>BSBK01004407.1:0-600000 GCA_027943335.1 Chamaecyparis obtusa | reverse complement strand
TGACATGCACATACCAAACATGTATTCTACAACTATGTAAGAAAATGTTGTATCTTGATAAGCTCATATTTAATATGTTCAATCACTACAAAACATAACAGCATTACAAGTGCAAACTCTCCCTACGAATTTGATCTTTTTAGCTCTCTAATTCCTTTTGTGTCTCCCTTTCTTTATGTTCTTAGTAAATAATTTTCCATATTCATTCTCTCTCTTTTTTCATATTCATTTTCTCTCCCTTTGACAACAATGCCAAATAAAACATACAAACAACTCTGCAACAGCCAAGTATTTCTGTTGTTCAATTCATATCATGTACCTTTAGTGTACAGATAAACAAATTTATGTTCCAGCTTCTATAATCTTTCACAACCTTAGACTTAATCCAAAGTGTGAGCTATGTGCATCAACATGAATGATCTTCTAATAGGTGTAGGTTGATGCAACCTCCTGATCACCTTAGTGACCAGTAGATAGGGGACAAACCCCAAGTCTATTTCTCAAGTATTCAAATGTATCCTTCAGTAATGGTTTAGTAAAGATGTCAACAAGTTGTTCCTTAGATGTTATAAATTCTAGTTGTACTTGCTTGATGTAGTCAAGGATGGAGAATCCAATTAAGGACTATCCGACCTTGTAGCCAAACACCAACACAATGAAAATACACAACAAGAAACTAGATATGAAAGAAAATAGACATCTTTATTCATCAATTAACTAATTACATGCAATGTGTCAGGTTGTAAGGCCTTCCTAGTTATGACAAATTACAATGCAAGTAATAGTCTACAAGATCTCATAGGATCGAAATCTTTTCCCCAACATCAACATTCAGCTAGCCTAGGTCTGTAACACACAGCACACTGGTAGGCACCTAGGAAAGATCTAAACTTGTACTCAAACTTCCAAGAAATCTTCATGTTCCTAAGCTCGCAGGCTACTAACCTTCCTTCCAACAATCTAATGCCCCTAAACAACTACCCAAGCATCCTATAAATACTAAACCCCAGCTACAAGTTGGCTTTACAAACAATTAAATCCCAAAAGCTAGTCGGCTTCCAAATATACAAATATTAAATGCCAAACATCAATTGGCTCACAAATAACTCCACCAATATTTAATTCACCAAGTCAGCCTCCAGATCTATGTAGGATAATGCAACACGCCAGATCTAGGTGCCCACATGTCCAAGGGTCAATCCACAACTCAAGGAACGCGACCCAAATTAAATGCATCAGTCGGCCAAGCCAAATCTCCAAGAACAACCATCGGTAAGCCAAACTACCGAGCATTAGGAAATACACTGAGCATCAGGAAATACACCGAGCATCCACACCAACCGATCTCTCCAAGCATTACCAAGCACCAACAATGTCAACTGAGCACCACATACATTGTTGAGCACCAGAAGTGCCAATTCTCCTTTAATGACCAAGCTCCCTTTAGCGACCAAGTCCTCCAGCGACTGAGCCACTTCAGTGATCAAGCAATAGGCATAAACATCGAGACCTCATCGGTAACCGAGCACCAAGAAACAAAACACCAAGTCACTGAGTGACCAACATCAACCAAGATCCACTAGAACTTCCAATTGAGGATCACCACCAAGACCACCGAGCTCCATTGGTGAAGCCTAACAAACTTCAACCAAGAATCACCATCAAAGACTGAGAAATGCCAATCTTCTACCAAGTTTACTAGCCAAGTAACCGAACATCACCAGATAGTTACCAATACTACCAAAATCTTCAGGCACCGAGCAATAAGCCAGGATGCCACTGCATCATTGCTTCTCTTGAACTTGTTCTCTTAAGTAGTGATACTTAATAGATATATGCTTTATCTTCAAATGCATCACAAGATTTTTTGAAATGTTTATAGCACTAGTATTGTCACAATATATAATCACCAGGTCAATGATTACCTCATTCATTCCTTCCAACACTTGTCCGATCCAGGCTATATTTGAACAATTTATAACAACAACAACATACTCTACTTCAGTAGTGGACTAAGAAATACATTCTTGTTTCTTGTTGATCCAAGTCACAAGCCTTTCCCCTAAAAAAAATGCTCCACTGATTGTGCTCTTTCGATCATCTATGTTTCCAACCCAATCTACATCAGTGTAAACCTTCAGTTCAAATTTTCCTTTCAATGTGTACCATAATCCATAGTCCTCTATTTTCTTCAAGTATCTCAATATTCTCTTTATAGCAACCATATGTGAATCTTTAGGATTGGTAGAAAATCTTGCCACAATCCCCACTACATGTGCTATATCAGGCCTACTGTGTATAATATACAGCAGTGTTCTAGCACAATCCAACAATAGATATGTTTCTCCTTTCAACAATTCCATTATGTTGCGGTGTTCTAGGTGCAGAAACCTATCTTTTTATGCCATGCTCATTACAAAATTTAGTGAATTCATCATAAACAAACTCACCTCCTCTATTAGACCTTAAGCATTTCAATTCTTTTTTGGTTTATTTTTCTACTTTAGCCTTATACCATTTAAACAGTTTGAATGCCTCAGATTTTTCTTTTAAGAACATAATTGTCATCAATCTAGTATAGTCATAAACAAACAAAATAAAGTATTTATCTCTATAGTAGATTTGAGTTCTCATGGGACCACATAAGTTGGTGTGAACCAGCTCCAAAATACCTTTAGATGAGTAGTCCTTACTTTTAAAACTAGATTTTGTCATCTTCCCTTTTTGACATTGATGACACATAAGATGATCAGGTTTGGTTAGACTAGGCAATCCTCTAACTTTTCTCTTTTTACTGATCTTAATCATGTTATCAAAATTTACATGATATAACCTCTTATGCCATAACCATGCATCTTCATTTTTTACCAGTAAACAAGAAGTCTCAGCATTGTCAAAATAAAATAATTTACCTTTTGATTGTCCTCTTGTTCTGACAAGCTTTCCATGTTCATCATAGATCTTTACCTTATTGCTTTCAAATGCCACTCAGTGACCTGAGTTATTAAGTTGTGCCACACTCAACAAATTGTAATTCAATCCTTTTACCTAGTATGCATTGTCATGTCTAATTTTATCTTTCACTAGAATAGATCATTTTCCTTTAACCATGCAAGGTGTATCATTACCCATTTTCACTGATCCTCATTATAGTGCTCAAGATGATCAAACTTATCTTCATCACCAGTCATGTGATGTGTACAACCACTATCAATGATCCAAGTATCATTTTTACTAACTTTAGAAATGAGTGTTGTTTCTACATACCTTTCCTCCTCTTCAGAATCATCTTTCATTGTAACAAACACTACCTCAATGTCATCATCAGTGTCGGTGTCGATGTCGGTGTCCTCACCTCCAACCAAATAACATGCCTTTTTGCCCTTATCTCTGTGATCTCATTTGTTTTTGTAACCTCTATTATTTCTTCTTCCATAGCTTCCTTCACCATATCGGTCTTTGTCTTTATCTTCCTCTTTCCTGTTGAGACATCTAGCAACAATATGGCCAACTTCTTTGCAATTAAAACAAGCTAAAGGTAACTTTCCCTTATATCTACCTTTACCTTTAGGCAGTCTCTGGGCCATAAGAGCTTCAAGTTCATCAAGCTCATCATCAGTATTAGTATCACTGTCATTCCTTATATTATGTCTACTGCTAGATTTACCGATCTTTGGAGAAGACATAACAGCAGACTCAACAGATGGTACAACACTATTATCAAAATTGTTCAGCTCAAAAGTTGTTAACTTTCCAATCAGACTATCAAGAGTAAGAGTGCTACCAGGTGCAGACCTCATTTCATGAATAGCAGATATTCTGATTTATGCTAAGCCCATACAAATCCTCTGATCAATAATCAAATTCACTTCTTCAATATTTATCAACTTACTGTCCCTCGGTAAATAGTTCTCTGACGCTCAATTAACTATGTAGTTCAGTTATTTCACTAACTAGTTTGATCAGGCATGCATGAATATTCTTCACGTGATATCTCTACAGTCTTCTTCCTCTGGTATAGTTTCAACAATGAAACTCATATCTCTTATATAGACAAGTAAACCATTTTTATTTTAGCCTTAGATTTTTTCACTTAATCTCCTTCATCCATTTTACCTCTTAAACCTTCCTCAGTAGATGTGTCATTAACTTGTTTCAATCTCATCCTTTAGATCTTCTCCAAATTATTTCATCCATGGATCTCATAACAAACTTAATCCATAACCTCGAAATCATAATAATATCCAACTCATCAAATTCAGTTGGTTGTTCTTAGCATTTAATGTTTTCATCCATCATCAGTTAATACAGAAATACATCGATGATAACTAGTTAAACTAGCTCAGCTGATACTATCAATTGGTATACACTACACTGGCTCGGTGTATACATAAATCTTCAATTACTGACCACATTGTCTTGTTCAATTTATGTTCTCTTCTTCATAATAGATTAATGCAACATAATAAAATCAACAGTATGAAGCCATAGACTCATCAATAAGTTACCCAATGTTTTCCTTATCCTTATCTTTCATATCCATCTTTTTCTCATGTAGATATCTCAGTTCTTCATCTATTCTTGCTCCTGTTGGAGATTTGCCAGCAGGCCAGTACTGACTGTATGTTTATCACTAATGACAACATATGGAAAGTAGCATGTGTGGAAGTCTTATGCAGTAATCTTTCAGTATATGAAGCATGGACATGATATCAGCATGATATCATGGGTGCAGAGGTTAACTATTAGTATAGATAGTTATATAGCAGCTGGTGTCAGCAGTGTTCCTGATAGAGTAACAAGCAGTGTTATGTGTATGGTTGTCTGTATAGTTATCATGGAGCCTTGCGCACATGGATATATGTTGAAGACATGTTAGTGATGTTTTAGTTATGGACACATTGTTGGAAATTTGGCTAAGTAGATTACATAGATGTTGTCATTATGGCAATATATGATCCACATGATGATCACACAAGTCATAGAGCAAGTATGACAGAGCGCATTGCAAATTTGTCTAAGTATGAGACAGTATTTTCACCAGTGTACCTGGACATAGTTTTTGTTTGTGATGTTGATTGGAGTAATTTCAATGCTTGCGCACTTGAACATAGACTCTATGATATCTATTGAACACCCATCTCAGAGCACAAGTCAGTATGACATGTACGGAAGAAGTTATGACAGTTTTACCGAAGACAGTGTCAAACCGACAGGATATAATATGAAGACAGAATTAGTAAAGAGTTAAGGGATTATTTTGTTTATCAAAATAATGACTTAATAATATAAAGGGACAACATCCTAGATGTTAACTCTTGGATAAATTTATTGGTATAAATGTAATTGTAATTGTAAATATAGATGAATAGTGAAGTAATGAAATGTAGTGAAGCAGTGATATGATGCGAAATATATGATGCATATGTAATAGTGATAGTGAAAGAGAAGCGAAGAGATATTGATGCAAGTAGTATAAGGTTATCTACCTTAACCTATTTTTGTAATCAGTGTATATTGTACATTACTTATTTGGGAAGTGGGCTCATCTGGTAATCACATTTTGTACTACCAACTCCTAACAGGGTTGAGGCTTCTAACAAGGCCTATAGTCCCTTAATCAAGACTGATACACTATATGTTTGTAATAGACTCCTAACAGGATCAACATCCTTAACATGATACTTTTGATTAATGGATCTTTGTGGGTATCATCCCCATCAGGGTTTTCCCTTGGCCAGGGTTTCCTCGAGAACAAATAATGTGTTATGAGTTCTTTAGTTTTAATATTGCTACGCATGTTGTTTAGCTTCTTATGTTATGCATGTATAAAGATAATTTGTTATATCCATAATTGGGAAAAGGATAAAGTTTGTAGAATACTAATTCACCCCCCCTCTCAGTATTCCCTATTTCTAACAATTGGTATCAAAGTTGTGTTACTCGGAAAAGAATCATTCAAGGAAAGCCTAGCAGCTTGAGTAAGATCTCTATGGCTATGGATCAACTACAGAAGAATCTTGAAGAAGCTCTTGAACAGATTGACTTGCTTACTATTGAAAAAGATACTTTGAAAAGAAAGTATGATGATGCAAAGAACCTCATTGAGAAACTGAAAAACAAGTTGGAAGATCTAAGATCTGAAAAGGAATCCAAAGTTTTTATTGAAGATTGTGATGACAATTTAGAAAAAGCAAATGAGATCCTTAAGCATGAACTGAAGATAGAAAATTTGAAGCTTAGTTTGAAAGATGGAAATAGAGAGAATGAAGCAAATCAAAAATCTAAGAATGAAAGTCTAAAGACTGAAAATGAAGGACTAAAATCTAAACTTGGCAAAATAACATCTAAACTTGAGAAAGTCAATTTGCAGTATGATGAACTTGAGAAATACAATAAGATTGTGAAAGGTGAACTGACTCAATCCAAACAACAACTTGAAAGGCTATATTCAACTAGTGAGAAGATTTATGAACAAATATCTTATCAAAAACCATTCTATGATAAGACTCGTCTTGGGTTCAACACTTTTAAAGCAAATGATGAAAGCAAGGAACCAGATCTAAAAATATCTGAAAGCATAGATGAGAAGAAGTCTAATGAGATCAACAAATCTGAAGATACATCTAAAGAAGAAGAATCACCTAAGCAAGAGGAATCACCCAAAGGTATGCAAAGAGAATTCAAAGGTAGATGTTTTGCTTGTAATACTATTGGTCATATGAAGAGAGATTGCACAGGTAAGCAATTTAAACCTCTTAATGGTTATTGTTATAATTGTCATGGTTTTGGACATAGAGCTATTGAATGTAGGAAACCTAAATTTATTGAGAATAATGATGGTAGTAGAATGTTTAGGAATACTAACAATGCAGATAAGAAAGCTACTGAAGATATGAATAGAAGAAATGAAGTAATATGTTATAGATGCAACAAGGTTGGACACATTACTAGAAACTATAGATCACAAATCAATCAATCTGGACCAAGATATGGAAACAATGGAATTGTTTGTTAGATATGCAACAAGATTGGACATACAGCAAGGTTTTGTAGAATGAACAATAGAGTTTTTCATCCTAATCCTAATCCCAGAAATCATGCAAGAAGAAATGAAGATGCAAGTAACAGTCAGAAAGGATGCTGTAGTAAATTAGATGAAGTGAAGTTTATCAAAAGCATAGATCAAGGAGACATATTCAACACTAAAGGTAATTAGGAAGGTGAAGTATTAAAAGGTAAGAATGAATCTTTACCTGACCCATCTCAAAGTACTTAATTTATGAAAATTGCAGTAGAATAGGAAATTAGATTAGTGTAGAAGTAGATATATGATGAACTGAGTCTTGTGCAATTAATGCAAGGTATTTTATGATGTTCTAATGCTATGGTTAAGAGTGCAAAGAAAAATATTATGTTTTGCGAGATCGCAAGAAGTTTTAAGTTTTGCAGGTTAGTAGAAACAACTTTTTGGAAAGAAGCAGAAAAGAATTGAATGCGATGTCAGATCTAAGTGAGATTGAATTAATAAAAGGTCATGATCACTATTATTTGATCATCAAAGCAAATTCAAGTGTTAAGGAGATCAAAGAGCAGTGATTGGAAGCATTTTGCAAGGATTTGGAGAAGAATTTTGTACCGAATCTACGCAAGCCCTAAAACCATGAAATCAAGGTATTTTACTTGACAAATCTTTAAATTAGTGAAGGAATTAGAAGAAATCATGGATGTTTATTTAATACACAATGTCAGAGATAAGAATAGACCTAAATTGAAAAGGGAACCAGTAGAACCCTTGGAAGATGATCCTAGCTTAGCTTTATCATCCATACCAGACAAAGTTTTACACCTAGAGAATGTCAGAAGTTATGTTGGATGCAAACTAGAGATATTCAATGATAATGATTTCACAAATGAATATCAGAAGATTTACAATCAAGATATGACACTGAAACAAGGTTTTTAATATTTGGAAGATAATGAAATTGGTAAGTATGCATTACAGTATGAATTTGATAATGAAGAATGCACTAAGATTATCTTAAGTAGAATTCATAATGGGAAGTTGTGGTTAGAAGATACAGTGATAGATATCACAGCTGATTTGATTCGTGAAGTCACTGGATTATCTAAAACTAGAGCTATTCCTTTAAATGAGAAAAACATGAGGAAAACAGTCATTGACAACACAAATTCATCCTATAATGGTAGAGGAATTATGATTAGTAAGATCAAACAAGATGATGTGAGATACTTATGCAAGATCCTAACCACTAAGTTTTGTGCTAATTCAAGAGAGGATGACATGGTAGCTAGAATGATAAATGCAGCTTATCTAATGTGTGTTGACAAGGTACAAGTTGATATGTGTGAAATTCTAAGAATTCAACTGTTTGAGAACTTGGAGAAGATTAAGAAAACTAAGTATACACAGTTTAGGTTCTCATCCTTAATCACCTCTATGTTTTTTCATCTATTGAGAAGATTTCCTTACACCATTGGAAATGACTGGAATGATGGACAAAATACAATGGAAAGGATTAACCTAGTGTACAGAAGACATGTTATTGACAAAGTAAATGAGAGTGCAGTACTGGTAATCAAGACATTTCAGAATATTGTGTCTAGCAGATCAAGGATCCAAAAGTCTCTTGTGGAGAAGTATAAAGATGACATATGTTTTGTGGTGGATTCTGACTTTACCTATATTGAAGCAGTAGAGCCTAGAACAGAGCTCATAGACCCTCTTGGCTATGAGATATCTGAGGTAGAGATAGAAGAGTATGTTAGTAGGTTACTTAAGTGTAAGTTGGACACTCGGTGTAACAGGTTTGGAACCTTTGAGGAGAACTTCAATTCCGCAAAGACATTACTTGAAGAGAAGCAGTCTAAGAAAAGAGTTGAGAGCACTATAAAGAAAATCCTAAAAGATACAGGGATGACAGAGCATGATTTTTTGGTAGCAAAGCAAATAGCAGCAGCAATTAGAGAGAGTGGACAAAAAGAAGTTTTGTCTATTCCACCTTTATCATCAATTGTAGCACAATAGGAAGAATCACAAGTTAAGGTGAAAGTGGAAGAAATTGAGAAGGATCAAGAAGCAAAGATATCCACTAGATCCACTTCCTCCACACCTAGCAAAAGAGTAAAGGAAAGTGCTACTGGACCAGATAGAAAACTTTAGTGCAACTAGTTCCAAGAAAAATTGCAGAAATAAAAGATGATGTAACTACTGTTAAGAAGAAAGCTTGGAAACTGAAAGTTGAGAAGCTTAATGAGCAGATCATTGAGGATGGAGACTTTACAAGAATGAATAAGTACTATGATCATTATGATTATGCAAAGAGACTTAATCTGGAGAATGTAGTAGTAAAGCATATGATTTTGGCTAATAAGAAGTTTGATACAATTCAGGGTCAGATACCTGATGATTTGTATAATAAACTTGTGAATAGGAAAAAGAGAGCATCAGAGGAGGACACAGCTATTAGAGAAAAGCTTGTAAGGAAGCTTTGTGTAGTACGAGATGAAACACATTTTGGTCAGATCATGAAAGCCTTAAGCACCCATCTGAGAACCAAAAGGAGAACCATTCAAATTATGGGAGGCAAATATGAAGAAATTAATTCTGAGACAAAGCAAGCAATAATCAAGGTTATGACAGAAAATATTGGAGAACCATCAGTTGCAGCAAAGCAAGAAGGTGAGATAGAACAAGAGGACATTCCCTCTCCTCCAACCATTAACATTGAAGATGAAACCATGAATGTAGAAGGAACAAGGATCACCTTGGATATTGATGATAATGTATTCAATAATTTGGAGAACATTGTTGACAATTCAGCCTTTGAAGAGCAGGAAACTACAAAAGAAGAAGAGACAATAGAGACAACAGTTGTAGAACCCCCAGTAACAGAGAAACTAGTACCCATTCCCACCAAAGAAGATATCAGTCTTACTCCTGAGACTGGAAACTAAAATAAGATTGGATCTATGATTGAGCATTTGGGAAAGGAAGTAGATGATGATGATCAATTGGAATTGATCACATCATTGAATAAAATCATTGGCAAGAATAAGAAAGTGAAAAGTCTTGAAGGATGTATGAAGGAACTTACTGAAAACTTACAAAGCATTGTAACTACACAAATTGCAGAAGTAGACCCTCTGGAGAAAGCAAAGAAGGTAATGATCACTTTTGACAATGAATTCACAAACTTATCTAATATTGCATAAGTGAAAGCACAAACAGCCTATGAGGCTAGAATGCTTTTGAACATCAGCTAGAATATCAGGAATGATATCAACAATCTTGATATCTGTATCAAGGACTTGAGGAAGAATTTGGAAACAGGAAAATCTTTGTACATACAGTGTACAAAATCAGAGACCTTGACAATAGAAGAAGATCAGAAGATGAAGATGAAGGAAGCAGAAATTCTGAATGAAACTAACCTTCTTTCTAGCCCCAATGTGAAGGTATTTGATGTTGAGAAGAAAATTCGGAAGCTATATGATGAAATCGGAGTTGTGCAAGATGAGAGAGATAGAAAATTGAAAAGATTCACTCTTTTGAGAGAGCACACTTCTATGAAGTTAAGCATTATTGAAGAGTAGTTGGAAGAATGTCTTTCAGCTAAGACATCTTTTTAGAAGTTTAACTTTGAGAACCTCCAAGCATGTGAAATAGCATCTTATGGACTAAGCGCACTACTCAGTGTGGCAGATTCCATTAAGAAATCATGGGAGAAGGAGATAGAAGCTATGAGGATTGATTTTGCATATTGTGTTGCAAGCCTACTAGCTTTGCAATAATTGAATTAAGGTATAATCTTTTTGTGATACATTTTGTAATCCTCCTTACCTTTATTTTGTCATTGTTGTCAAAGGGGGAGAGATATATAGCAAAAAATTGATTATATATGATAAGGATTGATACTCCTAGGGGGAGTACTATATTAGAGATAATATTTTTTGAGGAGTTATAAGGATAGTATATATTTTATACTATGGCCACAATTTGAGATTTTGAAGTTGTACACTTAGCCAATTTTCTCATATGTTGCCACCAATGACAAAGGGGGAGATTGTTGGAAATTTGGCTGAGTTGATTACATAGATGTTTTCATTATGGAAACATATGATCCACATGAATATTTCATAGGTCAGAGAGCAAGTATGACAGAGCGCATTGCAAATTTCTCTAAGTATGAGACAGTATTTTCACCAGTGTACCTAGACACAATTTTTGTTTGTGATGTTGATTGGAGTAAGTTCAGTGCTTGCGCACTTGAACATAGACTCTATGATGTCTATTGAACACCCATCTTAGAGTGCAAGTCAATATGACATGTACAGAAGAAGTTATGATAGTTTTACCGAAGACAGTGTCAAGCCGACAGGACATAATATGAAGACAGAATTAGTAAAGAGTTAAGGGATTATTTTTTTTATCAAAATAATGACTTAACAATATAAAGGGATGACATCCTAGATGTTAACTCTTGGATAAAGTTATTGGTATAAATGTAATTGTAATTGTAAATATAGATGAATAGTGAAGTAATGAAATGTAATGAAGTAGTGATATGATGCAAAATATATGATGCATATGTAATAGCGATAGTGAAAGAGCAACAAAGATATATTGATGCAAGTAGTATAAGGTTATGTACCTTAACCTATTTTTGTAATCAATGTATATTGTACATTACTTGTTTGGGCAGTGGGGTCATCTAGTAATCACATTTTGTACTACCAACTCCTAACAAGGTTGAGGCTTCTAACAAGGCCTATAGTCCCTTAATCAGGATTGATACACTATATGTTTGTAATAGACTCATAATAGGGTCAACATCCTTAACAAGATACTTTTGAATAGTGGATCTTTGTGGGTACCATCCCCACCGAGGTTGTCCCTTAGCCAGGGTTTCCTCGAGAACAAATAATGTGTTATGAGTTCTTTAGTTTTATTTCTATGCATGTTGTTTAGCTTCTTATGTTATGCATGTATAAAGATAATTTGTTATATCCATAATTGGGAAAAGGATAAAGTTTGTAGAATATTAATTCACCCCCCTCTCAGTATTCCCTATTTCTAACACACATAGTCTGATATTAAGTAGAAGTGAAGTTATGCAGTCGCTATTCACCAACAGTAGTTTCATGTGTTTGTTTAGGAGAGACGATGTAGATTTTATTGGTTCTTGAGTTACACCTATCTTTAGGATATGTGCCCTTGGATTTAATCTTAGAGGAGTGTTATTGATGTTCGGTTAAGAGCGCATAAGTTAATTTAGCTTGAGGAGAAAGATATCATTGTTTTGGTAGAGCCGATAGTGTGTAGCGTGCGTCTACAATTATCTTATTGGACAGGTCCCAGAATGTGTTGCGTGCATAGTAGAGCTGACAAAATGTTTATTGGAGTTTGTTATGGTTTCTCTAATATGATTTCAAGGTGGTTCTAATAGGCTGACTTTATTATATCATTTAAAGGAAAGATATTTATAGGCAACCATTTGTGATTGCTTGAGTGTGGTTCATAGTTGATTAAGCAGAGCAGAGTGTGTGAAGTGTTGAGCCATCAAAAGAAGGTCTATGTGACCAAATAAAGTACTTGTGTTATTCATTGGAACTAATCTAGATAGCAGGTCAAAGTGTAGTTCACCAAGATCCAGATATAGTGTGTATCTATTAAACAGAAGGTTGTAGCCTTCACCCCTTTGAGCAGTGTGCTCTCAGACAGTGTGTCCTCTCCCTTAATAGGGACAATTGTAAAAGACTCCTATAGGGTCTGACCCTTGACCAAGTCTACTGTACTTAATATATTGTAAAGAAACTCCTAACAGGATTAAGGATCTTCTAACAAGGATCATTATACACTAGTACATAATATTAGTGAGTATCGAGTCCCATCGGGGTTTTTACCTATTTGGGTTTCCCCATAACCAAAATATTGGTGTTGTGTTCATGTGTTCTTTCATTATGTTTATGCTTTATGTTTAAGTACACTTAATTGGATAAAGAATTGAATCTTGTAGATAACTGATTCACCCCCCCCAGTTATCTCTTGGGACTATTCCTAACAGCTCTGACATATGTTCAGATGTTTGTAACTAACATGATAAGTATTGTCAAGACTAGTTGACATCAATGACAACATATTGACTGATTTAATCATCTTACATATCAATTTAGTACTCGGTGATCTCTAATCATTGTTTCTTTAGTTCATTTAGATATTCAATCAGTTGTAGTTCATCAGGATAAACAAACCACAAAATAGGATAGTTTAGCCCCTCCGAGCCAATATCCTACTATCACTAATATACAATTTTCTTCTTCGATCAATCTAGTTGGAGATAGGGATGGTAAACCCTTTGAGAAGAACACTAACCTCAATCATACTTCTGGAGGTGGTTCACTACCTGATATTAGAGCTAAAAAAGAAATCAAGAGCAAGAAGGAGATCATGAAGCACCAAAATCAAAAGATACTGATAAAGTAAAAGGAATGGCTCAAGATGCACACCAACATGACATAACTAGTGGTAATCCTAAATCCTCATTTCCTTTCTTTGTGCAGAATATTAGTGAAACACCCACAATTAAAAGGACTCTATTTCTTTCCCTTAATGCAATGTAAAGTACATCTCAAGTTTTATCATCTACCTCATGGATCCAATCAACCCTATAAATAACCACCTAAAGATGTCAGTGCTCAAATTTTGTAATCTTCACATCTTCCCAAAAATAAGAAGCTCAAAACTAATTCATGATTTGTTAAGAGTCAAGAGTATGGTAATATTTTACTTTAAAATGCTCATTTGAATACTCAAAAAGATCTTAGCCAAGACACCCTAATAGATTTCAATATCACTTGAATTGACATGGATCCCCCCTAGTTTAAATGTAGACTAACACAATTCAAAGGTCTCAACCAATAGGGTTATGGAGAGGTAGAGAAGACTAAGATTGGTAAGGACAAGTTAAAAGCCATGGTGGAAGTATTATCTGAATGTTTAAAATCCTCTCTTAGCCCTCTATCAACTCAAGCTTCCAATACTTTTGAAACAATCCTTGATCCTAAGTACGGTGAGAATAGAGAAATAATTTACAAATTGCAAGCGAATAACCAATTTGGAAAAAATACCTGAGAATAGATTTAGGATCTTATAGCTAGAGGCTTATCATCCATTGATAACTTGAGAAGATCTTATGATGAATTGGTAGTAACAAGGTCTATAGTATGAAAAAGGGGATCATGTGAAAGGGCTATTTTCCCCAATTCATAAGATACATTAGAATACAAAACCACCTCAAGGCTAATATGATTGACATAATTTGATAAGGAAGATGCTAATGCAATATCTATGATTGGAGGGTTTTATTCCTTTGTTGCTTTGAATTGAGAAAGAGGAATAAATAATGATAGTGATATGTAAAAGACTAAATAAGAATATATTAGATTTGATCTAATTGAGAAAACTGATGTAAAAGGGGATGGAGGAGGATTTGAATGCACCTAGAAATGGAATAGGAAAAGTGAGTTTTCAGACTTGAATTTTTTACTATCAAAGTCTCATAATGACTTATAATTGTGGATCTTAGACCTGGAGGTTGTAAATTGACTTCTTTCCAAATTTAAGCTCAAAATGGCCGAGACACATCATGTTTGGTAATGTGTCCTTGAGTACACATTGATTTTGTTGACATTTACCTAGTGTTTTTGGCTAAAACTTTCACAAATCCTTTAACTATACCTATTCTCCCATATCTAATTTAATGACTCTGTATCCTATTCTTGCACACCAAAAAATGGGGAAGAAGGTTGGCTAAAGATTTTTGTCTTAGTCAAACCCCTATTTTGAAATGAGCCTTGAAAATGAATTTAAATTGCATAATGAAAGATGAAATAGAAACCAAATCTAAATTATAAATCACCTCACACCTTGATGGCACAATGCTTATTTGGATGTGATCACAAGTGGTAATGCAATAGCTTGATCTCCACAAAAACCCAAAAGGAATTCATGAAACATAAGCCTTATATAATGGATGTTATAGCTTGCCACAATGGTTGATAAAGATGAAGAAGAATGCCTTGAAGATCTTGGAGAAGATCTTGAAATCTGATTGCTTGATTGCTTGACCAATTGATCGTAATTATTGTTCTTCTCATTCTTGTTTTGAAAGAATGGAAAAGGGGAGCCTTTATATAGAGATCTCAAAGTTAAATTACTTTTAGGTCGACTTAGAAAAAATAATAATGACCTATGGGGCTGATGGAAAGAAGGAAGACAATTGAGAAGGGGAATCAGTTGTCCCAAAAGCTTACAAAACTTAACCTTATTCTCATATTTGATAATTAAACATGGAGGCATAAATCAATAAAACATCATGAAAACACATAACACCAAGATTTTCTGCACGTGGAAACCCGGTCAAGGGAAAAACCATGGTGGAAATGAACTGACAAGATAGGTATAATTTGTTAGAAGTATAACAATGAGGAATGCACATGTATTTAGGCACACTGCCTAGAGCTCACAGCTCAAAATGAAAAAGGCTTACTACCTAGAGAAGGCTCATCGCCTATACAAGAAAATTTAGATTACATCCAAAAATTATGAACTATATAATAACATCTCCTCTATGACTAGATCAGTTTCATTGAAGCAGAAAATAAATTTATTTTCCATACTTCTTCTTTGCCTTCAAAAGATGTACACATTCGACTCACATATATATTCGCACATATCTCTCACATCCACACACAAATACAAGAGTATTACATTAATTTATACATGACATCAACCTTGGAAATATCATCAAGGTCATCTCAACACTCACCACCAAATTACAAAAATATAACCTTACTCAATACAACATTACATGTGGACCAAGAAATATTAGCCAAGACATAACACAAACCAAAATCTTTCACCTCAAACATGATATACCTCCAACTATTGCGCCTCAAACATTTGCAACGTGCTACAAGCATCTGGTTGGCCAAGAACATAACTAATACCATCAAACCGGTAGAAAAAATCAAGTGTGAGCACAACAATCAATGCAAACCACCAACACAAAAGGCACAAGATCCAGAAACATATACAAACATCATGAATTACCATAGCAATATCTGCACCAACACAAATTACTAGAATCACCAACATCATCATACCAAACCTCAGGAATACTAACAACAACAACTCTCAACCTTGAGAAATCACTTGCGGACTTCCAAACCATGAACCACTTGAATTGAGGACACACATAAATGTCCCAAATATTATTCTAAATCCACAGAGCAAGATATTAAAATGCGGAGCAATGCAAATCAAAATAATATCACTACTGAACAACTAAAAAACCAGTCACATCATAAATACTCATAACTCACTCAAATATTTAGGCGAACCTCTGAAAATTAAACTAAATCAACTACATACAATCCTCTAAAAAATATTTAATTGGAAAATATTGATCTTCATCATACTTGCTACACTGTTTAAAGAAACTCGTTGAACTTCACTTCATCACTATCACAGACAGTATCACAAACAAAGAAATATATTGATAGCAATGACAACACATCTCTCAAGCACATATTTGCATATTCGTCCAATCGGGGCTACATTTAGGGAGTGTGAAACCATAGGATCCCATCCTTTAAGTTTCAAGAGAAAGTATTGGGAACATGTTACCAAACCCTCCATGTTCCTGGGAACACGTCACCAAATCGGCCATGTACCCAAAAAACTACCATGTACTTGACAAAATTTAGTGAAATTTTATGGGGAGAAAGATGACAATTTCTAGGTCTCAAAAGATAAACCACACGAATATATGAGACTGATAGATGTGGAAATCATGCCCCGCTTTAAAATGAGATAAGACCCATATTAGAGTGAGGAGATGGAATAAATTGTTAAAAATCATTTAAGAGAGGACTCAAAATATTAATTTAAACATTGATTTAAATTAATAAAGGTCCGATGAGCATTAGAAGAATGTGAAATCAATGTGGGAACCCATATACAATGAAATGGGGCTAAAATGAGCACCTAATTAAGGGTGCTTTCTTTTTAGGACGATGCACAATAAATACTATAACTTATAAAAGTAGAGTTGTAAAAATGGAGGGTGGAACAGACAAAGTGAAAATGAGGTTACTATAGAAGGTTGTTGACACAAGGCTCAACATCGTGGTGTCAAAAGGTATATTATCATCACAAGATACTCCATACAAGACATGGATTTGTAGTATTGGGTGGAAATGTGAATACATGCAGATGAGTGTAATTAATATGAACAAGTTGCTTAAAGAGGCAAAGGACATGATCACTCATGTGATGCAAGATATCAAATACATTGGTTGTGAATTGAAAATAAAGGACAATTCAGGGATTGTATCTATTGATAAGCTAAAAATATTATACTCAAAAAATATTGATAGTATAGCCCACTCCTCATTTTTTTGCAAGGAAAAATATAAGGAGTTGGCTTGCATTGATTCAATTATGATGTGGTGTGTCAACCATCACCAAACCTTCCTTTTCAAAGCCAAAGAAATCAAATGGAAAAAATAATTCTAGGTCTTTGTGAAACAATATTGTGAATGTCCCAAATCATGATAAAATGGTAGCTATCACCAAAGCTTTACATGTATACAAGCAAAAACACATCACTCAATGACCACTAACATTGACATAAGAAAATCAAAAGATGTCATAAATTTATCTTTCATATTTTTTTCATTACTTATTTGACACTTGTTATTTAAGTTGGCTAAAAAAGAAATATTCTTTATATTGATTCTTTAAAAAGAATCAATTTTTATGTTAGTGATGAACATTTTTTATGGAAAGGTTTTAAATTTGGGTAAATGAAATATAAGAGTGAATTGACAATTTTGGAATCCTCCTTATGCTTTGACATATGAGTGAGATGCAGGTCTAGTTTTGAATTGAATGAAAAATAAAAATTGTAGAGTTCTAAATATATCTTTGTGTATCTAATTTATACCTGTATTTATTTTGGAACTTTGATTTCAGGCATTGAATTTAGTATTCTTTATGGTGCGAGGTTTTATATAGGCATTTTTTGTTCCTTGTGATTGGAATTCTATAGTTATTATTTGAATCATGTCTAAAATTAGTATTTTATCTTTGAGTAAAAGCTTTTGTTCAGAAATACTTAGTTGTGGTTGGAAGCCGATCTTTGAATTAGTGTATGAAATAAAAAAATATTTTCTCTTCACAATTATTTCATGGTGATGAGTAATTGTTAGTTCCTTTACCGATTTCTAGTCAAAAGTAGACCCCCTTATATTCATATAATCTAAAAATCCAAAAATATATCTAACAAAGGGCATTGTACCTTCATAAAAAATAAAAATTAAAGAGGAGTTATTTGTTGGTTCTCTCAATTGATGATTAATGGTATTGGTATCATTTAGGGCACAATAGAGTTTGAATTTGATAAAATCTTTGAAAAGACCAATCTGTTAGCCAACACCATCAGAAGGAGGCCTCTCTTTAGATGTTGATCAAGAATGTGTTCATGATCCTAAACTCTGGAAAAATTCATCCGAACACGTTCCAAACACACTAAATTTCCCTCAAGTCAGTGGAAAACCTATCAATCAATCAAATATGTGAATATTTGTCTGTTGTCTTGCAAGCACAAACACTTAATAAACCATTAGATTCATTGGTTAGTATATCAAATTCAACAAGAAATTAATCATAAACCAATGAAAAGAGGCCTATTGCTTCCTAATCATAATGGTATGATCTATCTATGTTAGTGCTCTCAGAATTGGCAATAGATCAGTAACAAGCCATTATGAGATGGAATATTATATCAAAAATGCATCTACATGAATGCAATTGAGAATAATTGAAGAACTAAAAGGATGAATTGATGCAACTAGAAGAATTGATGCAAGAATGAAGCATGATCTAGACTCAAATTTGCAACATGATGTTAATAAGGAGCTAGATGTGCAATGTCTTGATTGAACTTAGTTTTATAGATTTTTTATTTCAATTAGAGGGTTGAGATGCATCCTTGATGGATGGTTGAGATTGAAACTCCAATTGATCCATGTGATTAAGCCTCATTGGAGTGATTTGAGTCATTTTCCCTTTAGTGGTGAGTGTGCAAATAGGACAATTTATTAAATTAGACTAATTAATTTCCTTAGCCAAAGATTTTGATTGTGAATTTGATTAAATGGCTTAGGAGAATTAATTAATGGATGATCCTTGATGAATTATGTAATTAAATTGATCTAATTTAACTACATAATTATATTAGAGATCAACTTGATTTGATAGCCTTGATTCAAATTTGATCTCATGGTGAAGATTTAGGAAATTAGGCCTTTTGTTAGACTAGGCCAATTTTAGCATGATTACAGGTGTCATTTAGGGCATAGTAGAGTTTGAATTTGATAAAATCTTTGAAAAGGCCAATCTGTTAGCCAACACCATCATAAGGAGGCATCTCTTTAGATGTTGATCAAGAATGTGTTCTCAAAGGGATCAAAGGGGTGTCTAAGATGATAAGCTCTTAGTTTTGGGTGGTAGGGTTCTAATACATGTCATGCCTCGCAAGGGAACCGAGGAAGAGAACAAAGATTCTCTTTGTAAAAGAAAAGCTAAGTAATGATTTATGATTTTTTTTTAATTTTGAAAAGAATTACATAAACAAACCATAGATTAACTTAGATTCCTCCAAGGTTCCCTTCTAATTTAATGCACAATTCATTTAAGTCTATTTAGTGTACTAGCAACTTGATTTACTTCTTAAGAAAACTACATCACAACATTTGTAGATTCTTTATAAAGAAATAAAAAGTACTTTCATTTCAATTTGTCATTTAAATCCATCTATTTTCCTAAGTATCCTTTATGAATAATATAACATTTAATGCATTACTACCATATAAAAGAATCGTCTAAACATTTGATACTTTGAAAATATTACATTTGTTTTTCAATAGCTTTTCACCTAATCAATAATGAGAAACATACTTCTTTACTTGGAATGTTACAAAAATCCTTTTCTTTTTCAACATACATCATATACATAAAGTTTGTGCTTCCCCTTTTCCTTTTTCCTAAGTCTACCCATTCCAAATACATCATTTTGAAATACATCAATGATTACATTACATTCATCTCCCCTTGGGAGGTAACAATAATTTTACATCATGAAAGATAAATACAAATCTTCATTCTTCAAAACTGGAACACTATGCAAGCATGAATCCTTAAGCACTGCATCCGCAAAAAAGGTACCTCAATAAAAAGATTTACCACCCAACCACGTTGATACCAAAAGGTCCACTCCCCCGTGCTAGGAGATAAACACCAAGGTCCATAAAGAAGGGATAGCTAGGCCAAACCTAGGGCTAGATAACCTTTCCCAAATAGCAAATGAAAAGAAGATCAAAGTATAAATCTTTTCCCAAAGGTTCTAAGGCTTGGTAGAAACTCTAAGCAACAACCTAAGTGAGTGTCATCGCATAGCCCTCACCCCTTGGGGTTGTCTTGGTACTAGCCACTTCAGGCCCCGACCCCCAAGTAGGCACATGCATAATCGAATGTCTTTCGTACAAACAAGCACCATTTGACCGTACCTACGCATAGGCACCTTCTCCCACTCCCATCCATAGCCTTTACTAGCACTAATGGCATGGATGAGGCATATATTAATATTTTTAGTGTTTGAACCTATTCCCATAAGTTTTAATTAAATTATCAGTTAAAATAACTCTTCAGTCGGTTATCCTGGTATTAGCCACTTAGGGCCCTGGCCCTGGCCCTGCACTAAGAGCCACTCACTTAGTGTTCTTAGGTTTTCTACCCTTAACCCTCACATCACATACACATCATACATGAAATAAATCACATCATAAACACTTTTGAGAACTTACATTAAAGAACAGAAAAGAATAGGAGAGTTTAGGGATGTTTAGGAACATTAGGAACGTTTAGGGAGGCCTAGAATGGTCCTGGTCCTCCTAGACAATCCTAAACCCTAATCCTACTTCCTACACACATCCTAAACCTATTAAAGTAGCTAAATGCACCATATAACCTCCACCAAACAATTAATGAACATATATAAAGTTTACACAAAATTCCATATACCAAAACACAATGCTCCATAAAACCTCCCGTGCCTAAAATTTAACTAAGTCTGATTTTTTTGAAAAATCTAAAATCTAGAAGTTGCATCTTATCTCCTATGAAGTTGAAACCTATCTCAAACATCCTAAAAGGTACCTAATTTCTTTATACAAGTATAACTTAAAGTATAAGAAATTAAAGTATTGCCTAACCCTAACCCGTGCATATTGTTTTATGACATAAAACCCACACATATTGTTTAATGACAGAAAAACCCGCACATATTATTTTATGACAGAGAATTAAATACATGTTATACTTGTATAAAAATAAACCTTAATAATACTAACTTGAACTCGGGATTAAATACAACAATAATGACAGAAAACCCTAATCCGAACATGGGAACAAAACAATCGGGATCAAATCAACCTGCGCATTTCATTCTGCTAATAAGGACTGTGCATTTCATTCACAAATTCGCACAATTATTTATAGAATGACAGGAACTACCAAATAATAGAAAACTACACAAGAAAATGACGCCCTGCATCTCGACAAAGAAAGGTGGTACTACAACAAATATGGACTAGTAAGGTTGGAATAATAGTTCTAAATTCTGGAAGCACTATTTGGATTATAAAAATATGTGAACAACCAATGCATATTTAAGCATTCATTATTTAAAACTATCTCCTACCACACAAAAGACAAGACACAGAAGCACAATCAAAAATCTACATTGGATCCTACATTAATTCAACCAGTAGCTATTCAATATAGCATCTCAGAAATACATGACAACACACGCCCACAAGAAGAAGCACGATAGTTTATGCAATAATATATCATAACTATCCTTTTCCCTGAGACTATTTCACATAAGAGTACAACCATGTTATAATAGAATAATCCTCTTTTAAATTGCAGGCTCACAGTAAGCAACATGAACAAAATGGAAATACAATCAAGCAACAAACAATCAAGAAGGATTATCTCCAGGATAGATCCTACTTGGAGTCCGATGAAGAGAAACTATTGGAGAGCAGAAGATCCAAGATTTCCAACCTACTCCAAGCACTCCTTCAAATTCCTCCTACAGGCAAGCTCCAACCTCTTCCAGAAGCAATCTCATTCACATCCTCTCAGAGAAAAATCAATTCTCTTCTCTAAACTATAGCAATATTTTATCAAAGATAAAGCCTCTCCTCAAATTAAAATTTCATATGCCAACCCCCCACACACAGGAAAATCTCTCCTGTAAATAGATTGGGGAGTAGTTGCACATGTATTCCAACCGATGCAACTATCCACTAGTTATTCATTAATAATATAGTTTGTAGAACCATTCCCGTAAAGGGATAAATAAATATTATTTAGTAAAATCATAAATCTATGTCTCCTAAACTTAAGGGTAGCAAAATAGATAATATTATTTTTAGAAATAATGTACTAAGTTACATAACCATGGTAGAAAGAATTTACCAAACACATCTCCATTAAATGAAAGTAACATAGATTTATTATTATCTAAAAATAATAATTTTCTTCACACAATTTAATTAATTTATTATATAATAATATATATTTATATACGCATTCATAGGCATATGTGTGCACCCATATGCTTATGTGTACATATACCATAAGCAAGTCACATTATTATTAACATTACAATAATTAAATATTATGACCATTATTATTTAAGCCAAATACTAAGCAAGTCACAATATTATTAATATTAAAAATAATTAAATATTATGACTATTATTATTTAAACCAAATACATGTTATAATTTATATCCACTACTAATTTATATCCACAAAATATAATCATGATCTACATATATATGTATGTCTCTACTTATGTATATATTTACTAACATAAAATAAGAGCTTCCTTATTCACACCTCATCCTGATCAAAACATAAACCTTTCGGACATGAAAGCAATAATCCAACAAACCAGAATGCTTCATCCACACTAGAAACTGACTCAAGAATTCCCCCCACCTAAGGATAAAAGGGTCAGGGGTAGAGTTCCTTCCCATGGAACCTGGTGATATCTCCGTAACAACAACAACGATCGAGGATTTTGAGGGATCGCTCAGACCTGTGAAGCTAGGTGGAGGCGATACTCGGTACTTGCAATCCTGCATCACCAAGAAGAGATACATATATACATATGGATATACATACAAATCAAATATATGCAAACATATGACCAGGATCGATACATCGTGTGGACCTCAACTAAGTGAGTAACTACGACTTCGTCTTAAGTCATGAAAACACATCAAACACATATCCATGAAACATAAAACATCATGATAATGGTTAGATTCAAATCCTTGGGTTAGCTCCATAAAACATATAAAGATAGATGGTTTTTCTAATTTCATGAACATATAAATGATAACCATAAATGAGTGCATATCAGTCATCTGATAAATATATCATCATCCACAAAACATAAATGTAAATGTATAGTTCTAACCATCATAATAGAATGTCCAAATCAGGAAGTCCAAGTATCACCATAGGAGAGGGTATTACAATAGGTAAGGAGGGTTGAGGAGGTTGAATGGGGAGTTGGGTTTTGGCAAGGGAAAGCAGACGCTAGTTCTTTTCTCTCTTTTTGGACAACATATTCTCTTTTTAAAGTAATTATTTAAAGGGAACATTACTTTGGAAAAGGCTAAAAGGTGAGGGGGCTTAAAGGTTATGTGGGGAATCAAAATGAGGGGATGTCAAAGGAGAGGGATGATTAGGGTGAGGGGAGGGTAAAATTTGAGGTGCATCGATTGAAGGGGAGTTGAAGAAGTGGGGTTAAAAACTAAGAGCACAAGATATACATGGCTTGAGATGTGGGTGGTCTCTAACAAGATGTCCTTCCTTACAATAATAGAATTAGGCATTAAGGACATATTGAGATAGGCAATTCATTGAGTGAACTCCAAACTAGACCCCAAAATTTTGATGGATTCAATGAGAGATTGGATTAGGTTCATTTCCATGAAGACTTTGAGGTGAACTTTTCGAGTGACCCACTTGTTAGAGTTAGTTTTCCACCAAATGAATCCACTAACTCAAGTTATTATATCTTGCAAGAAAGAATGAAATGAAAGGTTGATGTGTGGTAACCCGCGCACCCCCCACCCCCTCAAATAGGATATTTTAATTTGGATACCCTCCCCTCTCTAGGTGAAAATATTGGAGTCGATGAGTAAACAACCCACAACTCCCAAGAACACTTGCATGCAAACACCTGTCATAGAAAGAGAGATAAGAAGCAATAAGCTATGGAGGCCTGAACGCATTGATCCACGAGAGAGAAAAAATCATTCTTGATGTGCAAAAATAAAAATGCAATTCAATAATAAATAATCTGTTATGAATATAAAGGAGATCAATCCTTATAAAAGGAGATCAAAACCCTAAAAGGGTGAACAAACCTAGGTTGTATGATAATAATTAATAAAGTAATTAATTATTATATGCCTAAAGTTTAGCTTAAGCTTAAAGAGATAATAAGTGACTTAGTAATTAAATCAATATGATTTAATTAAAAAGTAAACACTTTATTACTCTAACACCCCCTCTTAAGATAAACTTTGGGAGAAGCTAAAAACCTAGAAAGAACTACTGAAAGCAAATGGGTCCTAGTAACAAAAGGCCTAATTAGGTACCCAAGTACAAAAAAGAGTCTCTATAAAGTGGAGAAATAGAGAAAACCGCATGGGAAAAACTCTACTCCAAAAAGAGACAAAGACTAGTCTGAAGGACTAAAGAAGCCTCCAAAACTAGTAATGTTCCAGAAAATAGGAACAAGGATGAACATGTACAATATCACTGAAGCAAGAAGCTGCAAACTCTGTCAAAGTAACTAATGATCTAAAGATCCTCCACTAAAATTATGACCAGGTAGAGAAGACTGTAATCTGCATGAGTGCCCTCAAATGACACTACTCAAATTAGGAGGCAAACAAAGACAAATAACTGAAGTCGAAGATATAGAATACTGTAATCTGAACAAGTGCCCTCAAATGACACTACTCAAATCAGGAGGCAAACAAAGGAAAACACCTAAACTCAAAAATACAGATGGCATAAAAACACCAAAAGTATGAAGAGCTGATCAATCAAAGATAGAAGAGCGCATCCAAAAAATATGAAAGAAAGAGTGTCCATATGGTAAATGATCCATCTCATCGGAATGCATAGGTACCCAACCACTGCATCTGCCTAGTACATAGAATCAAATACTGAATACATAGCTCACACTATCAAGACAAGGATGTAGTAGAACCAACAATAGAAACCCCCCAATAATGCTAACAAGGGAGTAATGACAGATACACTGAAAATATCATCCAATATGAACTGCATGATACCAGGAACATCAAATGTGCAGAGAGAGTACAAACACAAATAAAGATACCTGAGGCTAATATTGTTGGAGGAACGCTCACATGACAAAAGTAGATGGAAAACAAAGGCAAACATCAAACCCCCCTGGCACTTTATAATGGAGTGCGAGTACATAGAGCATGAACATGTGCAAAATCTCATACATGCAATAGAATGGCACTTTATCTCAGTGCATGTGCATAAAAGAATGTTACAAAAGTGAAGTATACACTACTCAAAGAAGAGTGAAGGCTGGTGAAACAAAATAACAGCCTAAGACGAGTCATCCCTCAAATGGAAGAGATCTCAGGACCTGAAACATCCAAGATATCCACCAGATTGTAAAAATGCAAAAATTTGAATAAAATGTACCTAGAGCAAAATTTGGAAAAAAGACTCATAGCACTGGAAAGCTCTTAGAACAAGTTTTCCAATGATATATCATTTTCTCAAAATGGAGTCCAGATGCACAAGATAGAGCTCCCGGAGTGCAAAACTAAACATCTAGCTTTGACAATAAAAAAACACCATCATAAAAGAAAAATAAAAAATTCAAACCTCTAGATCTGGATATAACTCAGAACTAGGTTTCCAACAATATCTCATTTGCCCAATTTGGACACCGTATGCTCAAGTTATGAGCAAAATACCAACTGCTGCGCTAGAGGGCCCAAAAATGGTGCAAATGATGATGATGCATGCTAACGTCATCAAATGATGGGCTTTAATTTGATGGCCAAATGGTTGTCACTGTGCCAATTTTTTTTGCAAAATCGCATGCATGCCTTAGGATCTGTGCCAGGTCGTACAATTTTTTTGCCTCGATTTGTGTGCCAGGGCACCCAAAATTTTGTGCCAATTTGTGTGATGGGTAGAAAAATTTTGCCTTGATTTATGTGCAAGTAATGTACAAATTTTGCACCGATTTGTGCATTAGTATGTACAAATTCCATCTCGAGAAGCATGCCAGGCTGTCTGGTACAAAAAAGCCCCAACATGCAAAGTTGTCCAAATTGGACTTGGCTTATATAGAAATAGGGGTTTTGGGGCGCTGTGGACACAACCATGAGGTTTGTTTGGGCTAGAAATGCTCCAAAAAATAGTGACCACCTCGGGATCCGTGCTAGGGCTAGTTGTATTTTTTTTTTCCACAAATTCCAACTTTGTCCAAATTAGACAAATATTATATGGATCTGAAGGTTCTTGGACACTCTGAACACAACTGTGAGGTCCATTTGAAGCCAAGATAACCAGAAAAATAGGTCCCCCCAGATCTGACAAAAAACCCTCTAAAAAATGTAGATCTAACGAACACGACCAAATCTCTCAGGAAGAGGACAAGGGAAAATAAATCTAAAGCTCTAATACCATATTGGAGTTGATGAGTAAACAACCCACAACTTCCAAGAACACCTGCATGCAACACCTGTCACAGAAAGAGAGAGAAGAAACAAGAAGCTATGGAGGCCTGGATGCATTGATCCACAAGTGAGGAGAAATCATTCTTGATAAAAATACAATTCAATAATAAATAATCTATTATACAATCTATTATGAACACAAAGGAGATCAATCCTTATAAAAGGAGATCAAAACCTTAAAATGGTGAACAAACCTAGGTTGTATGATAATAATTAATAAAGTAATTAATTATTATATGCCTAAAGTTTAGCTTAAGCATAAAGAGATAATAAGTGACTTAATAATTGAATCAATATGATTCAATTAATAAGTAAACACTTTATTACTCTAACAAAAAATTAATGTCCTAGGCCTAGAGATAGTAGGTTCGATTGCAAAAAATATAAGAATCATAATGGATGTTTTCTTTGGCATGATCTAATTTCAAAAAAGGTACAAGCTACATAACCCCTACCTAAACCCCTAAATAATTGTATTATCAATCTCTTTTGTTCCTAGTTTTTGCAGGGTCCATTTGAAAAGGTCTTGCTATGATAGAACTCCTTTAAGGAAAAACACAATGATAGATTTGGTTTTGTAGTCTACTATTACATCTACAATGTCAACAAGGAATTTGAATGAAATATAATTACCTATAGATGGGTTGATTAAAACTCACTTTAGGTTACTTGAGTGAAGCATATTAACTATTGATTGGGCTTAGGTTAAGAAGAGTAGAGTGGGTTTAAACATGGAGGAAACTCTATGGTCAAGTGTGCTCAAGCTAGAGTGGTACTTGGATGGGTGACCTCACGTGAAGTTTTAGTGCTTCACCTAAATCCAATAAGTGCTAAGTGTTCCATTCATTCTCATGAGAGATGGGTTCGTGTGAACCACAACTCATGAAACATGGGTCAATGAGTTTGACTAAAAAAACTACACAGTTGAATCCTGATAGCGATATCACAATTTGACTTGTTGTGGAAATTATCTTCTACTTATCAATTAATTAGCTTAAGGGGATTTCTAATGAATGGTTCATATGGTACAACACTTGGTGAAGGTTTTAGAAATGGGGTTGCAAGTAGAGTGGGTTTAATCATGGAGGAAATTTCATAGTTAAGCACGCTTAAGCTGCAGTAGTACTGAGATGGATGACCTCCTAGGAAGTCCTAGTGCTTCACCTCTGTGAGCATCACCTAGATCCAATGAGTGCTAAGTGTTCCATTCATTCTCATGAGAGATGGGTTTGTGTGAACCACTACTCATGAAACATGGGTCAATGAGTTTGACTCAAAAAATAACACAGTTGAATCCTGATAGCTATGTGCTAAAATGTTGACACACTTCTATGAGTCATTATATCCAAGATTGCTCAAGAATGAGGTCTCAAATGACAACTCATAGCTCTCTATTCATGGAGTGCAAGGGTTTATAATGAAGGCCCTCATCTTAGACCTAGTTTGTGCCTATGCAAGTACACCATAAAATGAGAGATTCAAAGAGGAAAAGCAAGAATGCTAGTCTCCATGATCATCAAGTATGCATGCAAATGAAAATGAAAGCTATTCTATATGATAACAATGCATGAAAACAAACTAATCTATAAAAGGAAATGCTTATGCAATATTATTCTATGAAAGGAAATATGAATCTAATCTGATATGAAAGTACAAAATTAATCTAAATGGATTGCCATGAAGGCATGAGAGAAGAAGACAAGAAAAAAGTTGTAATATCCAAGCTCAAGTGCTCCAAACTCTTCTCCAAAATTGCTCTCCAAACCTGCATAACAATAACATAAATCTTGATTTCTAAAATCTCCATGCATAAAAATGAGAAGGAGAGGGCTCCTTATAAAAGATTTTAGAAATGAATGGACAGTCAAGATTAAAAGGCAAAAAGAAATGAGCAATGGTGGAGATTAAATCTTGGTTGATCCATGTGCTCAAGATTCTCAAGAGGCAAAATCAATGGACATGGCTAAGAGGCAAAAAGATGTGTGGAAGAGATTAAGAGGCAAAATAAGATTCTACTCATCTTGGAAAGTGTGCATTCAATGTGTAGACAAAAAGTCTTTTTATTTTTATTTTTATTATATTATTTATTTATTATTTTTAACAAAGTGGTTTCCATTATTTAATTAAATTTTTTTTTATTTATTTAAAAGAGATTTATTCTTTTAATTAAATGTGGCTTAGGATAAAGTGATTTTATTATTTAATTAAAATGAATCTTTATTTAATTAAAAGGGAGCATGTTCTCTTAATTAAATAAAACTTAGGATAAAATTATCAAACCTTAGGAAATATTTGAAATAATTGAATTAATTATGATTTGATCAAGGAAATTGATTTGAATTGAAAATATTGCAAAACATTGATTCAGAAAATTGATAAATTGATGAATGGGGGCCCAAAGCCTAGGCGACCATTTTAGGGTGCATACAATAGCAATATCACACATTTGGGACTTGACAACAAGGGATTCCAAAAAATTGATGTTGTGTTGTTGGATAGTAGATTAGAGGTAGATGTGGTTAACATTAATCTCGACTGAAATCTTGAGATCTTCCATCATCCCTTTTTCCCTCCCTTTTCCTTTGCAACTATAACAAGTAAGTTAAGAGTTGATTGAAACCCAATAGATAACATTGCTCGTATTTGATGTATTAACTCACTCACCGACTCATTGCATAACATTAATATATGTTAAAGCAAGTGAGACCCTATGCACTTGATCTAATTCAAATTATGAATTTTTGCATCATTATCATCCTTCTACTCCAATAGATCAAAACCATCTTGAAGGTAGATGTTTTTTTTTGTTTGTTGAAAATTCAACTTCGACTAAGAGCCAAGGACTGAGGGGTACATCCATTCCGCAAAAATCTACTTGGAGCACGATCCCGACCTCATCCCTTATGATGTCAGAGCCTTTGCACTCAACAAGAATTGATCTGTAGTGGGCTCATTGAGAACCGAAAAAAAATATGCTCCATACAAAAATGTGTAGTTTTCAATAAGAAAAGATTCATAATTTTTTTTTGTATTGAAACAAAACAAGATTAAAAAAAAAAATGCTCCATACACCTAAATGTCCCCCTTGTTTTCAACCGATCGAGGTATCCATTGCAACTAGATATGGAATATATCTAAGGTGAACCAATTCAAATTGTTCATCTAGCGGAAGTGCAGCGCCAAAAAGATAACAAAATCATATATATGTGTGTGCGTGTCTCAGAAACCCTAAATCTACTATATACCCTAAATAGTTAAACGAGAAGATGGCATCTTCAATTGCTCTGAGGAGCAGCGCCATTCTCATTTCACATTCATCAAACATCCCTTCTTGTATTCCATCATATTTGAGAAGCTTTCGGCTATGGAGTCCGCGGCCCGGGGTTTCTCATATGAAAACCCTAACCCTAAACCTACGGTGTTCATGTTCCTCTTCTCACCTCACTGCTACTCCCGCTTCTCCATCAGAAGAAGAAAGCGGAGAGCGTGCCCTCCAAGCTGCTGTGGAGGCGTTGGACATTCGTGTGGGGCGCATTCAAAAAGTATGGAGACACCCGGAAGCAGATACCTTGTACGTGGAGGAAGTAGACGTAGGCGAGCCAGAACCCCGTACCATATGCAGTGGGCTCGTTAACTATATTCAGCAAGACCAACTTCAGGTATATTTTCCCAACCCTGACCCCTAAAACAAAAATTTCCTTTTATGTCAACCGAAATAAAATGCGTTGAGTTATTCCATTCTGGTGATTTCTCCAACTCTTTATTTATTTAAACCCTAATGTAGTCTAAGCTAGGGAATTCCGGTAAGAAACTGTATGATTATCGTGATATAGAACAGAGTTGACATTTGACAAAATGTGTTTATGCTTGCTTCACCCTCAAACCTTACTTTCTCCTTGACCTAAGTTATTGGTGGGAGTTGGTTTATAAGGTTAGTTTCAGTGGGTTTGGGGTTGGGTTTATTGATACAAAAACATATGTAAAAAAAACAAAAAACAAACAAACATATTTGATGCAGTAATTAAGTTCAAAATCCATGAATATATAAACAACATAGCAAAATACACCACCATGTTAATAGTCATGTATCAACCAAACTCAAATGTCATGATATATATTACATTGAAGTTTAAAAATAGTAATGCCAAGTGTCTTCGATCAGCCATCATTGATTAAATATCATATGGGTCATCATAAATATCATAAGTTTTGGTAAATTAGAAGTGACTAGCATTGGTGCCGCCTCTTAAGGTTACTAGGTGGCTCATAGTCATCATCAACATCAAGTGCAACAAAGTGGGTAGCAGAAGCGCCCATGTCTATGCGCTTTGGCTCAATATCTTACTTTCTTGTCTCCCCTTCTTTGTAGCCACTTTGCTTGTGTAAGGAGCCACTAGTTTGAACTTTGAATTCATTAATACCAAGTCTTCTGCTTTTTTTTTATTGTAGTCTTTTGTGTTTTATTGAGTTGATGGAGAATGCAAATGAACTGGCAACATTTAAAGACAAAACTAGAGAGTTAAGAGTTACAAAATAAAAGAACATAAATAAAAATAAAACTTGAAAGTTTAATTTTTAAATTAAACTTTCTTTTGATAAAATATTGAATTCAAGAGTCTATAGGTGCATGTGTGTTTCACCATGGAAGTGCTGCCAACTATGGGTATCTACCATATGCTTGACCTAAAGAGCATTGAGTCCATGCTCATTGGAGCATGCCAAACACATGAACTCAATTGTCATCGCATCTTGCATGTCACGAATCACAAAGTGCTGCCTTGTACCCTTGAACAACTTTAGGATCCTATATGGGGCAACTCTTGCAACAATAGGAAGGATCTAAGAACTATAATATTTCGGGCTCAATGCAAAGGTCACAGGAGGCAACAAAGTGGTCATTTTCTTCCATCTCTCTACAATGATTGGGTGTAGGTCTTTGAAGGGTTTTTCTTCAATATCTTGCTGTTTTGCATAAATGCTGACTTTAATTTTCTCAATCATTGGGTCAATGCCAACCATATGCCTTATGTAAAACAAGGCCTATCCATGTTGGCATGAGAGATCATGCTTATTATGGGCTTAGTGAAAGTGAGGAAATACTCAACATGATCCTTCTTAATGTTATCTAGGATCATTTGCGTAACTTGTTTTGCCTTCATACTGTTATATTGCCTCCACATGGACCAATTTGGGTTGATTACCATGTTAGAAAGTATCTCATGGAGCTTCACAAATTGTCTTATCACAATTGCTCTGAGTAACTTATTTGAAAATCAAAACATTTTTCTACAAAAAAATAAAATTAAAATAACATCAACAAGGTTACTAAAGTGAAACATATTTGTTAATTAACTTACCTTCAACAACTCCAATCTTGAAAATGTTGTAAACATGCTTTGTGACATATAGTGGTTAGTAACAAACATTTGGATTTCCTAGGCCTCAACAACCTCCTATTTGATCCAATCAATTTTGGTGCTAATTTTTTGGAGCATTAGGTTGAGTGAGTGGACAACTCAAGGTATCTTAGGAATGTATGAATAATGTTCCTTAATTAATAATCCAACAACCCTATGGTTTTTGATGTTGTTGGTTGTAACTTGCACAACATTTTGAGTGCCCACTTCCTCAGCAGCTTGATAAAGAGTTTTAGCAGTAAATGCATTATCCTTCATCTCTCCTTCACAATGCATTGCTCTAAAAAACATTGTCCTTTTAGGGGGTGCTGCAATAACATTGGTCATTGGCCATTTTTTTGCATCTTTCTATCCATTAGAAATGGTGGACACCCTTGTTTCAATCCATAAATACATTATGAGCTTCAAGGAGTACAAATTTCACCTCTCCAACAAGGTGCTATACACCTTTTCAAAAATTGCACCCTTGTAGTCTTTTGGTGCCTCATCAATTGAATTTGCCATTTTTTGCCAATATAGTTAGCAAACAATCTTGAATGCCAATCCATTTACATAGACACATCACACAATTTCTTGATCAATGAACTTTGTAGATTTGTTATGAAATGTCTTTTCTAGCAGTCTATTTGATCTCTTACGTGTAGAGGCCACTAGTTCTTTCGGTATGAACGAAAATTGGATGACCCTTTGCAGGTTCAAAATAAGAAGGCTGTAGAAGGGGCTTCATCCCTTGCAATCCTTTCTTTAGCAAAGGACAATTTGATTTGTTTTACATCTAGTTACTTGGTTTGCGTTTCTTGCTTTTCAATGTACATCAAGAGTACTAGACAAAAATGTATGGCCCTTTGCAGGTTTAAAATAAGGTTGTGGAAGGGGTTTCATCCCTCTTGATCCTTTCTTTAGCAAAGGATGATTTTGATTTGGTTTACATCTTGATACTTGGTTTGCTTTTTCTTGCTTTTCAATATATGTTGAGACTACTTCATTTGGAAGGACTATCATTTGGGTTAGGTTTGCTTAAACAAAATTTGATGCCTTGTCTAGTTATCCTACACAAATGGCCTTTCACTTGATTGTATGAGCTCAAATGTTTAGCTTTACAATGTTTGTAAATCCAAACATAACTTCACTACCAGGAAGTTGTTGTACCTTTTCAATACATTTCCAAAGGGGAGAGTTTGGGTTTGTTTTGAAGTGGGGTCGGTTCACAAAGCTATGAATGGTTTCCATTGTATTATTTAAGACAACAATTACAATGAACGACACATTCACAAACCAAAAGAAAAAAGCTTCAAAACAAATAAGAGAGTTATTTTGTAAAAAAAATATAAGGGAAAAAACCAAAAGCTTTAAAAAACATACTTTTTTGATAAAATCTTCCTCTACAATCTCCTTAATAACAATCCAAGTGTAGGAATAGCACAACTTGATTCATATTTGGCAAGCAAGAAAACAAGTCTAGCAATGGAGGAAAATGTTTTTGTTTTTCATTTACAATATGAAAAATGAGAGAGGTTTTGCCTTTTAGATGTCTTGTACTGCAAAGTTAGGGTTGGAGGGGGAATGAGTCTCTACTTAAAAAACAAATTACTAATATAAAAAGAAGGTGGTTGTCTCACCAAATTTGGCGGAAATGCATTGTTGGGTATGAAATTTGCTCCGGTCTTGGCATGGTTTGACCCACACTTTGTGGTTGGAACTTTGATTGGACCCATAACAAACAAGACTTGGATCATGAATCAAGTTTGAATTGGTTCATTACCTAGCTACTAAATTCTATAAATTGGTAACATAACCTCTGACTTGTCTCATCCATTCAACTTTTTTGTCGTCTTGTTACTTGCCTAGGCTCTTGTATCTCAATCATCCTCCATGATTAATGAAATAGGATATATATCTTATTTTAGTGAGGTTGACGAGTTCCATCTTAAAGGAGGACTAGAACAATGCACTTGGTGTTGTGGGGGTTGCAGAAAAATATTTGCATATCTTTTGCATTGAGAAGAATTTGTTTGGTCAACCCAATTTGTTGATGTTTACAAGTGCATTGATCATAGCATTTTCACAACAAAGGTTACAATTGATATGCTTGTGTACAACTTGAGCTGATTTTTTGGTTGCCTTGGACACATATGTTGCAATTGTCACAACACACCTTATTGTCAGGGCCATTATCACAAATGACATCTTTGAGAATGTGAAAATGGAATGCCAAATGCTTGTAGCTCCCAAACAATGAATTACCCTAAAGAGTCAAAATCCTTCCTTACTTGTGACAGTTCTGTTGATCTGTGGATGGTGCCTATTGATGTGAGTTTTATGCCACTACAACATACAAAATTGAATATTTAGTAGTCCATGTGAAATACCAAATCTCCAACTCTCTTGAATAAGGATGCTCATATGCTAAACAATGTATCAAGGTTCCTTCTTTATCGTGGACTTAACTTAGTTATAATGATGTGATATGTTGGTTATCACAAAGGGACTTACGCTATTCATTCAATGGTCACCAACTTGACTTTAACTTCTTCCAACCAATAAAATTGCAAGGAAAAGGATTTAGAAAGCTAATCTACTCCTAGAATGGAAGAAACTGTGGATGTCTTTGTGACTCTAGTAGACTTAGTTTAGCCATTGACACCAACTAAGCTAGTGCGATCTCTTAAGGTATATGTAAGATGTTCAAACTATCACAATTCCATTAGCACCATCCATCGATGCATATTAATGTGCAAGCAATAATTGAAGTTAAGCTTATGAATATGCCAGTTGACCACACAAGGCAAACTTACAATTAGCAAGTAGCTAGCAGTTTGGTCTAAATGAGTTCACCATAGAAGCATCCAAAATATCTCCCATTCAACTAAACATTATTTCTAACCAACATGAAACAAAATCTAATCTAAGTGAGGAAATGTCAAAACCATGAAATGCTCCAAAGCAACACAAGTAATCCACCATGAACACCAACAATGAATTAGCTATCACTTCGATAGCATTATGGCAACAATTTCAACAAGTCTCCTACTCTACTCTAAGACTAATCTAATCTCCTCAATCTAACAAGTTATAAATTACAATGAAGGGCCAAGATTGATTTGAAATCAAGGGCCAAGATTTGTCCAACAAAGCCCTAATCTACCTAATTGCTACAATCATTAAATGTTCATCCAATTACATGAAGGCACCACCCTATGGGCCAATAAGAAAATTACAATGCTTTTGAGAGCCAATGAGAAAATAGATTAGGTAGAGGCATGATGTGGAGTCCACATGTACACTTGGTATAATCTGATTGAATGTGTTTGGACACATGTAACTAGAGCCTTCTGATTGGTTGAAGATGAATGTGTGCCACCTCAACATCCTTATCTCATAGACTTTATCAATTCTTTGGTGATGAGAAAATATCTCTTATACTCAATATTATCAAGCCTTTAGTTGTGATGGTATATTCCCAAATTGCTTCATCTTCATAAGTTTTTTCCATCTCTTGGAAATCTTCTCATTGCCATGATTTTGAACTTGTGATGGTACTCCTTGTACTTGAATCTTGAACTTGGATTTCCAAAGGAAATTCAAGTTGATGATAGTTCCTCTTACTTGTAGATGTATCATTTTTTTTCATAACTTGTTCTTAGATATCTAGCTTCATAATCTGATCTTGAACTTGGATTGGAATCTTCATTTTAGCTTTCATCCTCTAACCATCTACTTGCCTTGAATCCTCGAACTTGTTCTTGTAGCACCCATTTTTTTTTGCGTGATGATTGAGGGTTTGCATACTATCCATGTTTTGATCCTTCTAAATTGCTCCAATGAGTGAATCTCGTCTCAGCTCTCCTTCCTTTATAGTTACCTTGCAAAATAAAGGAGAGAATTGTATTAAATTGGTAAAATGATGAGCATAGACAAAATATAGTATTGTTAAGATAAAACAATCTTTTCAAATCATGATTTTAACATGATGCTTAGATGAAAGAAACTTTACTTAACGGCAACCAAGCATGGTTTTCATCATTCTTAATTTCAGATTCAAGTCAAGATTTTCTGAGTTGTCAACCCTTGTTAGAACATGCCCATTTCAATCTTGAACCTCTAATCTTCACCCTTTCACCGATCTGTCCTGATTTCCTCTAAATTCGATTGAATTTCGATGGGTTAACTTCTTTTTTAACCCCCTCGAGGGCAACTTGATCAAGGATACTAATTGGCAGTCTGATTTCAACATCAAATTGAGGCTTATAGGTTGGAGGAATTTCAGGGGCTGTTGGGGTTAAGAATCCTAACAAGAGGTCAAATTCTGGCCTAATGTCAAGACTCAGCATTTTCCTTGCCCCCTTCATCCTTGTGCGATCCGCATTGGAAGGGTGACATTCTTGTTTCCAACATTCAAAACCAATTGATTTACAATGCCAAGGCAGAATTTTAGGGGTTGTCGATATTGAGAATCTTGACAAGGGGTCAGAATGCGACACTATGTCAGGATTATTTCTGATTTTGTCTTGATTCTTGATCTGCCCTCTTGCCTTTCTAATCCTCATTTCATGCTTCCAATTTCACTTCAAGGGTTGATTTTCATAGTTTTTTGGTTGTGATTTGTATTTGTAGCTGATTGAAGTCCTTTCCATTCAATTTCGATCATCCTCTTGCTCTAAAATTTGATCTTCTTTGTCCAAGGCTTCATTGACTTTGCCTCTAATCTTCATTTTTCATCAGTTTGACTGCTTAAGCTCGAAATCCTTCATTGGAATGTCCTTAGGCCTGGGTGGGATTTTGATGTTGTTGAGATTTTACAAGGATAGGCGGGTGGAAATTTGTGATTCTCGAGATTAGGAAATCCTAAGAGGTGATCGGATTCCGACCTCCTATTGGGATTATCTCTTTATCCATTTGAACTTGCTACCCCCCTAAACTTCATTGTTTGCACTTGGTCTTCTAATTTTTGGCCTTTGTTTTGATGGCCTTCTCTCATTTTCATCTGATTTTATTGGATTTTCACAAGGATCTGCATTTACTAAATCATCATTTTTACCTTGATTCATTATCTTACCCCACTCCATTAGTTTTTTTCATCAATTTGCATTTGGATCCTGCCCTTTAGCCACTTAGAAATTGTCTAGATCAGGGCAGAGATTTGGGGGTTGTGAGGATTAGGGATCCTGACAGGAGGCCAGATTCTGACCTGGTGTTTGGATTAAGAATCTCGACAAGAGGTCGGTTTCCGACCCTATGTCAAGATTACTCCCTCTTTTACATGGTTTCCAATTTGTCAATTCAGTCCCCAATTCGCATTTCATGTTTCAAGATCACTTTTTTAAGGCTCATCTTCATGGTTTTTTCATTCTGATTTGCATATTTAATTGATTAAAATTCATCAACATCTGATTTACATCCATATTCATTTTCAACATTTGATCACCTATCTCCAAAATTTCGATTGGTTCTCATTATTCATCCCCAATTTCCATCATTTTCATCAACTTGAAGTTGAAATTTTGCATTGGATTGCCCCCTAGACTTGGGTGGAATTTCGAGGGTTGTCAGGATTTTACAAGGAGAAAGGAGGTGGAATTTTGGGGTCTGTCAGGATTTGGAATCCTGAGACCAGGTTGGAATCCTACCTACTTTTAGGATTCTCTCAAAGGGAAAAGAGCTTGTATAAGCATGCCCTTTCATTCTTTCAACAAAATCCAAAGTTTGCTTGGTTATTTAGTATTCAAATTATGCCCTTGGTGATCATCCTTACCTCTGATTTTAGTGAGATTCATCTCAGATCCCAATATTGAAACTCTCCTTTTCCCACTTTCCATACTCAGATTTTGTCCTTTCTCATCTCAATTTTCATGCCTTGTTCACAGTCCTTGAATTTCACTCTCTTTGGTTCATCTATTCTTACCTTGACTCTAAATCAGATTTGAACCCTTTAAATATCATAACTCTCATCTAAGATTTGTTCTTCACTCTCCACATTGATGCTATTTGGATTCGTTCCTCATCACAGCTTTCATGGCCATCACGTTTGATGGTGCTCCCATTTCATCTTCCAAGTCTCAAACACTAGATCTCACTCTCCTCTTCACACTTCAAGGCTTGACTCTATGAATGGATCAGGCTGCCCAAAGTTGCTCAAACTCATCTCTAAGACTTGGAGACTTGAGAATTGTCACCAACTAAGACCACCTAAGACCACTACTCCTACTGCCAAAGCAAAAAGAGGGGGTCCCCATTTGCAATGGGGCGATGGTGTGAAAACCTCACAACAGTGCCTAATGTATTGCACACCACCCATCCATGATAATGTTGCACCCATGTAAGACCTTTTTGGCTTTCAGTTCCTTCAGTCCATCTGTATCAGAATAGTTCTTATATAAGATGGTAGTTCTCAATTTTGATTCATTTGGTCCAAGTATCAGGCTCTGCTCATGCAACCATGGAATGGAACGCTACTAGCAAAGAAGAATTCGTTAATGGTATCATATGAATTTCTAGGCTATACACTGAACTGAATTTATCCACCATTGAGTTTGGAGCTGAACCCTTGGTCTTCTGTTTCCCCTTAAGCTCAACTTGACTCAATAACAAGAACTTACATCTGTCATTTTCTAATAGCTGTGAAATATTTGTAGGTGCTGATGCAATATAAGGTGTGGAGACTGACACCTCTATACGATTGGTTTATCTTCGCCCTTTCCACAAGTGAGAGCTCCATTGCATACCCCACCCGTTACAGGAGGTGCACATTCACTCTAATAATGCTGCCCTAGCATTGAAAGAGGCTAAATTTTCATCACTACTGGTGATTCTCTTTTGAATTAACTGTTTTGTTGGTGTAAAGTGGTCTTTTTATTGAATGTATGTATGGTGTACTTCAACAACTACTTGGAAGGACAATGGAAAATTATCACTCTCAACTGGATTACCAGATTGAGTACTCTCTTCAGCTGGCCTTCCCTCCCCTACGTCAGTTTCAAGCTCCTCACCATTGCCACTTAGGCATACGGAACTTGTGTAGTGTAACAACTTAAAAAAAACTTATTAATTACTCCATAAAAGCCTTCAAGGATTCACGACTCAATCTCTGCACAAGGATTTTTCTTCCCTTTTTCTTTACGCACAACGGGGTGCAAAAGTGAATTATTGAAAGCCTCCCATGACATTATTTTAGTAGTACATTGTAACTGAAAAAATACTAGTTATTATAGACAGTAATTTTTCTTATTTCTTTCAGATTTCTAATTATAGGTTGCACCTTGTGCAGAAATAGGGGATACATGGTAGTGCAATCCATTGCAAGTTCAAAAAACAGAAAACACAAAAGAAACAATTTATGATATTTAGAGTTTAAAATATTTAAAATGTATGGAAGCTAAAGGTCAGGGTATTTAGATTATATTTAGATTTTTTTATTCTGTTTTTTTAAATGATTTTTTGGGTCTTTTGTTGTTCATGAGGCATCCCTTAACTACCTCAGGGATGCAGGGTTTTTTATCCTTGGATGTCTCCCCAAACAAAGGGGTGCCTCCAAGTATGTCATCGAGCCCAGGAACCAGGGACAACATGGGATGATTTGTGACATGTGTCTTTGTACCCCTGCTCATTTCTCTGTAAACTAAAATTAGCTTTTCAAATCTCCATTTGTGACTAACTGTTTGAATCTTTTGAAGATACGTGACATTAATTGTTTGCATGCCAGTTTTGAATATGGATTGTGTGCAGGACAAGAATGTGGTTGTTCTTGCCAATCTTAAGCCCCGTAATATGCGTGGCATCAAATCTAATGGGATGCTCATGGCGGCGTCTGATGTGGCTCATGAAAATGTTGAACTTCTAATGCCTCCTGAAGGTTCTGTACCTGGGGAGCGAATCTGGTTTGGCTCAGATGAAGAAGCAAACAGTCAGCCTGATGCTGCTTCCCCAAATCAGGTATGTTGAGGTTTATTATTTAAATAATTTGGACAGGTGTCAGTGTGTTTTAGTGCACTGTATTCATTTATTTCTGAATAGTACAAAGAGTTATGGTAAAGAAATAACTAACACCCTCAATTTGTAACTTGTAAACCAAACAAAACTTAATTTCACTTATCTTTAAGCATTGTAAACAGAGTTCATATTAAATTAATCTGCACAACATCTCTGTTAAACTCTTCCTGCTGAGTATAATTTGACATAATATTATAGGTTCAAAAGAAAAAAATCTGGGAAACTGTGCAGCCTCACCTTAAGACAACAGATAATTGTGTTGCTGTATTCAAAGATAGACCAATGCGAACATCTGCAGGCCTGGTCACTTGCAGTTCTTTGAAGAATGCTAACATTTCTTGATCAGGCTATGTTTCTAGCACTTATCACAGATTCCTTACCAGACAACTGTTGCAATGACTTTGCTTCCGAGTTTTGACCATGCCATTGTAGCTCCTATTTGGGAACCCTTAAAAGGAAAGAAGCTTACAAATGTGTAGCACCTCTGGCATTTTTTGATGATGCAGTTTATATAAAAAAAAGAAATGAAGGGAAATATTGCTATGGCATTGATTTGATCAGGAGTCATCAAGGTTATTTCTTGGAGCAAGGGAAATGCCCTGTATTTCTGTATGCCTCGACTTAATTTTTTTGGTAATAAATATCAAATATGCAATTTTTGTTACCCGCCTTTCTCTGCTTCCTATTTATTGTTCTTTCTGAATACATCTGACTGGAGACACCTACACATTTGAGTTACTGAGAGATGTTTAAACATGGGAAAATCACTTCTTTAAAATTATGTTTCAAAATTGAAGTCCATACTTAGATTGAATTAAGAAGGCATTTGTAGTTGATAATGAGCATATATGGCAACACCAATTTTTTTTTGTGTCTTTGTAATCTCAAACAGCATCTTGATGCACTTGTAACATTTCTGGGTTTCAATATAGATATCTTATTCCTCAGTGTATTACATTTGGGGTTTACGTCAACTACAAATATCAGACAGGAATATCCAAAACTATGCAAGCTGTTTTTTTTATGTTTGAAGTTCTGTATTTGAGTAGAAAATAATAATTTCCAACATCTCTATTAATGAATTATGGGCAAGACTGTCAAATAAGTGGTCGAAATGGGTAACAATAATAACCATGACAGCCTATATACTATTGAATTCCTGTGATTTATCAGAAATAACCATTTTTAGCTTTTTTATCACAGAAATATGGGAAGGTGGTATAATCTCATTTGGCTTGTCATTTCATTTATTCCTATTGTCTTTGAGGATGTTTTGGTTTACCATTCTTCGATGCGCTTGCAGCTGGCCGAGCTGTGGCAATTTAGTGTTTGCTTACAGTAAGTAAATCAGCTGCATAAATTAATGGGCTTTATACCAGCTCCTTTCTGCTAAGTTTTGCAGTTAGGATTGAAAAAGCCCAACATTAATTTTCTCTTCTGTAAATTGCTGCATCTAGTCTAATGTTATGGGCTCACTTGCATTATGCATCGATTCTGTTAAGAAATAACAATCTTTAGGTATATAGGTGGGTTCTTAATTAATGTGTACCCATTAACCAATTAAATCATATAATTTTTCGAAGTTACAAATATCTATGTTTTAAAATGTTAACATTAGTTAAAAAATATGTTAGAAAAATTAATTATTGTAAATCTGATTAGGTCAGGAGTTTTGAGTCATTTTTTGGGGTCTTCATTGTGTTAGAGATAAACAAGTGTTTTCCAATAATAAAATATTGGCGATTTAAATGTAGTATGTACTAGCAAGTTGGTGTTTCAAATATATTATGTACTAATTAATTGTGTGCATTAATTGTATAATGGTGTGAGAATGTTGATGTTAACATTAATTTTTACATAAAATTTGACAATAATTTACATATTAAAATATTAATATTAATTTGATTGGGTGAGAAGTTGAGTCATTTTTGAGGTCGTCACTTTGTTAGAGATAAACAAGTATTTTTCAATAATAAAATATTGATGATTTGTATGTATTATGTGCTAAGTAGTTGATGTTTCAAATATACTATGTACTAAGTAATTGTATGCATTAATTGTGTAATGACGTGTTAACTTTTACATAAAATTGACAATCATTTATAGTTTAAAATATTAATATTGATTATAAACAAATATTTTAGGAAAAAAAACAAAGATATGCCTTTTATCAAAATGAGAAGTTTTAGATAAATCTATGAATTAAAAATAAAATTAAAGATATTTTTTAAAAATAAATTTTTAAATAAAGATAAGAAGTCTAAATTTGATTTTGTTTTCAATTTAGACATTAAGAATTATTAGCTCATTAAAAAATTATAAAAAAATGTTTTATAATTTGTAATTTTTAATATTTTTAAAATAATGATAAGAAGTTCAAATTTTAAATATAATTTTTTTAAGTTAAATAATTAAATTTTACAAATTTGAATAAAAAATTGTATCATTTTATTTTTTTATATGTAGTTATTATAATTTTAAGATACAATTCATATTTATCAACATGAGAGTTGTAGTAGAAATATCTAGGGCTATTAAATATATTTAAGTAAATAGAAATATCTAGGGCCATTAAATATATTCAAGTAAATGTAAACAATAAATATGAGAAGGCAACAACAAGAGCAACACCAAAATTGCCAATCAGCATATGGCACGACATAATATCCAAATGCTCAAGCAACAATAAATCCTTAGGGTGCAACTTAGTCTTCCAAGACCTAGCTCAAGCAACAATAAATCCTTAGGGTGCAACTTAGTCTTCCAAGACCTAGACTTTGAGGGTTTGTTTGGGTGCTCGAATACCAAATGTTGGATATAGTCAAATTTTGGAAGATACAAATCTTGAAAATGATTTTTGGAATATGGGTTGATGAAGATGGTTGAGAAGATGCATAAGGAATTTTATTTCTTTATTTTAATTTCTTTGAATACGGTATGTATATGTTTGTATATATATACACATACATGTGTATATATATACACGTGTATAAACACATGCGCACATGTATATACACACTTGTGTATTTATACATACATGTGTGTGTATATACACGTGTACATGTGTATACACACACACATACACGTGTTTATATACACACACATATATATACATGTATATGTATACACACGCATGTGTATACATATACACACGTGTGTGTGTATATGTATACACATGCGTGTGTATACATATACATGTATATATATGTGTGTGTATATAAACACACGTGTACATGTGTATATATATACACACATACATACATACATCCTTATAGCAATATAATATACATCCTTATAGTCACAGATCCCACAAAATATAAAATTTGGTTTTATAAAAATTATCCAATTCCACCTATTTGAGTGGAAGATGCAAATGCCCATTTTGGGGCAAAATTGGAATTTCGAAATTCCAATTCCAATTTTTTGGGTGGACACAAACATGGAATTGACATTATCTAGAATTAGATAATGCCAATCTAGTCTAATTCCAGCCCCCAAACAGGCCCTAAGTGGTAAGTGTAGAGTGTGTCATCACTTGGTCTTGTGAGGATGCACCACATGGAATTGAGCATTCTCTCGTATAGGCGAGAATGGCGATCATACAAGATTCAACACATGTGGAGGCATACCAATTCAAGTAAGATTTCATTTGAATTACTAACCTTGTCCTTGATAACACCACCACATTATTTGAGCAATCTAGTATCTTTGAAGTAGACATTGTAATTACCTTTCCTCTATGATCCTAAAGAACACATCCTATTCTAGAAATGCCATGATTCCCCTTTAAATCTCCATTAAAATTCAATTTGATTAAGCCATCCTCACTAGGCTTCTATTTAACATCCTTCTTGTTTAATCTTCGCATGATCATATTTATCAAAAGACTCTTTAAGAGGCAACCTAATATGTTTACATTATGATAGAATATGTGAATTCCATTAAGTGAAACAATAGTCAGTTTTCTTGATTCTCAAATTAAAAGCAATGATAGACTCAAAAATTGCCATTTTAATTTTTCTAGTAATTTCTTCAATGATTTTTTTTCTTTTCTTTTTGAAGACTCATCTTTTGCTCCCGCCAAAGATTCCAAATTATTGTTGCCACAACCACTTTCCAAATGATCCTAGAGAAAGTGCATGTGTAACATTGGCCATGATTGAAAAACCCTGGTTAAATTGTCATGAAGAGGGGAATAATAGTGGAGCTTATCGAGCAACCACATCCAACAAGAATAGGAAAAATGGCAAGGAGAAAGTGATTCCTACCTTCAACCCACAAACCACTAAATATACAATTAAATGGAGGGGCAATACCCAATGCTATCTATTGGCGCTTAACAATGTCTAGACAATTGGGCGTAATACCTCAACTCAGGGACAACATAATATACACTAAGAATATTTGAAGTCATGCTATTCCGGCTTTAACCAAAGAAATGTTGAATTGAATATTATGAAGGAAATGTAGAAACAAATTTATCTATAACTTACCATAGATAAATCTAACCTAAACTTATATTGAAGCAACAATTTTTCAACTAAGCAAGCTAAGTATTTTGTTCTATCTTGGCCGTAGGAACAATCACAAATTTGTATTTCTATGCCTGCAAGAACGAGATAGAGTACTAAGCATCTAAGCTAAACTAATAAAAGAAAAGAAAAATGATTCCTCACCAAGTGGGCCCTCTTGGATGAGTACTCTTGGTTAACAATTATGTCTTCAAAAGAAAAAACATCCAAAATATTATTATCCAATCATGCTATTAACATAGAATTATTAGAAATTATTTTTTGTTCAAAAAGTACAGCAAGAGATCAACACTTCAATCCCTCAAATCTAGGGAGAGTGCTTTTATTGAAAATTGGAAACTAGGAACAACAAAGTGTGGAATAGAGTGGACTCTATCTAGTCATAACTCAAACCAAACCTTTTCATAATTTTTATCTCTAATCAAGTAAATGCTCTTCTAACTATTTTGATGAAATCTTCTATAAAAGAAATAATTAGATTGATGCTCATAACTTCGCTGACCTCTTCCTTCTTCACAAGACCTATTGCACCTTAATGTCCTTTGACTTACTCAAATAAATGCATTCAAAAGGTTGGTACCACATATATCTTTTCTTATGCACTAATATTTTAAATACAATATTTACCATAGCAATTCATGAGAATATATATTTATATTGCATTTATAAGGATCATAGTTTTTATCACAAAGGACATTGATATAGCCAGATACAAAACCCCATATTCCAGAGACTTATAATAGAACAACAAAGTCTAAACCATCATAAAAGTATCTAATAAAGGAAACATAAATGTGCCTCGTCGTCGTCAATATTTGTCTCATTATAATTCTATATTTAAGGGCCAACCATGCAAAAGCACCCACTCTGGTAAAAATTGCACCAAACAAACCTATGTCAAAACATCTCATCTTAGAACGCTTGAGGATGATTTATCATTCATGTATATCAATGTTTAAATGTATAAGAACTCGAGCAAGATTGAGTCAAGATTAAAATATCCATTGAATTTACAAATTTTATGTGTCAAGATTTTAGAAGCTAGTCTATCAAAATACTTTGTTCAAGGGGTATGATAAGACATGAAAAATATTTCCACTATATAACTTGAACTCCCTTGATTTTGATTAAAATCATCAACAAAACAAGGGTATTGTACCTTACACAACCACAACCTATAAGCGTTAATAGAGATCAACAACACACTAACAATAAAGGTGCTAGCTATTACCAAGACATGCCATAAATGACACACTAGCACAAAAGATAGTAGCCCACCTCAAGAGCAGGTAGACAACTCACCCACAATGAAGGACAAAGAATGTGAGGCTAAACAAAAAAAATTCCTATGCCATTAGAAAACTCTCCAAGCAATATTATCACTAGGATCCCCACCACAAGGAGGATCAAGTGGTGAAACTATATTTGAAAAATTGTTAGCACAAGGGGCATAATGATGAGAAAGTTGTACATCATCAACTAAAGATTGGAGTAGGGTAGAAGCACTAGATGAAGAAGGATCCAAATGGTTAGAGGGGGCTGCACCAGCAGTAGGAGTAGGATCCATGGGGACTTTAGAGGCCAAATCAAGAGCATCATCTAGATTTGTAGCAAGAGCTTCATCCATAAGGGAGTCATTATCAACCTACGATACATCGTTAGAGGAAGAATTAGAAGAAAATATAGTTAAATATTCATCATTAGCGTCTTTCCACCAAGTAGAAATGTCTTTATGCTGCAAGAGAGAATAATCTATTGCTAGGTGACTAATAGAGAAGCACCAATGCCATCAAAATGGGAGGCCCTCATAATCCACCAATTGCGTCCATGGCCTATCAACCACCATGAGAACCACATCTCCAAGGAGAGGTGTGGAGATATCAATGTCAACTAAAATGTGCATAAAGGTAGAGAGACCCATGGTGGTTGTGTTATCATCCACCTTTAGAAAATGGCCAGTAGAGTTGCCAATGGCCTCAAAGCAAGAGTTCTCCCAAAAATGAAGTGGAAAATTGGGAAGCCAATCCCACGTTGGATGCACATTGAGTGGTTTAGTTAGAAGGTTGAAGGAGTCTACATTGGGTTTGGTAGAAAGAGAGTGATTCCCCAAGGCTCACAACTTTCTCACCACTAGATCTCGTTCCTTTGAAGAAGGAAAAATAGCAATATCCCTTACCACAAGGGATGAACTCAATGTTACCTAAAACCAAGGGTCTCCAAGAATCCATCACCCAACAATGTAGGTCTAGTAGAGAAGGCTAGAAACCAACAAAATCCACAACATTGGAAGTACTCCACATTTTCAAGCATGTTTAGGACACAAACCACCACAAGGGAGGTCTTGACACAAGTAGAGGTTGAGATTTTACCTCAGGAGGGAAAAAATCAAAAGATTTGGAAACCCTACGAAAATTTCCCCACCAAAAAGAGGCTTAATAGACCCAAGTCACCCCAAAGAGTGTCCAGGTGTAGAAGCACCCTTCCCAACCAATACTGCCACATTGCTAGTGCTAGAATCGAGCACATTTCCCAAATACCAAAATCTCCTCAGCACTAGGGAGAGGAGTACATCCTAACCCCAACTCACCATCCCCAACCAATATAGGAGTCGTGAGTGAGTTTGAGATCATTGGGTGGAAGTAAACAATGTCAACTACAAGAGTAGATGGAGCATCCGTTCTTAATCTATTGGAACTCCCTTGTTATCCTTAACCATCCGACAATCTTTAGTAGTATCTCCCCAAAATTTCTTTGAAATAACTCTTGCTTCTTGAAACATCTAATGTTGACAAAGGGGAGGGAAACCATTCCATGAATCCTCCTAGAATAAGAACCTACAACTATAATGAATAATTGAAGTTAAATGAGGAAGGATTATCTTTCTACATTTCATCATGAAGTTCAACATCTTATATCCCAAAGGGGGATTTAATATTGTAAAGATACGACATGTCATTCGGCTCCACGTTGTGAAATGATTTTGACCTAGAGCTATGAACTAGTGAGGCCACAAATGAAGGACCTCATCCCGTTATTATAAAGCTAAGGCCCAAACCCATGAGCACATTGGATTAGCAAAGACACAAGCCCACAATCACAATAGCCTAGCAAAGATTTGAACTTTGGTGGGGACAACAACACCACCACTTAACCAACACACTAAGTAGTGAAACCCAATATTATAAAGATTCTATCTTCTTCTTTCATAATCTAAATATTTTGCATAAATAATGGAGGCCCACTTAGATTTTTGGTTCACAAACACTTTCCATACTAGCTTATCTCCTAATGTGTTGTTCATGGATTTAACCAATAGTTTGAGAGCATTAGTGATTTATTATGGGAAAGCAAGAGCATCATGGATCACTCTGGAGAGTTATGTCATGTATTTGGTCCTATGGATGTACCTTTAGTTAAAAAAATATCACTATTTTATTATTTATTGATGAATTTTCTAGATTTACATGGGTCTACGTTTTAAAGCATCAGTTTTCTATATTTTCTACTTTTAAACAATTTAAAACACTTGTCGAGAAATAAGAAATGCATTTGATATGAAATGTTTAGGGGCTATAAATATATCATGGTTATGAAAATATACAAAGATCAATTTAACAAAAAACTATGGTTAAATCAAGAGAAGTATGTTGAAACTCTTTTGTACTATTTTCCATATAGGACTGAAAAATAGTTATTATCCATGTGGGATTGTAAAGCGATTAGTATTTACCTTATCAATTGGCATAAGGCCATCTCTAGAGTAATTCTCTAATATAAATATTGAGATTAAGAAGATGCATAAAATTACACATGGGAGTATGAAGGAGGCCTTCAAGATGACATTTTGTATATAAGATCTTATATTACCTAAGCAACAAGAGTTTTGAGTAGGGTTATGTTGAATGTCCTAGAAAAATGAGGGGGGGGGATCAGTTGTCATATAAATTTTTTATCACTTTCATAGATCCAGGAATAGAAGATTAATTACCTTTTTCACTTAATCAAATCAGACTTAAACATGAAAGAGCACACACATGAATCATACACAATGAACACTAGATTTTTATGTGGAAAACCTGATGTGGGAAAAACTACAGAGAATGTTAACTCCCATGAATAAAACACCGATCAAGGTGATTTTTACAAAGGGTGACTCATTGCCAAAATGCTCACTGTGGGTGGGTTCACTACCCTAATAAAGGATAGAAAAGGGAAATCCACCACTGTAGTGCAACTGCTAAAAGAAACACTTGGCTCATTGCCTCTAGTGTCTAATAGAAACAACACCTTATTTGATCACAACTCCACTTCAGACTTTTGCAGAACCACACACTGTATCAGATGGATCTTCTCCTTAATCAACCTCACAAAGACCCATCATAAACAACCTCTTACTCATACTAAACTAAAATTACCAAGTCGACCATCATAATTTTGAAATAGGTCCAGACTAAACACTCCCATAGTAGGGAGGAATGAAAGGTGGACCACACCACACACACTATTTCAACCAAATACCATGTTACCCAAATGCCATAATATCTAGAGCTCAATAAGAAATAACAAGCTAGCAATTATGCCTCTGGACCACATCAACACGATCCAAATAGAAAATCAATGAAACCATACAACCACAAATCATATTCGGAATAGTAGAGAATTTAAGACCATTGTAAAACATGATCATAAAATACAACACTCGAACATATTTTCTAGATCACCATCCTTTCAAAGCACCATCCTACAAAAACAACAAAACCTCAAAACCATAGTAACAAAACATAAATATTGATCACAATACCATCCACCAAAGCAACATGTTTATGTAAATGACAACCATACTGACACATCAATAATTTCCCAATAAAGACAACCAAATATGCAACACTACAACCTCATTAACTCTGTAACATCAAAACTCTACAACCTCATCAAATCCCCTTGTCAACAATCTCCCCCTTTATCACTGATGGAAACATCCATAAAAAATACAAACGCACAACCAAAGAGTCTCATCAAATACTTTCTCCCCCACTTTGACATCAAGGACAAAGGAAGGTAACACATTGCTCCCCTTGAGGGTAGCTCCCATATATTAGTCTACACCAAGAATGTGCAGTAAGATTCCTGAACTAGTGTCGTACCGAAGATAAAGAGTTTGAAGTAGGAAGGGATAATACGCCCAACCTCTCTTGGAGACACATGCAATAAATGAGAAACATGAAAGGTCAAACTACAAAGTCAAATGTTGATTAATCATATAGACAAGTCAATTAAATTTCTAATATTTCATTCATAAGGAAAAGTACAAGGATTCAACCAACTCGTTGAATCAAGATAAGCAATATATATGATTTCAATAAACAAAGAAGAGGTGTCAACCATACTGTTGAACACACTAGATACATCATAGTATCACATTAAGATGTGAAATTAAGGCCGACCCACTCATTGATAACAAGTGTATATAACATACATCAATAAAATCTACACCAATTAAACAAGACCATGAAGTTATACATGATAAAAGAGTGCCATCAAACATTTTTCCATTTGCTATCCCTGTCTCCTAAGCCACCAGACATCAGTCCATCTTCTATCTCAAGACAAGAGTGTGGTCCAGGCACTTTTTCTTCCCAACCATGGAGTGGTTAGCTCCCATGGGGCTCATCTTGACATGAAGAGTGTGCCGACCTTGCCCGAGAAGCCTAGCAACTCAAAACTAGTGGATCGATTGGATCCGGTGCAGCTGTGAAACTAACTACAGATTACATATGAATAAGTATAACTAATCATAGATGTGGTAGGGAGATGAAACACAACCAACATATAAAGAGTACACATGCAAACAACTTTTTCCAAAGCAAATAAAAACCAGATTCCTACTGTCAGACAAAATGCATAAAGAAAACTTCCTTCTACCTTTCCCTGGTTACCCACATTCAACCCCCTTACACGACCCTTTTATGTACATATGAAGTAAAAAAAACTACATTCCTTGTCTAACATAATTTTACAAACAAATACTCCTCTTTCTTAAGGTAAGCATACTCCATAAAAGGGTCACAATGAGCATAAATAGTATAGAAAATATATATCAATCAACTCTCATAGTGTTTGTACAAGTTTACTTTTCTTCCTTCAACCACATTATTCCAATACTAAAGAAGATCAGATAATACAATGGAAAAGAGTTACACCATTCACTCAACTAGAGAAACAAGTTTAAGCTTAAATTTTCAATACAACTATAAATCCAAGGAAGATTTATCATTCCCTAATCTCAGAATCAAAGTCTAATTATCAAAACTATTCTCGATTATTTCTAATAATTTCAAGAATTGATATCACAATAAACTAGGTTAGTTTAGATTCATTTTCATAATCCATAAGGTAAGACCATTAATCAAACACATATATGACATAAAAGGTAAGGTTATAAATTTTACACAAAAGTATAAGATGCAAAATAATGCAATGCAATCTATGTGGTGTATGATCCAGATCATCTGAACTCACCACTACTGAGGAGCTAACCTCACCTATCTCAGCCACATCCATGCCTTCATCCTGTAAAACCTCAAACACTCAAGATTGCATCAATAGGTCTGTAACCACAAAATCTTAAATGAATCAAGATATACATAATATTTAGCACATATGCATATAAAATTATGCAATAATCATTGAAATGCTATATCATAACCTATAACATCATCATAAATATAACGTCATCATAGATGATCAAAACATCATAGAAAGTTTCATAAGAATTATAAGTAGAAATGAAAGATAACACTGTCATAAAGTTGAATGTATCAAGACAAAATATTAACTAAAATATCTAAGGCTAGAGAACATAACGACTAGAAACCATAGAGACTAAACTCTAAGTCAACAAATGTCTAGTTATTGCACACATAGGTACTGAAAAGTAGGAACAACAAGGTCGAGGTTGTGACATCCCTCCCCTTTGGGAAGAGACATCGATCTAATTTCACATAAAAAAACATAAATAATGATCGCACACACATAAATATATACATAGCTAAGAAAACACAAAAATGTTTATGAAAACAACTGAGAAAAAATCTATGCATGTCCTCTTCATCCTCCCAGGTAGCACTTTCAATAGAGAATTGGTCCCACTAGACCTTATATGATGCAGGGCAGGGATGGAGGATCCAATAATGGATAGTCCAAGCCTGCAACTGCCAATTATAACAACAATATGCACAACGGAATACAACAAGATAATGATTCAAAATAGAATTTCATTCAAGATGCCCGACTGTAAGGCCTTCCGGGTTAGAACCAAATACAATAAAAAGTAATTCTTCTGTCCTTCTAGCTAGTTCAGCTCTGAAACAAATCAGCAACTGATGGAAACACTAAGGCAAATCTGAACTTGAGCTTGCAAGCCTCCAAGCAATCTCCTTGTCTCCAAGCATGCAAACCACTAGCTCTGCTGTTACAATATCAGATAAACAATTTGATCTTCAAGATATCTCAAGATCCAATTATGATTCTACTCTCATGATACCACCAATATACCATCCAACTTACTACCAAACATCTACCCAAGCCCTCAATATATAGCCAGCTAAGCCACAAGTCGGCCAATTAGGCTTTAATTACATTATAGGTCCAGTCTGGAAGATTTAAACCAAAACTAATGCTAAAATGAATATAAATTAATGCGCCTTTGGATTTAGGTCCTCACATGACCCAATAACATGCCTTTAAGGTCGCAAGATCCAATTTGATCACACGGAACATCACACAAAGAAACACCACACATTTCACCTGAAAACTGGCAGAAAATAGGTTCTGAGGAAAAATGGCCATAACTTTTGACTCATAATGAATTAGGAGTTGAGCCTTTGGGAAATGATAGTACTTTAGGTCCTCTTAAATTCCTTAAGAGAACAAAGTATTATTCCTTATGGATCAAGATCGTCAACATGAACAATCAGCACCAAAATGCCAGGAACGGCTTCGACGGGAACACAGACAGAAAATAGGTCCCCGAGAAAAATGGTCATAACTTTTGACTCATAATGAATTAGGAGATGAACCCTTGGGGAATGATATTAAATTAGGTCCTCTTTAAGGCCCTAAGTTCTCAAGGTTTGATTCATTAAGGATCAACATTTCCACTATGCGCAATCAGCCCCAAAACTATAGGAAAATATAGCTCCAACGACCAGTAAAAAAACTCCAACTTTGAAACGGTCCAACCAATCCTTATGAGATCTTAGGAGAAGGTTCCAAAATAGGTCCTCAACATAATGTCATCTTCACACACAATGAAACCAAAAGATACAACAATTATAATGCAAACAACAGAAAATAGGAAATGTTTTTGGTGATGCAAGATTGCTCAAAGCTTGAGATGCTCCTGCATCAGACACCCTAGGTTACAAAAGATGTTCTTAATGGCTAGAAGGACATCTTCTAGGATTCAATAGATAAACACCAAACTGGTTCTTCACATACATGTCCTCCAAGTCTTCACTTTTCATACTCTTCCACTTCTGCTTTCTTTGCCTCTTCAAGTCCTTCCTTGACAACACACATGCTTGTTCTCCATACTGATCTCCAATTCTTTCCAGGTTTGACAACCCAACACGGCTACCAAAACTCAGGTTCCTCCTACCAAATGTTGTATCCAGAAAAGGCATCAGGGAAAACTTCTTGTCATCCTTCTTAACAGTAAAAACATTCTTGACACAGTCATGTATAGCCTTGCAATCATACTGCCAAGGTCTATCGAGAAACATAGGACAACTACTCATGTTCACAATATCACACAACACTTGATCCTTATACTAGCCAATCTGAAAATCAACAAGACACTGCTCCCTTACTTCTAGAGCATGAACATCTTGCAACCAGCGAATCCTATAAGGATAAGGGTGCTTCATTCTCTTCAAACCAAGTTTCTGAACCATGTCCTCAGCAACAAGGTTATTAGTACTACCACTATCCACAATTACATCACAAAGTTTACCTCCTGACTTGCACCGAGTCCTGAACAAGTTACTCCTTTGACAAGGTTCTACCTTAGTACCAAGTAATGTTCTCTGAATCAACAAGTTCTCAGATCCTGTCTTAGGTTCATTCAATATGCTTTCAATCACCATAGCATTCCTATGATCACCAAACTTCTTTTGTGTACACTGAAAAGCTCTATGTCCTTCTCCACCACAATTATAACAAATACCCTTAAAGATAATCCTACCTGTCTTCTTTTTCAATTCCATAGTTTTCTGTTCATCTTCAGCATTAGGTTTATCCTTCACTGAGTGATCAATCTTCTCCTTTCCTCAAGGGTTTCCATGTTGTCTCCTTTTCAACTTATCTTCTGCCTTCAGAGCAAACTGATAAGCATCCTCAACTAAATCAATCTTCATCATACCAATCTCATCCTGAATATTGAATCTCAGACCATTTACATACTGAGCTACCTTTTCCTTACCAAGTTCGCTGTGCCCAGACCTAATAGTAAGTTTGTAGAACTCCTCAGTATAGTCTTCAATAGTCAAATCTTTTTGCTTTAGATTCTGCAACTTCTTAAACAAGTCAAGCTCATAGTCAGCAGGTATGAACTTAGCCTTCAACTTAGTCACCATCAACCTCCACTGATTGATCTTCATTTCATCTTCATCTTCTCTATCTCTTTGTAATTCTTTCCACCAAAGAGCAGCATGGCCTTTCAACTTAGTTTGTGCCAGCCTCACTCTAAGAGGATCTTCAATTTCTTCAAGCTCAAAGAAGTCTTCTAACTCACCAATCCAATCAATCAAAGTCTCAGGTTTCAAAGTACCAAAGAAGTTAGAAACTTCCATTTGATAGTTATTACTTAACTAAGCTCTAGATCTATGTAACCGACCAGCTCTATCTTCACCAGATCTATCCCTTCGGTCATCACCACTAGATCCAGTAGCTTTAAAGTCTTCAGCAACTTCCTCATAACCATCATCAGTACCAAGATTCCTTGGCATACCAGCAACAGTCCTCACAATCTTAGCAATCATGTCATTCTTCATTAATTCCATCTCAAATCTAAAATCTAATTTCACCTTCTGTGTAATCTTTGATTCCACAGCATCACAAAGATCTGCAATTTCTCTAGGATCCAATCTTCTTGGAGGCATCCTCAAAGATTCAAATCCAAAGCAACAAGTCACCAACAATGTCCTGGTGTAAACAACCTCAACTAGTTTACACACTCAAGATCTTCAAGCTCTGATACCACTTGACGCAGGGTAGGGATGGAGGATCCAATAATGGATAGTCCAAGCCTACAACTGCCAATTATAACAATGATATGCACAACGGAATACAACAATATAATGATTCAAAATAGAATTTCATTCAACATGCCCGACTGTAAGGCCTTCCGGGTTAGGGCCAAATACAATCAAAAGTATTTCTTCTGTCCTTCTAGCTAGTTCAGCCCTGAAACAAATTAGCAACTGATGGAAACACTAAGGTAGATCTGAACTTGAGCTCGCAAGCCTCCAAGCAATCTCCTTGTCTCCAAGCATGCAAACCACTAGCTCTGCTGTTACAATATCAGATAAACAATATGATCTTCAAGATCTCTCAAGATCCAATTATGATTCTACTCTCATTCTACCACCAATATAACATCCAACTTACTACCAAACATCTACCCAAGCCCTCAATATATAGCCAGCTAAGCCACAAGTCGGCCAGTCAGGCTTTAATTACATTATAGGTCTAGTGTGGAAGATTTAAACCAAAACTAATGCTAGAATGAATATAAATTGATGTGCCTTTGGATTTAGGTACTCACATGACCCAATAACATGCCTTTAAGTTCACAAGATCCAATTTGATCACACGGAACATCGCAAGAAGAGACACCACACGTTTCACCCGAAAACTGGTAGAAAATAGGTCCTGAGGCAAAATGGCCATAACTTTTGACTCATAATGAATTAGGAGTTGCATCTTTGGAAAATGATATTAGTTTAGGTCCTCTTAAATTCCTTAAGAGAGAAAAGTATTATTCCTTATGGATCAAGATCTCCAACATGAACAATCAGCACCAAAACTACAGGAACGGCTTCGACGGGAACACAGGCAGAAAATAGGTCCCTGAGAAAAATAGTCATAAATTTTGACTCATAATGAATTAGAAGATGCACCCTTGTGGAATGATATTAAATTAGGTCCTCTTTAAGGCTCTAAGTTTGAAAGGTCTGATTCATTAAGGATCAAAATCGCCACTATGCGCAATCAGCCCCAAAACTGTAGGAAAATACAGCTCCGACGACCAGTAAAACAACTCCAACTTTGAAACGGTCCAACCAATCCTTATGAAATCTTAGGAGAAGGTTCCAAAATAGGTCCTCAACATCATGTAATATTCACACACAATGAAACCAATAGATACAACAATTATAATGCAAACAACAGAAAATAGGAAATGTTTTTGGTGATGCAAGATTGTTCAAAGCCTGAGATGCTCCTGCATCAAACACCCCAGGTTACAAAAGATGTTCTTAATGGATGGAAGGACATCTTCTGGGATTAAACACATAAACCCCAAACTGGTTCTTCACATACATGTCCTCCAAGTCTTCACTTTTCATACTCTTCCACTTATGCTTTCTTTGCCTCTTCAAGTCCTTCCTTGACAACACACAGGCTTGTTCTCCATACTGATCTCCAATTCTTTCCAGGTTTGACAACCCAACGTGGCTACCAAAACTGAGGTTCCTCCTACCAAATGTTGTATCCAGTAAAGGCATCTGGGAAAACTTCTTGTCATCCTTCTTAACAATAAAAACATTCTTGACACAGTCATGTATAGCCTTGCAATCATACTGCCAAGGTCTACCGAGCAACATATGACAACTACTCATGTTCACAATATCACACAACACTTGATCTTTATACTGGCCAATCTGAAAATCAACAAGACACTGCTCCCTTACTTCTAGAGCATGAACATCTTGCAACCAGACAATCCTATAAGGATAAGAGTGCTTCATTCTCTTCAAACCAAGTTTCTGAACCATGTCCTCAGCAACAAGGTTATCAATACTACCACTATCCACAATTACATCACAAAGTTTACCTCCTGACTTGCACCGAGTCCTGAACAAGTTACTCCTTTGACAAGGTTTTACCTTAGTACCAAGTAATGTTCTCCGAATCAACAAGTTCTTAGATCTCATCTCAGGTTCATTCAATATGCTTTCATTCACCATAGCATTCCTATGATCACCAAACTTCTTTTGTGTACACTGAAAAGCTCTATGTCCTTCTCCACCACAATTATAACAAGTACCCTTAAAGATAATCCTACCTATCTTATTTTTCAATTCCATAGTTTTCTGTTCATCTTCAACATTAGGTTTATCCTTCACTGAGTGATCAATCTTCTCCTTTCCTCAAGGGTTTCCATGTTGTCTCCTTTTCAACTTATCTTCTGCCTTCAGAGCATATTGATAAGCATCCTCAACTAAATCAATCTTCATCATACCAATCTCATCCTGAATATTGAATCTCAAACCATTTACATACCGAGCTACCTTTTCCTTACCAAGTTCTTTGTGCCCAGACCTAATAGTAAGTTTGTATAACTCATCAGTATAGTCTTCAACAGTCAAATCTTTTTGCTTTAGATTTTGCAACTTCTTAAACAAGTCAAGCTCATAGTCAGTAGGTATGAACTTAGCCTTCAACTTAGTCACCATCAACCTCCACCGATTGATCTTCATTTCATCTTCATCTTCTCTATCTCTTTGTAATTCTTTCCACCAAAGAGCAGCATGGCCTTTCAACTTAGTTTGTGCCAGCCTCACTCTAAGAGGATCTTCAATTTCTTCAAGCTCAAAGAAGTCTTCTAACTCACCAATCCAATCAATCAAATTCTCAGGTTTCAAAGTACCAGAGAAGTTAGAAACTTCCATTCAATAGCTATTACTTAACTAAGCTCTAGATCTATGTAATCGACCAGCTCTATCTTCACCAGATCTATCCCTTTGGTCATCACCACTAGATCCAGCAGCTTCAAAGTTTTTAGCAGCTTCCTCATAACCATCATTAGTACCAAGATTCCTTGGCATACCAGCAACAGTCCTCACAATTTCAGCAATCATGTCATTCTTCATTAATTCCATCTTAGATCTAAAAAAACTGATTTCACCTTTTGTGTAATCTTTGATTCCACAGCATCACAAAGATCTGCAATTTCTCTAGGATCCAATCTTCTTGGAGGCATCCTCAAAGATTCAAATCCAAAGCAACAAGTCACCAACAATGTCCTGGTGTAAACAACCTCAACTAGTTTACACACTCAAGATCTTCAAGCTCTGATACCACTTGACGTAGGGCAGGGATGGAGGATCCAATAATGGATAGTCCAAGCCTATAGCTACCAATTATAACAACAATATGCACAGAGGAATACAACAAGATAATGATTCAAAATAGAATTTCATTCAACATGCCCGACTGTAAGGCCTTCCGGGTTAGGGCCAAATATAATCAAAAGTATTTCTTCTATCCTTCTAGCTAGTTCAGCTCTAAAACAAATCAGCAACTGATGGAAACACTAAGGCAGATCTGAACTTGAGCTCGCAAGCCTCCAAGCAATCTCCTTGTCTCCAAGCATGCAAACCACTAGCTCTGCTGTTACAATATCAGATAAACAATATGATCTTCAAGATCTCTCAAGATCCAATTATGATTCTACTCTCATGCTACCACCAATATACCATCCAACTTACTACCAAACATCTACCCAAGCCCTCAATATATAGCCAGCTAAGCCACAAGTTGACCAGTCAGGCTTTAATTACATTATAGGTCCAGTGTGGAAGATTTAAACCAAAACTAATGCTAGAATGAATATAAATTGATGCGCCTTTGGATTTAGGTCCTAACATGACCCAATAACATTCCTTTAAGGTCAAAAGATCCAATTTGATCACACAGAACATCGCAAGAAGAAACACCACATGCTTCACCCGAAAATTGGCAGAAAATAGGTCCTAAGGCAAAATGGCCATAACTTTTGACTCATAATGAATTAGGAGTTGAGCCTTTGGGAAATGATATTAATTTAGGTCCTCTTGAATTAATTAAGATGGAAAAGTATTATTCCTTATGGATCAATATCTCCAACATGAACAATCAGCACCAAAACTGCAGGAACGGCTCCGACGGGAACACATGCAGAAAATAGGTCCCTGAGAAAAATGGTCATAACTTTTGACTCGTAATGAATTAGAAGATGCACCCTTGGGGAATGATATTAAATTAGGTCCTCTTTAATTACCTAAGTTTTCAAGGTCTGATTCATTAAGTATCAACATCGCCACTATGCGCAATCAGCCCCAAAACTGTAGGAAAATATAGCTTCGACGACCAGTAAAACAACTCCAACTTTGAAACGGTCCAACCAATCCTTATGAGATCTTAGGAGAAGGTTAAAAAATATGTACTCAAAATCATGTCATCTTCACACACAATGAAACCAATAGATACAACAATTATAATGCAAACAACAAAAAATAGGAAATGTTTTTGGTGATGCAAGATTGCTCAAAGCCTGAGATGCTCCTGCATCATTATACTATAAAACCTCTTTGTTGCATACTAAGATGGTATGCTGATCAATGATGTGAGTAGGATAGACTAGCATTATCCCTGAATCCTGAACCTACAGTGCACACCAATCCAAGATGTGAGATGCATTAGGATAGTAACACTTAAGAAAAGAAACGTGAAACACATTATGGATTCGGGCTAGAGTGGGTGGTAGAGCAAGTCAATATGCAACTAATTGGACTGATAACCTCAAGCACATCAAAGTGACCCACATATCTTGGTGCAAGTTTTGAGGTTTTGCCAAAAAAAATTAAGCTTTTGTGAGGTATAACATAAAAGAACACCTTGTCCCCTTCCTGAAACTACCTAAAAGTGTGGTTCTTATTCATATCTCTTTTTTTCTTAGCTTCTTCCTTCAAATTACTTCAAATCAATGCCATATTTTCCTCCATTTTCCTTAACATATCAAGACCTATCACAATCATGTCCTCAATTCTATGCTAGCTAATAGGAGTGTGGCATTTATGCCCATAAAGCACCTCAATGGTTCCATACCCAAGGAAAAATGGTAAGAGTTATTCTACACAAACTTTACAAAAAGGAAAGATACTCATCCCACTTGTACTACTAATCCATGCAGTACATGTGGAGATAATCCTCTATCACTTGATTTGCTCTCTTTATTTTCCCATCTGTTTAAGGATGATAGGAGGTGTTGAAATTTAGTTGTGTTCCCAAGGAAGCATTCAAGGTTGTCCAAAACCTTGATGTAATTTATGTATCCCTATTAGATATGACAGTCTCTATAAATCCATGCAATCTGAATATTTATTGCACAAACTTTGTGGCTAAATCTAGTGATCCATCTCTCAAACTCCCTAGAATAAAGTGAGCCACTTTTGTTAGTTTATCAACTACAACCAATTTGACATCTTGCCTAATTTTGGTCATGGGTAAACCCTAGATGAAATCCACACTAATGACTTTCCAATTATATTATGGAATGTCATGTGGGTATAATAGTCCATTTGGGTGGACATGCTTAGCCTTGACTCACTAGCATTCTAAACATTTGGCTACATAAGTTGTAACATCATGCTTAAGTCCTGATGAAAAATAGAGTGGTCTAAAATTAGCAATCATCTTGGTTACCATAAGATTCCTAGAAAATGGAGTGCAATGTATATCCTCAAGTACCAACTTCCTCAAACTTGCTCGGTCAGGGATATAGATCCTGTCCTGATATCTCATATTATCATCATCGTCAAATGTGTATCCATAAAAATGGTAATTAGATAGATCAGTGTGCAAAGTTGATTTGATCATGTCATAATGGTCTTCACCTGGAAGATTTCGTAACACTTTCTACCTTAGGTGTGTATTGGTAGTAGCTATAGCAGAAATGTGACTCCTACTAAGAGCATCTTCCACTCTATTATCTTTCCCTTTAATATACTCTATGCCAAACTCACTCAGAAACTCTAACCATCGTCTTTGTCTAGCATTCAGATTGGACTATTTGAAAATATATCTCAGTTCCATGTGATTGTTTTTAGCTCAAATGGCTTACCGAACATGCAATGCCTTTACATTTGTAAAGAATATACAATTGTAGCCAATTCTAGATCATGAAGTGTGTATTTTATCTCATGTTTCTTCAACTTCTGAGACTCATAAGCCACTACTCTACCATCCTGCATCAATACACCTCCAAGAACTTCACCCGAAGCATTTTTAATCACAATGAACTATCCATTGGGATCATGTATGATCAAGATAGGAGTTGATGTGATTTTCTAATTCAAAAGATGAAAAGCCTTCTCACATTCATCTATCCACTCATATCTCTTTTCTTTTATTTGAAGGGATGTAATAGGTGCTACAATTTCAGAGAATCCCTCCACAAATTTCCTATAATAACTAGAAAGACCCATGAAGCTCCTAACTTCCCTCACATTTTGAGGAGTTGGCCATTCTATAATAGCTTTTATCTTAGCAGGTTCTATTGCAATTCCATCTGCAAAAAATGATGTGACCCAAGTAGTGAATCTCTTTCTGATAGAAGGAACATTTAGATAACTTACCATATAGTTTTATGTCTCTTAGACACTGTAAGACTATGTGTAAATGCTCTTCATGCTCCTCCATATTCTTATAATAGATTAGTATGTCATCAATAAATATTTCCACAAAGTCATCCAAAGAGTCTCTGAAAACATTTTTCATCATATTTATAAAAGCTGCAGGAGCATTCGTTAACCCAAAAGGTAGGGCAACAAATTCATAGTGTCCATACCCTGTCTTGAATGCAATTTTTGATATATCCTCTTCTTTGATCTAGAGCTAATGATATCCAGATCTCATATCAATCTTTGATAACACAGTTTCTCCCTTCATTTGGTTAAATAGTTCATCTATCTAAGGGAGAGGGTATCTATTTATGATGGTTAGATTCACTAGTACATTTGAGACCTTTTTTTGACAGCCTACCATCGGAATTCTGACCGTATACCATCGATTAAGTGACACCACCCACTGTCGCAGTTTTGCTTTCAAAAAAAATGATAGCTTCGATTGGCGTCGTAATTACGATGACTATGGTCGTCGCAAAAAGAGAGTGCCAACATGGCAAACATACCGTCGGGCCTATTTTCAGCATCTTAATTGCAACACCCATCCATCGCTAAAAAATACAAATGACAGTGACCCGTCAGAATCTTCCGACAGGTAGCCATCATTTGTAGTTTGTTTGTCGACAGATTTGTTGTTAATGCAACAGATATCCATCAGAAGTTTACAATGGATATCCGTTGTTTGTAGTTTATTAACAACAATGATGTTGTACATGCAACGGATAACTGTCAGACGTTTACAACATATATCCGTCATTTGTAGTTTTTTTTTTTCTGACAATGATGTTGTACATGCGATGGTTGACTGTCGAATGTTTTCAACAGATTATCGTCGTTGTTGTATGGACGTCGTAGTTGCGATGAAAATTAGTATTTTTTTTTTAAATATATATTTGTCGATTGAGTTGGTATTTATTTAGAATGGTGTTCTTGCATATCTGGTTCCATCTGGTGTGGCTCATGGATTATTGAGTCAAGTTTAGAGACTTGGATTTGGAATGGATCTGACCGAATTGAGATTTGTGATAGCGACTGCTCCAACACAAGAAGCTAGTTCGGTGATCAAAGATGCATTCTTCCTGATGTGTTCATGATATATGTGGACTTGATTGCATTCAAATCTGATTCGAGTGACTTCTTGACTTCTTTGGTCCGAATTGGATGTGCTTTGTTCCTATGGAGTGTAGCAGTGACTTGACTTGGAGTTTGAGTAGAGTATGCATTGATCGACTTGAAGATAGAATCAAGATACTCTTTGCGTTGTTGTTGAGATCAGGTTGTGACGGATCGTTGGGATCATCTACCATTTTTTCCATAGTTTTGAATGAGTTAGATGTGATGTCAAGAGAACGACTTACAAAACTTGCACATTGGAGATTCGTAGATCACTATGGTGTCCGTGATGACTTGGGAGAAGTCTTCTTCTTAGTGAACTGAGCTGAGAGACTTGGATTATAGAAAGAGGGTCATTTGATGCAACTTATGAGACATTGGATGCCTCTTCACAGCGGGTTCACGGTGCGGTCTGTGGTGTTTCTTTGCGGCTATGTTCTTGGTAGAGATATGTTGATTTGGTAGGCATTGAGATGGATCGATATGACTTGATCTTGGGTCAAGACTTCTTGAAGGGAGCTGAAGTGATCATTTTTCATTGAAGTGATTGATGTTTATGACAGATAGCCGTCGATTTTAGTTTTTCCATCAGTTATTCTATGCATTTTCATCGTAATTACGACGAATCACACTATTTTTTAAAAAGAAATATATATTTGTCGTATGTGGATTGAGATCTTAAATTATTAAGCTTCTCTTTGTTTTGAGAATATTTTAACATTCTCTACTTAACAGGGCCAACCACGTGAAGGTGGAAGCTCATATGGCCCCTCCTAGGATCCTCTTATGACCCTTTATGACACTTTAAGACCTCTAAGATGTATTCTTAGGGATCGTAAAGGGTCATAAGGGGTCCTGGGACACAACAGCTAAGAAACATAAATGTAGGCATCATGGTCACAATTGTTTGGAGACACAACATAATTGAATGCTATACCCAGACGATGCAACACAACCACTACTCCTGCAGTTCTAAGTTGACACTGCGGGATCCAAAAACCAAAGATAAGGAATCTATATATGGTTTTTGGATCCCGCAGTGTCAACTTAGAACTGCAGGAGTAGTGGTTGTGTTGCATCCTCTGGGTATAGCATTAAATTATGTTGTGTCTCTAAACAATTGTGACCATGATGTCTACATCTATGTTTCTCAACTGTTGTGATACCTACATTTATGTTTTGTAGCTGTCATGTTTATTTTCATGTTCTTTATGTGTTTGGCTTCTCTCCCTTGCATCGAAAATAAGATTTTCCTACTCTGAATCGAGAATGCGTGTGCAACACAATCAAAATATGCACGGATAGTAGGTGGAGCTTAAAAAATACAACATGTTTACATTTTTTAATAGGTCAAAATTACAATGTTCGTGATGGTCTATAACTTAAAGTATGTAATTAAAGACCTGTATAAAAAATGCAACCCTGTTGTGTCTTTCAGCTCCACCTAATATCCTATGTATATGAATTGAGATTGCATATTGAACTAGGCGTCTCCTTCTACATTGCCTAAAACCAAGAGATTGTCACAGTTAACATCTAAAATCATTATTGAACTTTTGTTATTATTAAAAAGTACACTAGCACTTGCATTGAAAGAAGGTGCAAGAGATGCGTTGATGATTTGGATGTAAATTCAATCATGCATCTTTGTAGTGCTCATCTTATAGGTAGCCTTTGACTAAGGTTCCATTCTGGGTAGCATTCATGCTCCTTTATTTCTTGTACACCATCTCTGTCGGCAAGTTTCTTCATGGATGGCCTCCACTTTCTTCCCCACTACAACTGTAACCACTATTCATTCTCCTGTGGTCATTACTATCTTATCTATTGATCAGACCTCCATTGCAATTTCTCTAATGATAATTTCCAAATTCACTATTTGGTATTCCTTCATCTCCCCTCAACTCCATCACTTATGGTTACAAATCAAGTTCCAAGAATCAGAATGGCGCATCTCATCATCACAACTAATCCACCTTAAACAATTGATTAACCATTCTAGACAAGATGATGATTTAAGGTTTTTTGTGAAGCTTCTAATTTGGTAGTTGCAATTAGCATTTGTATTACAAGTTTTTTTGTTGTTCAACTAGTGTGTTTTTTAAAAGAACCCATTGAACATTCTAATACTAATTTCTCCCAAAATATGAAATCCACTAAAATTTAGCAAAAACCCCTCCAACATTACAACAGTGTATAAAAGGAAAATCAATGTTTCTAGTAGCGATAAATAGATTTTTTGAGAAGAGTAGAAGAAATAATAATAGAAATAATACGCTTGGATGGAGAAAACCCTATAGACTTACGACATACCTTTGTATGTAGCCCATTAACATTTCAACTGAAAGAATGAAAGAAAACATGGAACTAAGCTCAAACACATGTAAATATACATTAGTCATTATCAAATAAACATCAGGAAATAAACATCAGTCATTATCAAATAAGTTGCATAAATGAGAATCATTTTTTTTTTGGCTTTTTCCTTTTTTCTGCTTCCCTATATTGTTGCAGAGGCATATCCATGTCCACATCATCATTTCTTCTTGGTCATGCACATGATCTCACTGTCCTTTGCAAAGGCGGGTCCTCTGCAATAAAAAATAAAAGGCTTCAATTAAAAACATATTATCATAATTGGGTCAGGTTAATTTAAAAACATATTCATTATTCTTACAAGCATTTCAATACTTTAAAAAACATAAATGTGATGCTCTTTACCTTGTCCAACCACATCATCTTGCTCGGTGGCTTGAGCCTCAACACACTCATCGGGAACAACCTCTACATCCCCTTCAACTACAATAAAGGATGAATTATGAAATATAGTTATAGGTAGTTATCTCTTCTATAATGATGGAGGAGTGAAAGGTAATGATCAATGAGGTTGTTTCTATTAGATCATACATTAATACACTTACTGTTTTGAATTTGAGCTTGGGCATCATGCAATGTTATTATTGTCATTGCATGCTTGCTGCTGTTGTGCACCATATATTGTTTTATACACTGTTTATTTCATTGAGACCGTGAGCTTGGCATTTGTAATGTATTTTCTATTATTTGATCAATGCTACCATATTTTTGAGGCTATAGATGCATTAAAGCACCACTTCCATTCTATTTTTATAGCAGCAATATAACAAATAGAGCACCGACCAATCAAATTGGGATATCAGTAAGACATTTAATGCATTATTACTTCATAAATGCATGATTGTGAATCCTCAAGTAGGAGTTGTGATGCAAAGGAAGAACACTTATATGGGGTTACCCACATAAGGACAATAGTTTCATTCATCTTTCTTTCAAGTGCTCTTGGGTACTTTCCTTGGCCTCTAGGCTTGGGCATCCTATAGGGGTTGAACGAAAATTACAAAAGCAATAAGGACACATAGAACAATAGGTTTGGGGACTTAGATTTATGTTCAATCCTTAGTAATGGTTTGGGGAACTAATTACTAGATGAGTGACTACAATACCCTAGTTTGCATTATTAGATGATCTTGTTTAATTTGTGTTGATTTCATGCAAAGATACATGTAAAGGAAAATAAATTTTTGCATCTAAAGACTACATATATATATATATGAAAAATAACTTGTATATACCATACAAGGAAAATAACTTTCAGAAGAAAATGCAAGAGTACAAACATACATAAGAGGATGAACATAAATAATAAGGGTGTCAGACATTGCCTGAAGTGATGAATTTTTTACCCGAGTATGAATCTAGTGTGCCCCTGTGTGATCTAGAACCTGCAAAGAAAAAAGAGATGGGGGTTAGATAAAAAATATCTAAGCAATGAATGGCATCCTATTACTGATCCTCATCTACAATTATGCATGTGCATATTCAAGCCATACACTTTTGAAAGAAAAACCAAGCTCATAGTCTCAATGAAATAAACAGTGTATAAAACAATATATGGTGCACAACAGCAACAAGCATGCAATGACAACAATAACATTGCATGATGCCCGAGCTCAAATTCAAAATAATAAGTGTATTAATGTATGATCTAATAGCAACAACCTCATTCATCATTACCTTTCACTCCTCTATCATTATAGAAGAGATAACTACCTACAACTATATTTCATAATTCCTCCTTTGAAGTATATATATATATCAAGTATAATTATGAGTTTACATCATATATTTAGTCTTAATAAAATTTTATAAAACAACATAAAACTAACCCAAAATACTTTGTCTTAATAAAATCTTAATAAAACAATATATTTAGTCTTAATAAAATAATACACTTACTATTTTGAATTTGAGCTCGGGCATCATGCATTGTTTATGAGCTCACTGTTTGAGCACCAGCCAATCAAATAGGGACATGAGGTGCTCAAATAGTGAGCTCATAAACAATGCATGATGTCCTAGCTTGCAGCCCGCAAGCCATCAAGACATTTCCTTATGAAATGATCATAAACAGGGAGTACCACATAGTGAATATCAACAACAAAATAAATAGAGATCAAACACTTCACACAATGCTTTGAAGGTAATAGAAACGATGCCCTAGCTCTCAAAGCTTGCGGGTCATCAAGTATTTCAAATGAAAAGATGTAAACAATGCCAGTATTAAACAGTGAGCTCATGAACAATGTATGATGCCCTAGCTTGCAACCCACGAGCCATCAAGATATTTCCTCATGAAATGATCATAAACGGGGAGTACCACATAGTGAATATCAACACTAAAATAAAGAAAGAGAGACCAAACACTTCACACAATATATGTTGTTTTATAAGATTTTATTAAGACTAATTTATTTTTTATGAGCTCACTGTTTGAGCACCTTATGTCCCTATTTGATTGGTCAGTGCTCTGTTTGTTATATTGATGCTATTAGATCAAATAGGGACATCAGTAATAAAATAATACACTTACTATTTTGAATTTGAGCTCATAAAGATTAAGATATCTCTATTTTATTACTGATGTCCCTATTTACATCTTTTCATCAAATGACCCAAAAATATCAAGAATGGTCCTATATGGTTGCTAATAGCCAACTTTCAAAAGAATTTGGATGAATGCAAACATACATAAGTGGATGAACATAAATAATGAAGGTATCAAACATTGCCTGAAGTAATGAAGTGTTGACCCAGGGTTCAATCCAGTATGCTCTTGTATGATCCAAAACCTGTAAGGAAGGAAAAGATGGAGTTAGATCCAAAGGATCTAAGCAATGTATGGTACCCTATTATTGATCCTCATCTATAATTATGCATGTGCATAGTCAATCCATACACTTCTAAAATGAACTATGCTACAAAACATGTGCACTCAGGAAACATATGAATGCAGTGAGTAAATCAAGACCAAAATAGAGCAAAAAGTATGATGTCAAATGTGTTATCAAGTAACACCTCATGGGTTATGAGTCAACATGGTATATATGTTGTTTATACAAGATCAGTAAAAGGACATCTACAACCTCAACAACATGGAAATATTAATCCAATAACAGGAAATAAATTACAAAAGCCAAGCTCACAGTCTCAATGAAATAAATAGTGTATAAAACAATATATGATACTCAAACTCAAATTCAAAACAGTAAGTGTATTAATGCATCTATAGCCTCAACAACATGGTAGCATTGATCCAATAACAAAAAATACATTACAAATGTCAAGCTCACGGTCTCAATGAAATAAATAGTGTATATAAAACAATATATGGTGCACAACAACAACAAGCATGCAATGACAACAATAACATTGCATGATGCCTGAGCTCAAATTCAAAATAGTAAGTGTATTAATGTATGATCTAATAGCAGCAACCTCATTGATCATTACCTTTCACTCCTCCATCATTATAGAAGAGATAACTACCTACAATTATATTTCATAATTCTTCCTTTGAAGTCATAGGTTAGTTTAAAATGGAGAAACTATACAAACTCACCAATTTAATCCCAAAATTTCATAACATTGCATTCTTGTTGTTGTTATGGTGCACAACAGCAGCAAACATGCAATGACAACAATAAAATTGCATGATGCCTAAGCTCAAATTCAAAATAGTAAGTGTATTATTTTATTACTGATGTCCCTATTTTATTACTAATGTCCATATTTGATCTAATAGCATCAATATAAAAAACATAGCACCAACCAATCAAATAGGGACATTAGGTGCTCAAACAGTGAGCTCATAAACAATGCATGATGCCCTAGCTTGCAGCCCACGAGCCATCAAGACATTTCTTCATGAAATGATCATAAACGGGAGTACCACATAGTGAATGTCAACAACAAAACAAATAAACAAAGATCAAACACTTCACAAAATGTATGTTATTTTATAAGATTTTATTACTTGACTATTATATATATATATATATATATATATGATGACAAGATTTTCAAAAATGTATCATAATTAAAGGCATGTGAATTCATATTGTACTTAATCTGAATGCCACTGTGTAATGTTTTAGTTATAGTTATAGTATTTTCTTTTATTGGATCAATGTCGCCATGTTGTTGAGGTTGTAGATGCATTGAATCACCACTGCTATTATATTTTGATAGCATCAATATAACAAACATAGCACCGACCAATCAAATAGGGACATTAGGTGCTCAAACAGTGAGCTCATAAACAATGCATGATGCCCTAGCTTGCAGCCCACGAGTCATCAAGATATTTTCTCATGAAATGATCATAAATGGGAGTACCACACAATGAATATCAATAAAAAAACAAATAAAGAGAGATCAAACACTTCACACAATGTATGTTGTTTTATAAGATTTTATTACTTGACTATATATATATATATATATATATATATATATATATATATATATATATATATATATATATATATATATATATATATATATATATATATATATATATATAATGACAAGCTTTTCAAAAGTGTATCATAATTAGAGGCATGTGAATTCATATTGTACTTAATCTGAATGCCACTATGTAATGTTTTAATTCATATTGTAATACCTATGACTTCAAAGGAGGAATTATGAAATATAGTTGTAGGTAGTTATCTCTTCTATAATGATGGAGGAGTCAAAAGTAATGATCAATGAGGTTATTGCTATTAGATCATACATTAATACACTTACTATTTTGACAACAATAACATTGCATGATGCCTGAGCTCAAATTTAAAATAATAAGTGTATTATTTTATTACTGATGTCCCTATTTGGTCTAATAGCATAAATATAACAAAAAGATCACCGACCAATCAAATAGGGACATGAGGTGCTCAAACAGTGAGCTCATAAACAATGCATGATGCCCTAGCTTGCAGCCCACGAGCCATCAAAACATTTTCTCATGAAATAATCATAAATGGGGAGTACCACATAGTGAATATCAACAAAAAAACAAATAAAGAGAGATCAAACACTTCGCACAATGCCTTAAAAGTAATAGCAACGATGCCCTAGCTCTCAAAGCTTGCGGGTCATTGAGCATTCCAAATGCAAAGATGTAAACAATGCCAATATTAACATTCATATTTTTCCATTAAATCAACAAATGCCATCAAAATAAAATTGAGTTAATGAGAAGACAAAGCTCGAATGCCTACCTCAAGTCATGGCTGCCATATAAAGATCAAATGCTAAGGAACTATGTTATAAAATTTCATGCCAAATTTCAAGGCATGAAATTTTATAATTATACATATATTTTCTTCGACTCCCCCACATTGTAAACTCAATACTAAGGAGAAAAAAATATGATGTCAAAAAGTATAAAATTTCATGTCTTGAAATTTTATAACATAGTTCCTTAGCAGTTGTCATATGAAGAGCAATGCAAGGTGACAACTTTCCCATTTTACCACAGTTAGGGCCCTCTTTTACCATGCTTTATGAGCTTATATTTTTACCATGCTTTATGAGCTTTATGTTTTTTTTAAGTGAAGACAAAGGTTATCTTAATTTATCTTTAAAAAATTTTCATTTTATGATTTTAAAAATTGAAATAAAAAATAAAAATTTTAAAGAAATTTTTACATATTTTCATCAAACGACCCAAAAACATCAAGAATGGTCATATATGGTCGCTAATAGCCAACTTTCAGAAGAATATGAATGAATGCAAACATACATAAGTGCATGAACATAAATAATGAAGGTACCAGACATTCCTTGAAGTAATGAAGTGTTGCCCCAGGGTTCAATCCAATATGCTCTTGTATGATCCAAAACCTTCAAGGAAGAAAAATATGAAGTTAGATCCAAATGATCTAAGAAATGCTTGGCACCCTATTATTGATCCTCATCTACAATTATGCATGTGCATAGTCAAGCCATACACTTCTAAAATGAACTATGCTACAAAACATGTGCACTCAGGAAACATGTGCATGTAGTGAGTAAATCACAACCAAAATGGAGCAAAAGGTATGATGTCAAATGTGTTATCAAGAAACACCTCATGGGCTGTGAGTCAACATGGTATATATGTTGTTTATACAAGATCAGTAAAAGGACATCTATAGCCTCAACAACATGGCAACATTGATCCAATAACAATAAATACATTACAAATGTCAAGCTCACAGTTTCAATGAAATAAACAGTGTATAAAACAATATATGGTGCACAAAAGTAGCAAGCATGCAATGAAAACAATAACATTGGATGATGCCCGAGCTCAAATTCAAAATAGTAAGTGTATTAATGTATGATCTAATAGCAGCAACCTCATTCATCATTACCTTTCACTCCTCCATCATTATAGAAGAGATAACTATCTACAACTATATTTCATAATTCCTCATTTGAAGTCATAGGTTAGTTTAAAATAGAGAAAGTATACAAACTCACCAATTTAATCCCAAAACATCATATAACTGGAATTAATCACATCTCACAAATGTATAGATTATACTACATTTTATTATATATATCAAGTATAATTATGAGTTTACATCATATATTTAGTGATGAAGGGTGCTCCCCTTAATACCACAAACACATAACAGATATAGAGAAACAACAACAATATGCAAGAACAGAAAATTGGCTTCTTATTATCTCCACAAATGTGGAATTACAAACTTTCAGAATTACAATATGCAAAGCCACATGGGCATTCCCTTACAATATTCTGTAGGAAAAAGCCTCGAACTATTACCCAGATCTACTACCCAGAACTATTCTGAACTGCCTAAGACAATAATACAGCCTTCCTTATATAGGCAATTTTCCACCGCCTGGGAAGGTTCCAAAATTTTAGCCAATAAGGCCGACCAACTTAGAATTATTTTATTTTACATTTTATTACATCATAGTCGGCTCAAGATAACTTTTGAAACCCGAACAGAAATTTTGAAGAAAATTATTTTCTGCCATTTCAGGTGGCCCAACTTCCGAAGACCATAAGTCATCACCAGTTGACCTGCTCGGCTATTATAACCCCATTTCAGAAACGCCACAAAGAGCTCTACAGGCTTGACCCGCACAAGCGCCCGTCACCCAAATTTTTGACCTCATCTGGGGCCTCTAAAGCCTTCAAAATTGAGTTCAAAGTTTCTGTACCCTGCTGCCAATACCGAAAATCTTCAATATCTTCCAATGTACACTTGACCTGGCAATGAAACTTTACTGGCAGGCTTATATGACCAAAATGAACCTCCAAGAAATAAATCAGATCATTCTGAGCACATACGAAAATTACCAAAAATAGTAACTTTCCACAAATAGCAGCTCTCCACAAGATAGCCCTTATTGAATTCAAAAATGGAAATATTTTTGGGTGATGCAAGATTGCTCTTACACCCAGGATGCTCCTGCATCAGACACCTGGGGTAATTTGAGAAGTGACCCTGTCACGACTCAGGTGTGCAGAGGAAAACCAAGATGGCTAACCTCCTCCTTTGTCAGCCATGATGAATCTTCAATAGGTGGTCCTTTCCATTTGACCAGATATTCTTCATATGTCATGTTCCTTGTGCTTCTGCCAACACGACTGTCCAGTATATCTTCGATCTCCTTAGTGTCTGAACTAGTTGCTGGAATAGTCCACTGTGCTGCTGTGATCTCATCTTCAACACCTCCTTCATGATACTCTATCAGATCTGAAATGTTAAACACTGGCGAAATATTTAGCTCAGTAGGTAATTCTACCTCATATGCATTTCCTGAATCATGTTTCTTCAGTATCCTACATGGTCCAAACTTCTTCATTTTCAGCTTGTTATATGTACCAACTGGAAACCGCTCCTTCTGCAAATGAACCATGACTTCATCACCAACCTAAAATTCTTTATACCTCCTTTTCTCATCTGCCTTAGTCTTATACTGTGCATTCATCTTGGTAATATGCTTCCTCACCTCCTCATGGATGTTCTTCAAGTGTTCTACAAAATCCTCAGCTTTAGCACTACTTATTTCTCCTTTATCTATCTTCCTCAATTCAGATGCATTTCTTGGACTACTTCCATATATAATCTGGAATGGTGATTTACCAGTGCTTCTATTGACAGAATTATTGTATGAAAATTCTACCTGTGATAAAATCAAATCCCATCCTGTTGGCTTATCTCCAACCAAACATCTCAGCAAATTTTCCAAGCTCCTATTCACCACCTCTGTCTGTCCATCAGTCTGTGGATGATGTGATGAACTAAACTTCAAATCTGTCTTCAACTTCTTCCACAATGTACGCCAGAAATATCCAACAAATTTAGTGTCCCGATCTGAAACTATGGTCTTTGGCAAACCATGAAGTCTCACTACTTCTCTGAAAAACAATTCTGCTACATGAACAGCATCATTAGTCTTCTTGCAGGGAATAAAATGTGCCATCTTTGAAAATCTATCAACTACCACAAAAATTGAATCGTGTCCCCGCTGTGTCCTCAGTAAACTAAGAACAAAGTCCATGCTGATATCCTCCCAAGGCTTCTCTGGTACAGATAATGGCTGATACAACCCTGTATTCTACTTCACTCCTTTCGCCATCTGACATACTCTGCAACTCTGTACAAACTTCTTCACATCTTGCTGCAATTGTGGCCAATAATAATTCTCACCAACCAAACCAAGGGTTTTGTCGCGACCAAAATGTCCAGCCAATCCTCCGCTATGCTTCTCCTTGATGAGATTCTCCCTCATAGAACTTCGTGGAATGCACAAATGACTCCCTCTGAATAGCATATCATCCTGGATGATGAAATCCAACCATTTCGTCCTATCTAGAGTAACAGGTTCTGTACAAGCTTTCCAAGCTTCACCAAAATCAGGATCCTCTGAATATAAATTCTTAAGTTCCTTGAACCCAACCACTTCAATCTGCATTTCTGTCAGCAATAGTTGCCTTCTGCTAAGAGCATCTGCAACCTTATTAGACTTTCCACTCCTGTGTTTCAAAAAAAATGTATAACTCTCCAAAAACTCGACCCATTTCAAATGCCTTTGATTCAATTTTCCTTGACTATTCAAATATTGCAAAGCTTGATGATCAGTATACAAAACAAACTCTTTAGGAAGTAGATAATGTCTCCACTTCTTTAATGCCTGAACTATAGCATAAAATTCTTGATCATAAACAGAATATTTCCTCTTGGCATCATTTAACTTCTCACTGAAATAAGCATCAGGTTTACCTTCTTGGCTCATAACAGCTCCTATTGCAGTACCACTAGCATCACAATCTACTTGAAAAACCTTATTGAAATCTGAAAGTGCTAAAATAGGTTGTTCTGTAACTTTTTGTTTCAATAATTGAAAACTCTTTTCTACTCCTTTAGTCCACTTAAACTCTTTTCTATCCCCTCTCATTGTTTCAGTCAAGGGTCCACAAATACTGCTCAAATTTCTGATAAACTTTCTGTAAAAGCTAGCTAGACCATGAAAAGATCTTACCTCAGTAGCACTCCTTAGAGTAGGCCATTCAAGGATAGCCTGTACCTTCTCTGGGTCCATTTTTAGACCTTCTGCTGAAACTACAAATCCCAAATACACTAACTCTTTCTTCACAAAACTGCACTTCTTCAAATTAATCAACAATTTCTCTTCTCTCAACTTCTCAAATACCATATGAATATGCATCATATGCTCATCCAATGTCTTACTAAAGATCAAAATATCATCTAGATAAACAATGACAAACTTACCCAGAAATTCTTTCAGAACCTCGTTCATGAGCCGCATGAAAGTGCTCGGTGCATTGGTTAGCCCAAAAGGCATGACTAACCACTCATATAGTCCTTCCTTTGTCTTGAAGGCAGTCTTCCATTCATCTCCTTCTCTGATCCAAATCTGGTGATATCCACTCTTCAGATCTATCTTTGAGAAATACACAACTCCACTCAAACAGTCCATAATATCATCCATTCGTGGCAATGGAAACCTATACTTGATTGTAATCTTGTTTATTGCTCTGAAATCTGTACACATCCTCCATTCTCCATTCTTCTTTGGTGCTAATACCGCTGGTACAGCACAGGGACTCAGACTCTCACGGTTCAATCTTTTCTGTAACAGTTCATGTACTTGTCTGTTCAACTCCTCACTTTCTGCAGGTGTCATTCTGTGTGCTGCCTTATTCGGCAAACTCACTCCTGGGATCAAGTCCATCTGATGACTGATCTTCCTGACCGGTGGTAATCCATCAGGCACGTTATCGGATACAATATCTTGAAACTCATTCAACAAATCTGCAACTTCTAAAGGAACATCTTCTACTTTCTCTTTACCAGCTTTTGGAATTAAAGCAAAACATACATGCTCATGCCTCATACCATCTAAGAAATTTCTTCCATCAACAAAAGTTATCCTTGCATTACCACATACCTTTTCTTCAGTCTCCTTCAATGGTTTTAGCTTATGCCGCACTCCATCCTTTGTCAGGGAATAGGTATTCGCACGACCATTATGTACAGCACATCTGTCAAACTGCCATGGTCTACCCAACAACATATGACATGCATCCATAGATATGATATCACACAATACCTCATCTTGGTATCCGCCAATCTTGAACTTCACCAGGCATTGTTCATTGACCATGACCTTGTGGTCATCCTGTACCCAGGCAATCCGATATGGATGTGGGTGTTTCTGTCTCTTGAGCTTCAACTTTGTCACCATCTCTTCTGACACCAAATTGTCAGTGCTTCCACTATCAATAATCACATCACAACATTTACCTTCGCACTTGCACCTGGTGCGAAACAGGCTCCGTCTTTGCTCAGGTTCATTCTCACCACTCAACAGGACTCTTCTATTAATCAACGTTTCTCCTCTTTCAGCATCTTCAGAATTTGATGATCTGGCATCTTCATCTACATGTGCAACTCTGGCCTGGCCTTCATTTCTCTTGTCTGTTCTTCCTTAGCGCTGAGGACATTCAAATTCCTTATGACCTTCTTCTCCACAGTGAAAACATGTTCCACGGAAGCCACCTCTTCCAAATCCTTGTCTTCTTCCTCTTCCTCTCTGATCTCTATTATTCTGATCCTGGAAATGATTGGAATTATTTCCTCGCTGATTCTGACTGCTACTGGCCTCATCTTTCTTTTTCGGATCTTCATTTCGGCCACCATATGACCGTCCACCAGATCGTCCACCGCAACCTCTTCCATTTTGTCTGCTCTCAAACTTCTTATTCAGCTTTTCCTCTACTTTTAGAGAAAACTGGTATGCCTCTTCAATACTGTTCATTCGAACCAAATTCAGCTCCTCCTGAATGCTTGGCCTTAACCCATTAAGGTATCGGGCAACTTTCTCTTTATCAGCTTCTGCGTGGCCTGTTCTGATGAGAAGTCGATAGAACTCCTCTGTATACTCCTGAACAGATCTTCCTGCTTGCTTCAAACTCTGCATTTTCTTCAGTAGGTCAAGCTCATAATCAACAGGAACAAACTGTCGCTTCAATTTATCCACCATCCGATCCCATCTCGTGATTTTCTCCTTTCCCCTTCTATTTCGCTCCAACTGAATCTCTTGCCACCATATCTTCGCATGACCTTTCAGTCTGGCCTTCGCAAATTTGACCCTATCAGGATCCTCAACATCTTCATACTCAAAATATTCTTCACATTCATTGATCCAGTCGATCAATTCCTCTGGGTTAAGATTTTCAGAAAATGTAGGAACCTCAATCTTAGGTCTTTTCCCAATCTTGAAAATCGCCCGAAAAAGTCTTTCTTCCTCCTGGTTCACAATTTCAACTTCTCCTTCTTGATATTCTTCTTCGGCTTCATCCTCGCTTTCGTCTCTAACATTAAGATTCATTCCTCTACGAATCTCTTCTTGTAATGCTCGCACTTGTCTCTGCAGCTCTCTAACCTCAGGTGTTACAACACCAGCTCTTCCGCCACGTTCCCTTCGTGGAGGCATTTTCGCAATGCGCACTGAAACCCTAGCCACGGTCCTGGTGCAAACTGCCTCACAGTCGGCGATCTGTTTACACACTCAAGAACTCCTGCTCTGATACCACCTCATGAAGGGTGCTCCCCTTAATACCACAAACACAACAGATATAGAGAAACAACAACAATATGCAAGAACAGAAAATTAGCTTCTTATTATCTCCACAAATGTGGAATTACAAACTTTCAGAATTACAATATGCAAAGCCACATGGGCATTCCCTTACAATATTCTGTAGGACAAAGCCTCGAACTATTACCCAGAACTATTCTGAACTGCCTAAGACAATAATACAGCCTTCCTTATATAGGCAATTTTCCACCGCCTGGGAAGGTTCTAGAATTTTAGCCAATAAGGCCGACCAACTTAGAATTATTTTATTTTACATTTTATTACATCATAGTCGGCTCAAGATAACCTTTGAAACCCGAACAGAAATTTTGAAGAAAATTATTTTTCGCCATTTCAGGTGGCCCAACTTCCGAAGACCATAAGTCATCACCAGTTGACCCGCTCGGCTATTATAACCCCATTTCGGAAATGCCACGAAGCGCTCTACAGGCTTGACCCACACAAGTGCCCGTCACCCAAATTTTTGACCTCATCCGGGGCCTCTAAAGCCTTCAAAATTGAGTTCAAAGTTTCTGTACCCTGCTGCCAATACCGAAAATCTTCAATATCTTCCAATGTACACTTGACCTGGCAATGAAACTTTACTGGCAGACTTATATGACCAAAATGAACCTCCAAGAAAGAAATCAGATCATTCTGAGCACATACGAAAATTACCAAAAATAGTAACTTTCCACAAATAGAAGCTCTGCACAAGATAGCCCTTATTGAATTCAAAAATGGAAATATTTTTGGGTGATGCAAGATTGCTCTTACACCCAGGATGCTCCTGCATCAGACACCCGGGGTAATTTGAGAAGTGACCCTGTCACGACTCAGGTGTGCAGAGGAAAACCAAGACGGCTAACCTCCTCCTTTGTCAGCCATGATGAATCTTCAATAGGTCATCCTTTCCATTTGACCAGATATTCTTCATATGTCATGTTCCTTGTGCTTCTACCAACACGACTGTCCAGTATATCTTCGATCTCCTTAGTGTCTGAACTAGTTGCTGGAATACTCCACTGTGCTGCTGTGATCTCATCTTCAACACCTCCTTCATGATACTCTGTCAGATCTGAAATGTTAAACACTGGCGAAATATTTAGCTCACTGGGTAATTCTACCTCATATGCATTTCCTGAATCATGTTTCTTCAGTATCCTACATGGTCCAAACTTCTTCATTTTCAGCTTGTTATATGTACCAACTGGAAACCACTCCTTCCGCAAATGAACCATGACTTCATCACCAACCTAAAATTCCTTATACCTCCTTTTCTCATCTGCCTTAGCCTTATACTGTGCATTCATCTTGGTAATATGCTTCCTCACCTACTCATGGATGTTCTTCAAGTGTTCTGCAAAATCCTCAGCTTCAGCACTACTTATTTCTCCTTTATCTATCTTCCTCAATTCAGATGCATTTCTTGGACTACTTCCATATACAATCTGGAATGGTGATTTACCAGTGCTTCTATTGACAGAATTATTATATGCAAATTTCACCTGTGATAAAATCAAATCCCATCCTATTGGCTTATCTCCAACCAAACATCTCAGCAAATTTCCCAAGCTCCTATTCACCACCTCTGTCTGTCCATCAGTCTGTGGATGATGTGATGAACTAAACTTCAAATCTGTCTTCAACTTCTTCCACAATGTACGCCAGAAATATCCAACAAACTTAGTGTCCCGATCTGAAACTATGGTCTTTGGAAAACCATGAAGTCTCACTACTTCTCTGAAAAACAATTCTGCTACATGAACAGCATCATTAGTCTTCTTGCAGGGAATAAAATGTGCCATCTTTGAAAATCTATCAACTACCACAAAAATTGAATCGTGTCCCCGCTGTGTCCTCGGTAAACTAAGAACAAAGTCCATGCTGATATCCTCCCAAGGCTTCTCTGGTACAGATAATGGCTGATACAACCCTGTATTCTGCTTCACTCCTTTCGCCATCTGACATACTCTGCAACTCTTTACAAACTTCTTCACATCTTGCTGCAATTGTGGCCAATAATAATTCTCACCTACCAAACCAAAGGTTTTGTTGCGACCAAAATGTCCAGCCAATCCTCCGCTATGCTTCTCCTTAATGAGATTCTCCCTCATAGAACTTCGTGGAATGCACAACTGACTCCCTCTGAATAGCATATCATCCTGGATGATGAAATCCAACCATTTCGTCCTATCTAGAGTAACAGGTTCTGTACAAGCTTTCCAAGCTTCACCAAAATCAGGATCCTCTGGATATAAATTCTTGAGTTCCTTGAACCCAACCACTTCAATCTGCATTTCTGTCAGCAATAGTTGCCTTCTGCTAAGAGCATCTGCAACCCTATTAGACTTTCCACTCCTGTGTTTCAAAAAAAATGTATAACTCTGCAAAAACTCGACCCATTTCAAATGCCTTTGATTCAATTTTCCTTGACTATTCAAATATTGCAAAGCTTGATGATCAGCATACAAAACAAACTCCTTAGGAAGTAGATAATGTCTCCACTTCTTTAATGCCTGAACTATAGCATAAAATTCTTGATCATAAACAGAATATTTCCTCTTGGCATCATTTAACTTCTCACTGAAATAAGCAACAGGTTTACCTTCTTGGCTCATAACAGCTCCTATTGCAGTACCACTAGGATCACAATCTACTTGAAAAACCTTATTGAAATCTGGAAGTGCTAAAATAGGTTGTTCTATAACTTTTTGTTTCAATAATTGAAAACTCTTTTCTGCTCCTTTAGTCCACTTAAACTCTTTTCTATCTCCTCTCATTGTTTTAGTCAAGGGTCCACAAATACTGCTCAAATTTCTGATAAACTTTCTGTAAAAGCTAGCTAGACCATGAAAAGATCTTACCTCAGTAGCACTCCTTGGAGTAGGCCATTCAAGGATAGCCTGTACCTTCTTTGGGTCCATTTTTAGACCTTCTGCTGAAACTACAAATCCCAAATACACTAACTCTTTCTTCACAAAACTGCACTTCTTCAAATTAATCAATAATTTCTCTTCTCTCAACTTCTCAAATACCATATGAATATGCATCATATGCTCATCCAATGTCTTACTAAAGATCAAAATATCATCTAGGTAAACAATGACAAACTTACCCAGAAATTCTTTCAGAACCTCGTTCATGAGCCGCATGAAAGTGATCGGTGCATTGGTTAGCCCAAAAGGCATGACTAACCACTCATATAGTCCTTCCTTTGTCTTGAAGGCAGTCTTCCATTCATCTCCTTCTCTGATCCGAATCTGGTGATATCCACTCTTCAGATCTATCTTTGAGAAATACACAGCTCCACTCAAACAGTCCATAATATCATCCATTCGTGGCAATGGAAACCTATACTTGATTGTGATCTTGTTTATTGCTCTGAAATCTGTACACATCCTCCATTCTCCATTCTTCTTTGGTGCTAATACCGCTGGTACAGCACAGGGACTCAGACTCTCACGGATCAATCCTTTCTGTAACAGTTCATGTACTTGTCTGTTCAACTCCTCACTTTCTGCAGGTGTCATTTTGTGTGCTGCCTTATTCGGCAAACTCGCTCCTGGGATCAAGTCCATCTGATGACTGATCTTCCTGACCGGTGGTAATCCATCAAGCACGTTATCGGATACAATATCCTGAAACTCATTCAACAAATCTGCAACTTCTACAGGAACATCTTCTACTTTCTCTTTACCAGCTTGGAATTAAAGCAAAACATACATGCTCATGCCTCATACCATCTAGGAAATTTCTTCCATCAACAAAAGTTATCCTTGCATTACCACATACCTTTTCTTCAGTCTCCTTCAATGGTTTTAGCTTATGCCGCACTCCATCCTTTGTCAGGGAATAAGTATTCGCACGACCATCATGTACAGCACATCTGTCAAACTGCCATGGTCTACCCAACAACATATGACATGCATCCATAGATATGATATCACACAATACCTCATCTTGGTATCCGCCAATCTTGAACTTCACCAGGCATTGTTCATTGACCATGACCTTGTGGTCATCCTGTACCCAGGCAATCCGATATGGATGTGGGTGTTTCTGTCTCTTGAGCTTCAACTTTGTCACCATCTTTTCTGACACCAAATTGTCAGTGCTTCCACTATCAATAATCACATCACAACATTTACCTTCGCACTTGCACCTGGTGCGAAACAGGCTCCGTCTTTGCTCAGGTTCATTCTCACCACTCAACAGGACTCTTCTATTAATCAACGTTTCTCCTCTTTCAACATCTTCAGAATTTGATGATCTGGCATCTTCATCTACATGTGCAACTCTGGCCTGGCCTTCATTTCTCCTGTCTGTTCTTCCTTGGCGCTGAGGACATTCAAATGCCCTATGACCTTCTTCTCCACAGTGAAAACATGTTCCACGGAAGCCACCTCTTCCAAATCCTTGTCCTCTTCCTCTTCCTCTCTGATCTCTATTATTCTGATCCTGGAAATGATTGGAATTATTTCCTCGCTGATTCTGACTGCTACTGGCCTCATCTTTCTTTTTCGGATCTTCATTTCGGCCACCATATGACCGTCCACCAGATCGTCCACCGCAACCTCTTCCGTTTTGTCTGCTCTCAAACTTCTTATTCAGCTTTTCCTCTACTTTTAGAGAAAACTGGTATGCCTCTTCAATACTGTTCATTCGAACCAAATTCAGCTCCTCCTGAATGCTTGGCCTTAACCCATTAAGGTATCGGGCAACTTTCTCTTTATCAGCTTCTGCGTGGCCTGTTCTGATGAGAAGTCGATAGAACTCCTCTGTATACTCCTGAACAGATCTTCCTGCTTGCTTCAAACTCTGCATTTTCTTCAGTAGGTCAAGCTCATAATCAACAGGAACAAACTGTCGCTTCAATTTATCCACCATCCGATCCCATCTCGTGATTTTCTCCTTTCCTCTTCTATTTCGCTCCAACTGAATCTCTTGCCACCATATCTTCGCATGACCTTTCAGTCTGGCCTTCGCAAATTTGACCCTATCAGGATCCTCAACATATTCATACTCAAAATATTCTTAACATTCATTGATCCAGTCGATCAATTCCTCTGGGTTAAGATTTTCAGAAAATGTAGGAACCTCAATCTTAGGTCTTTTCCCAATCTTGGAAATCGCCTGAAAAAGTCTTTCTTCCTCCTGGTTCACAATTTCAACTTCTCCTTCTTGATATTCTTCTTCGGCTTCATCCTCGCTTTCGTCTCTGACATTAAGATTCATTCCTCTACGAATCTCTTCTTGTAATGCTCGCACTTGTCTCTGCAGCTCTCTAACCTCAGGTGTTACAACACCAGCTCTTCCGCCACGTTCCCTTCGTGGAGGCATTTTTGCGATGCGCGCTGAAACCCTAGCCACGGTCCTAGTGCAAACTACCTCACAGTCGGCGATCTGTTTACACACTTAAGAACTCCTGCTCCGATACCACCTCATGAAGGGTGCTCCCCTTAATACCACAAACACATAACAGATATAGAGAAACAACAACAATATGCAAGAATAGAAAATTGGCTTCTTATTATCTCCACAAATGTGGAATTACAAACTTTCAGAATTACAATATGCAAAGCCACATGGGCATTCCCTTACAATATTCTGTAGGACAAAGCCTCGAACTATTACCCAGATCTACTACCCAGAACTATTCTGAACTGCCTAAGACAATAATACAGCCTTCCTTATATAGGCAATTTTCCACCGCCTGGGAAGGTTCCAAAATTTTAGCCAATAAGGCCGACCAACTTAGAATTATTTTATTTTACATTTTATTACATCATAGTCGGCTCAAGATAACCTTTGAAACCCGAACAGAAATTTTGAAGAAAATTATTTTTCGCCATTTCAGGTGGCCCAACTTTCGAAGACCATAAGTGATCACCAGTTGACTCGCTCGGCTATTATAACCCCATTTCAGAAATGCCACGAAGCGCTCTACAGGCTTGACCCACGCAAACGCTTGTCACCCAAGTTTTCGACCTCATCCGGGGCCTCTAAAGCCTTCAAAATTGAGTTCAAAGTTTCTGTACCCTGCTGCCAATACCGAAAATCTTCAATATCTTCCAATGTACACTTGACCTGGCAATGAAACTTTACTGGCAGACTTATATGACCAAAATGAACCTCCAAGAAAGAAATCAGATCATTCTGAGCACATACGAAAATTACCAAAAATAGTAACTTTCCACAAATAGCAGCTCTGCACAAGATAGCCCTTATTTAATTCAAAAATGGAAATATTTTTGGGTGATGCAAGATTGCTCTTACACCCAGGATGCTCCTGCATCATTTAGTCTTAATAAAATCTTATAAAACAACATATATTGTGTGATGTTTTTGATCTCTCTTTATTTATTTTGCTATTGATATTCACTATGTGGTACTCCCCATTTATGATCATTTCATGAGGAAATGTCTTGATGGCTCGCGGGCTGCAAGCTAGGGCATCATGCATTATTTATGAGCTCATTGTTTGAGCACCTCATATCCTTCATAATCAAATAGGGACATAAGGTGCTCAAACAATGAGCTCATAAACAATGCATGATGCCCTAGCTTGCAGCCCGCAAGCCATCAAGACATTTCCTCATGAAATGATCATAAACGGGGAGTACCACGTAGCTAGTGAATATCAACAACAAAACAAATAAAGAGAGATCAAACACTTCACACAATGCCTTGAAGGTAATAGAAATGATGCACTAGCTCTCAAAGCTCACGGGTCATCAAGCATTCGAAATGAAAAGATGTAAGCAATGCCAATATTAAACAGTGAGCTCATGAACATTGTATGATGCCCTAGCTTGCAGCCCGCGAGCCATCAAGAAATTTTTTCATGAAATGATCATAAACGAGGAGTACCACAGTGAATATCAACAACAAAACAAATAAAGAGAGATCAAACACTTCACACAATGCCTTGAAGGTAATAGAAATGATGTCCTAGCTCTCAAAGCTCACAGGTCATCAAGCATTCCAAATGAAAATATGTAAACAATGCCAGTATTAAACAGTGAGCTCATGAACAATGTATGATGCCCTAGCTTGCAGCCCGCGAGCCATCAAGACATTTTCTCATGAAATGATCATAAATGGGGAGTACCACATAGTGAATATCAACAAAAAAATAAATAAAGAGAGATCAAACACTTCACACAATGCCTTGAAGGTAATAGAAACGATGCCCTAGCTCTCAAACCTTGTGGGTCATCAAGCATTCCAAATGAAAAGATGTAAACAATGCCAGTATTCAATAGTGAGCTCATAAACAATGTATGATGCTCTAGCTTGTAGCCCGCGAGCCATCAAGATATTTCCTCATGAAATGGTCATAAATGGGGAGTACCACATAGTGAATATCAACAAAACAAATAAAGAGAGATCAAACACTTCACACAATGCCTTGAAGGTAATAGAAACGATGCCCTAGCTCTCAAAGCTTGCGGGTCATCGAGCATTTCAAATGCTAAGATGTAAACTATGCCACTATTAACATTCATATTTTTCCATTAAATCAACAAATACCATCAAAATCAAATTGAATTAATGAGAAGACAAAGCTTGAATGTCTACCCCAAGTGCCAGTGTCCTCTTCTCACACGGTGTCGGCCTCTTCGCGCACACCAAACTTGAATGCCCTCTTCGAGGTTTTTACTAAGCTCTTCTACAATTCTGCCCCCTGTTATTTTCTGCATTTGCAGTCCTATGCTCATCTTCCCTTTTCTGTTTTTCCTCAATCCTCTTTCCTCCTATTTATTTTGAGCTTCTAACATCTAATCCTCTCCTCTCTTTCTCTTTTCCTCATTGTGGGGTTTCTCATTTCACACACCTCTCAAATCATGCTCAAGATGATCCATACGATCAACCTACTGCTATAAGAGGCCCCCCTATTGATTCAAAAGAGGTAAGATTAGATCTAGCCTCTCATTAGTATCATCATTTGGACCATCACTAGATCCAAACCTGTTAGTATTTATGGTATTCATGGTGAGTGATTAGATTCCGCACCAAGAAAAATGCACAAATTTAGCAACAAGCAAACCAAAGCCCTCGAGTTAAACCATGTTCTGATACCACATGTAAAGACTGCATTTTCTATAGGCATGCCACATAAGAAATAAACAAGAAACACAGAAGGTCAAACCAAAAAGTCAAATGTTGATTAATCATATATATAAGTAAACTAAATTTCTATTTCATTCATATGAAAAAGTACAAGGATTCGACTAACTTGTCAAATCGGGATAAGCAATATACATGATTTCAATAAACAAAGAAGAGGTGTCGACCATACTATCAAACACACCAAATACATCATAGTATTGCATCAAGTACCTGAATTCAATTACATCAAGATGTGAAATGAAGTTTGACCTACTTGTCAACAACAAGTATATATAAAATACATTAATAAAGTTTACATCAATCAAACAAGACCATGAAGGTACACATGATAAAAAGAGTGCCATTGAACATATGTCCATCTAGTATCCCCGTCTCTTAAGCCATCGAACATCGATCCATCTTCTATCTTGAGACACGAGTGTGGTCTAGGTTTTTTTCCCACCTAACCATGGAGTGGTTAGCTCTCTTGGGGCTCATCCTGACATGAAGAGCATGCCAACCTTGCTCGAGAAGCGTAGAAACTCAGAACTAGTGGATCTAGTGCAACTGTGAAACTAACTACAAATCACATATGACTAAATAGAACTAATCACAAATATGGTGGGAAGATGAAACATAATCAATATATAAAGAATACATATGAAAAAAACTTTGGCCAAAGCAATTAAAACCAGATTTCTACTGACTAGCATAATGCATAAAGAAAACTTTCTTCTTCCCTTCCCTAATTACCCATAGTCAACACCCTTCCATGTCTAAAATAATAACATTCCTTGTCTAACATAATTTTACAAACAAATATTCCTCTTTCTTAAGGTAAGCATGCTCAATACAAGAATCACAATGAACATAAATATAATAGAAAATAGATATCAATCAGTTCTCATATTGTTTATACAGATTTACTTTTCTTCCTTTAACTACATTATTCCAATGCTAAAGAAGATCAGACTATACCATGAAAAAGAGTTACACCATTCACTCAACCAGAGAACAAGTTTAAGCTTAACTTCTTTATACAACAACTATAAATCCAAGGAATATTTCTCAATCCCTAATTTTAGAATCGAAGTCTAATTATTCAAAACTATTCTTGATTCTTTCTAATAATTTCAAGAATTGACATCACAAGAAACTTTTTACTGACAGGTTCGGGATATTCTAACACCAAAAATTTCTTTGCCTTCATTGCAGGGAGAGAAAAAAATAATAATATATAGGATGCAAAGTGGAACACAAAGCTATCTAAATGTGGGGAACAAAATATCATTAATTTCTTTAAAATTCGTTAAACCAATCAGTGAAACTCAATCGCTACGTTTTCTATAGTTAACCTTACTTCCCAAGAAATGGTGGGTACACGGTTTTAAAGAGCCAGGAAATGTTAATACCAAAATGAACACTTCTAGGGAAAATGACCACTAAAAGAATCATGACTAAACTCAAGGAACTGTTACCAACGTGAGTCTATTATGATCAGAATAAGGGATTTTTCTCACATGAGTTCATTCCAAGGAATGAAACATACCCCTCCAACATTAAACTTAGCAACATACATGGAAGATTTAGACACAAAGATATAAGACTTTGTTACAAAGAGATTGATTCAATACTATATGGGTCTAGAAACCTCAAGTACGATATCATAGAGAAAAATAATAATGTACGTGAACATTGTCTATACTACAACAGTAAACAATAACTTTAATTTGGTGAGTATGTAGTTGAATTTGTAAGAGCTAAGATATCATCCAAACATTCCAATCAATTCACATATTTAGAGAGGCAATGCTAGCAAGATGACATAATACCCACTGAGGTCACAGGTTTAATCAAGCTTGTTGTCTCTAAACTAAAAAAACAAATCTATATCACAAGAAGCTTCGATTTGGAGTTCAAAATTAGGCCCATATCAATAAAATATCAATGTGATTAGAAATATCTCTTCTTCTTTTCTCATAGTGTAGAGAAACAAGAGCTCGTTGCAAAATAAAAGAAGAGGTGACAGTATGTGTTATTCGCCCCAGACACTTAGCTAAAATATGGTCAAGGAAATCTATGAAGATAAAGTGATAGACAACTGCCAAGATTATTCATTATGCCTACAAGATAGGTTATGACAAGGTATGATAGAAATAAGAGTGTCCTTAATGCCTCAACCAGAGGTGTTATTTTTCTTTGGGTGCACTATAAGTTGGAGCTCAGACTTATTTCCCATTTCATATACTATATTCAAAGGAAAGAAGATCATTGTCATTTTTGACTCAGGCAAAGTGGCTTCCATTTACACCCAACATTTAAAGATTGCTCAACCAATGTGTACTAGCAAAAGATTTACTTAGCAGAATAATAGTATTTGATAAATTCAATAAAGATTTGTCAACACACATGTAATGTAGACACACAAAGAAAAATTAATTATTTTCAAGAAATGGAATGAACATATTGAAAATAATCCATATCATAATTTTAAAAAGACATTTGAACCTAGGAATATTCAATGCTGATTGGTAAGCTGTTCCACTGTGTCCAGCTTGGGATTTCCTTTTTTTCTAGTCTATGACTCCACTATGACTTCCAACTTAGATAAAGATTGATTCCAGAGTTTTGTTACCAATTTCTACCGCCAATTGATGAGTTTTCCTCTATTACTCCTAACTTACTCCAAGGATGAACTTATTTTATTTCTATTTTTTTCTTGCTCTAAAAGAAAATCCAGTATTCTTGCACTTGATGCATCCATTACAAGAACTGTTTCTAATTAAAGGCCCGTTCAAGAAAATGAGATCGTGTTTTTCCCTATCATGGCCTTTCCTCATTAATATCATTTGTTTGTACATAACTATTTTTGGATGCTTCCCCTTCTTATCCGCTAAGATAGACATATATGTTATATTATATTTTCATTTATTCATTTCAGCCAAATTACAAGAACATAAAATAAATAAACAAAGGATTTATAATGAAATTATTATTATAAGTCTTGCCAAGATCATAGTTATTTTATTCACACATTTATAACCATATTGTATAAGGTTTTCTATGAATCTACCTTAATTTTTTTTTTATCTAATTAGCTTGTTCACCCAATGACTTTTATATCATGAATTAGAATTAGTTGGAAACTACAAAATATTTTACCTCAACTACCAATTTAGATTCCTTTTCATAATCTATAAGGAAAGAAAATTAATAAAACACATATATTGCATACAAGGTAAGGTTATAAATTCAACGCATAAGTATAAGATGCAAAATAATGCAATGCTATCTATGTAGTGTGTGAGTTAGATCATTCGAACTCACCACTGTCGGGGAGATAACCTCCTCTACTTCAACCACACCCTCGCCTTCATCCTGCACAACCTCAAACACTTGAGATTGCATCAATTGGTTAGTAACCACAAAATAATAAATGAATCAAGATATACATCATATTCATCATACATGCATTCAAAATTATGTAATAATCATTGAAATGCTATATCATAACCTATAACATCATCATACATATATCGTCATCATAGATGATCAAAACATCATAACAAGTTTCATAAGAATTATAAGTAGAAATAAAAGTAAACACTATCATATAGTCGAATGTATCAAGACAAAATACCGACTAAAATATCTAAGTCTGGAGAACATAACAACTAGAAAGGATAGCAACTAAAGTCTAAGTCAATACAAGTCTAGTTATCACACATATAGGTCTTGAAAAGTAAGAACAACAAGGTTGAGGTCGCGATAATTGTAGGTTCTTACACAAGTTCCACTTCACAGTCAAACACCTTTTCCTTCAATAAGTGATACTAGATCTAAATATGTCTCAATGTGGAGTGTTGTACTAGATTTATTATGTAGGTGTTATCACAAATGATTGATATTGCTTCATCAAATATTACACCAATATCCTTCAAGATTTGTTTCATCCAAAATACCTTTGAGAAGCATGATGTAGCAACAATATATTTTGCGTTTGCATAGGACAAAGCTACAAAATCCCACTTCTTAATGAACCAAGAAATTAACTAGGAGCCAAGAAAAAAATCTCCATCACTAGTAGTCTTCCCATCATCAAAACTACAGACCCAGTCTACATCAGTGTAAACTTTGGAGTAAATCCCAATCTTCTGGGATACCACAATCTGAACTCCTATGTTTCTTTCAAATATCAAAATCCTTTTTAATACAATAACATGTGACACTCTTGGTTTTTGTTGGAATCTAGCTGATAGACAAACATCATCATACATGATATATGGTCTAGTAGCAGTCAAATTTTACAATTATTTGATCATTTATATATATTTTCTCACATTTACTTTTGAGGTTTTGCCTCCTTTGGTGAGCCTACATCTAGTAGTCATGGGAGTACACACTGGTTTACAATTTTCAAATCCAAACTTCTTCAATAGTTTTCTGATAGATTTTGACTAAGAGATAAAAATGGCTTCACTGTTCTAATTTATCTTTAATCCAATAATTTCTTTTTAGAAATGAAAACAACATGTTAATTTGAATGTTGTGCAATAAATTTGGGTGGCGGCGAAGACAAAATTCAAGAAATCAGAGGTGTGTAGGAAAATGCAAGAGCTGCCATTGTCTGAGCGGGATGCATATATTTATCCCACACGTAGCATGGAAAATATTAAAAAACACTATAAATTTAGAGAGTTTATATTTGCCAATTGTTGAGCTCTGTAGCGTGGGCTTGTAACCCGAGTGGGGACGCACAAGGTTGAGGAACGAGGATAGGGAAAGACCGGTAAGAGGCAGAGTATATTTGTGTATGTATGTGCATGTATATGCACCAATATGTATATGCATGTATCTGGTTTCACAGAGCAACGATTACCTCCTGCTCCCTACAGTGGAAGGATTACATGTCGCTTGCCTCTTCAACCCTTAATTCTCCCGGCCTGTCCATCCTTGAACCCTAACCTTTTCTATTAAATTTTTAATTTTATTTATAAATTTTTTTATTCGTCTTTTATATTTATAATTGAATCACAAATAGTTAAAGTTTGCAAGGTTTGGAAACAAGAATTTTTTATTTGTTTTACCCTTTTAGACTTAGACTATGTTCAGCTCTAGAAGCATAGGTCATGGTGCAATAGTTTCCATCTTTTCAATAGAAAAATGTAAACTGCAGACTTGTAAACTACATAAAGTTAGGGATATTACTTTGAAAATTACATTAGCCATTTGATAGTAACAAGTGTGATAAGACAACAAGGGATAATGAATTTGGCTAAACCAATTTGGAAATGGACTATGTGCAATATTTTTGATCGATAATTTCATTTACCTTTATTATTATTTTGGAATCTTAGAGTATATATTTGAAAAAGAACTTACAAAGAATGTTATAAATTAGTAGTTTCAATATTATTGTCCTTTTGTTCATGTGGCTGCATGAAAAATTTGCAACATTTAAATAATCATAGATCTTCAGTATAAAATCAAGTGTGGGGGTTCAAGATAAGGAGGGTAGGTGATTCATATAATCCTAGCGTTAAAATAAACACTGTGATGGAAAATAGGTGATTCATCGAATCCTGACATAAAATGAACATTGTGATGGAGCAAAACTTGCCTTTACATTAATCTTTAGAGAATTATGCTTTGTCAAACAACATCCAGTTCACATATCCTTTTCAAAAATTTTGCACTCATTCCAAAATTAAGGCACCCATTATAAAATCCATGAATGCTATGGTTTGTCTACATTACTGATCCTCTATTTCACTAGTACATTTTGCACCATTTTTCGATGCACTATTGATCGAAGTTTCTACCCAACACAATCAAATAGTTGACCAATTGGTTTGTTGCTATTATCTGCGTCAAAATATCGACCCATTGCTGAAACCGTTGAATGATCAACGCCAATATTGGTAAAAAATGAGGGCAATCTAGGCCGAAAATAACATTGGCAAGTGTTGGTGTATTGGTCGATCTTTCGACCAATATAAATTAATATTGGTCGAAAACTTTGGTCGCTCCGACCAGGATGCCAAACTCGCGACGGTCATATTTTGACCACATTTGGTCAAAATATTTAGCGGCTCTGACCAGGATGCCAAACCTGCGATGCCACATTTTGACACAGAATGGTCGATTTTAGACCAGACTTTCAACGAATGTGGGTCAAAATTTTGACGGAATGCGGAGTGTTTAAAAAAAAATTGAAGATAAATATCCAAACTAATCACCAACGACATCCTAATCGGTGATTAGTCTAGATATTTATCTTTAGGTGTCCACACTCATTCTACTACTTGTTGCCAGCGGGTCCCTGCTTATTCTATTTTCCAGACTGCTTTGGGCTCTAGCAATCCATTTGCTCTGCTCTGTGTGAAACTGTGGGTTTTTTCATTTTGTTTGAACTATTTGAGAGATAGGCTCTGACTGGTGATCCATGAATTGGTAGAGCTTCCTCTTAGACACCCACAACTCTTCAAATCTATTAGTGTGAAGCCCCCAAAGGGTATTCTGCTCGATGGGCCTCCTAGTTCTGGGAAAACTTTAATTGCTAGGGCAGTGACAAATGAAACCAATGCCTTCTTTTTCTGTATCAATGGACCTGAGATCATGTCAAAGTTGGTTGGAGAAAGTGAAAGCAATCTCCATAAGGCTTTTGAGGAGGCTGAGAAGAATGCCCTGTCCATTATATTTATTGATGAGATATTATAGATATTTGTCAGCGGGCTTGCAAGTATGCTATTAGATAAAATATTGAGAAGGTGAGTTTCAATTGTGGTGGCTTTTGCAAACGAGATTTGGTTATGAATTTCTTAATACTTTTTTTTTAACTGGTTTGTTAGAATTTTACATTTTTTTATTCAATTTTCCTCAACTTGTATCTTATTATTTCAATTTGTCATGTTCTCTTTCCTCTGCACTTTTACAGGATAATATTGAATGTGAAAGAAAAAGAAGTGAGAACCCCGAGGCAATGGATGAGGATGATAATGATGAGGTAGCTTAAATAAAGGCTGCTCATTTTGAGGAGTCAATTAAATATGCCTGAAGAAGTGTCAGTGATGCTGATATTCGGAAGTATCAAGCCTTTGCACAAACCCTACAGTAATTTTGAGGCTTTGGTTTCGAATTTCGATTTCCTAGTGCTTCTGCTAGTGCTTCAGATGTATTTTCTACAACAGATAATAAAGATGATAATGACTTATATAGTTAGGAAACTTAGTACACAATTGTCATCTTAATGAAGTGACAAATGTGTCTGTTCTAGCAGGGACCTTCCGCTAACAAATAGCCAATGCTATTCAATTTGGCTCCAACTTTTGCTTGTATGAGTTTTATCTATTCATATGTTTGAAACTTTATTTAGTTTATCAGCCCTTTAGCCGAGGACTTACTAACTTGTAAGTCCTTAGAGAAATATTAACTATGGCAAGGAAATTTAGCTATGGAAACTTTTGCTTAGGTGGTAGATAATGCTATGAAAACCTTGCTTTTAAAAAAAAATCCTGCTGGAAAATATTCTATACTAAATCAATTCTACAACAAAGAAAGTCTAGTTCAACTAATTATGACTGGTGATCCGTGAATTGGTAGAGCTTCCTCTTAGATGCCCACAACTCTTCAAATCTATTGGTTTTAAGCCCCCAAAGGGTATTCTGCTCTATGGGCCTCCTGGTTCTGGGAAAACTTTAATTGCTAGGGCAGTGACAAATGAAACTAGTGCCTTCTTTTTTTGTATCAATGGACTTGAGATCATGTCAAAGTTGGTTGGAGAAAGTGAAAGCAATCTCCGGAAGGCTTTTGAGGAGTCTAAGAAGAATGCCCTGTCCATTATATTTATTGATGAGGGGTGAACCCACAATAGTGGGTTACACTTTTTGGGAGGAATGAATTCAACCCGAAAAGAGATTTCAGCAAAAAATTCGTTAATAACTTTTGATAGAAACTATAATGTACTTTCGATCATAAGTACTAAACTTACGATTAAAAGTCCTTAGACATAGGACTTTCGATCGTAAGTTACTTTCTATCGAAAGTTCTTAAGTAACTTTCGATCGAAAGTTACTTAAGAACTTTTGATCGAAAGCCTCTAGCAACTGACTTTCTATCGAAAGTCAAACTTGACTTTCTATCAAAACTAAATGACTTTCTATTGAAACTAAATGACTTTCTATCGAAACATAGGTTCCTATCGAAAGTCAAACTTGACTTTCTATCGAAACTAAATGACTTTCGATCGAAACTGGCTTAGTAAATACTAAAATTTGCATTTTTTAGCAAAGTACTTTCGAATGAAAGTACTTTCAATCGAAAGTCAAAAGTTTCTATTGAAAGTGCCTGCTTTGGGCCATGGTTGCAAGTTTTGAAGAAATTATGAGAATTTCATGCCTTCAGGCCTCAAGCGTGCTGATCAAATGGATGAATAAGAAGATGTCCTTTTGCATACAACAAGCACTCAGAACTAGCTTTCTAACGATTATATATTTGACTATTTTTAAATTTATTATGTGTATGGTTTTTGATGTTAAATGAATGTAGGTTTTTTTATCAAATATAAACCTCTGAGTTTGACGTTCAATGAAAAATAGTAAAACAAGGATTTTTTTTTTGAAAAATAACAGTGCCCTCCGTATTCGAGTCTACTTTCTATTAAAAAAATAAAATTGAAATTCGATAAATACACAATAAGTTATAAGCTATGTACTCAAGGTACGTCAAAATTTTGGTTTAGTCAACTTCAAATGTTAATAAAATATGAAATAATAGTGATAATGTCATCAAACCAATTGCATGCCCTCTGTATGGATGTTACAAAACTAAATTCAAAATAATTACATTCATATCTATTTTACAAAAAAAGTTATACTCTATGAAAATAGTGTTACTATTTGAAAATGACGTTTTCAACACCATACAAGTTTTCGTGGGAGAAAGAAAAAAGTATTCAAATAAATTAAAAATAAATAAAAATAAAAATATTTAGAATCTAGACAGAAAATCCTAAAAGACTCTAATTTACTTCATCCTCCTATTTCGAGCGGTTCAACGACAATATGCATCTGAATCTAAAAGTTTTTCTCAAAATGTAGAGTTCAGTGTCCGTTCAGGCTAAAAAGTGTAACCCACTATTGTGGGTTCACCCTAAGATATTACAAATATTTGTCAGTGGGCTCTAGCAATCCATCTTCTCTGCTCTGCTTGAAACTGTTGGTTTTTTCATTTTGTTTGAACTATTTGAGAGATAGGTGTACACTCAAAATGTGGACTTCTCTAAGTCATTACTTCCAAGAGAATCCATAGGTTGGAAACCTTGAGAAAATGACCTAGAGCTACCTAGGCATGGAGTCACAAGGGTGTTTAGAATGCTCTCAGCTAGAGCTATTAAGCCTATAACCTTGCTAGTAAACTAGGCAATGGGATATTCAAAGAGACAAGGGCAAGAATGCCAATATCCTCAAAAATCAAAATGGAAACGCAATGCAATGCTATGCTAGAAATGAAGATGCAACTAAGCTATGGAAATAAAGTATTACAAGCCTTATTAATTAAGCTCGATGAGTTAAGCTAGAAACATGAAAGGAAATAAACTAAAATGCCATGAAAGCTAAGCTAAATGCAAGAATGAAAGCTAGAATGCAAGAAGATCTCCAAAGCTCCAAAGTCACCAAGAAATCCCACAGCATAAGATTAGTATGAAAGAATGGGATCCTAGAATGAGAAGAGAGCTCTTCTTTTATAGGAAATGAGAATAACGAATGGTGGAGATTAAGAGGCAAAAAGGGTTGATCAAGGGTGGAGTTTGAAAAAGGGATCAATCCATGTGCACAAGTCTCCTCTAATGAGAAAGAAGTGTTGACTTTTGAGCCTCATGTGAGACAAAAAGGCCTTTTCTTCTTTTTATAAAATAAGAATAATGCTTTATTTATGCAACTTAGGATAAGAGGAAAGTGGGGGCTTTTTATTTAATAAAAGGGGAGGGAATTCCTTTTAATTAAATAAAGACTTAGGATAAAATGGTTAGCACATAGAATAAAATTGAATAAATGATAGAATTAGGATTTGATCAAGGAAATTGATTTGAAAATTGCCAAGTATTGATTCGGAAAATTGATAAATTGAAGAATGGGGCCCAAAGTCTAGGTGACCATTTTAGGGTGCATACATTTGCCCCTCTTTGACTAATGTGAGATCGATTTGGGATCACATGTAGTCAAAGAATGGAATTGAAGTGTGAGATCGATTTGGGATCACAAAACAACCCAGACATGTGTTCAACAGATGGGAACACATCAAGACAAAGATGAGCTGATTGAAAAAGACAAGGCCAACACCCCTGTAAATAGGCGATTGTCAAGTCTCAAATAAGAGATAAGAATCTCAAGGTTCGATTGATAAGTTGAATCAAGGATTGAAGTTTGATAAGTATTGCCCCCTTGGAATTGAAATCGAAATCAGGTAGAGGAGAAACAGTAAATTGATAAATTTGATTAGATCACTAGAAATCATAATCGAAGGTGAAAGATGATAGAATAACCATCAAGTAGTGAAGATATGCCCCGGTTTGACTAGGTTTGACTGAGAAAGATATAGGATAAAAATGAAGTCAAACCTCAAAGAGACGAAGCGAATGAAAATGAATGAAAGAATAGAAGGTTGAAAGAGATGGGGATGAAGAAATGAAGATGCCCCAACGAAGATCGAAGGATCATGCCTCAAATGGTCAGCCAATTGTGCAAAAGGATAAATTTTGAATTGCAATTTTGACTATCAAGATGAACTTGGATTTTGATTTTGATCCTGAAAATGGATCTAGGACATTGAAATTAGCCAAGGGTGCAATTTTTGCGAAATTCCAAGAGGTTTTGAAAATTGGGTCAAAAAGTCAAAATGCTATATAAGGGGTAAAAAGGTCATTTTCAAATTCATTTGTCTTATTGTGATTTTGAGAACTTTGAGAGATCCGAGAGAAGCTATGGCTCAGCAAGTAGTGATTCCGGTCCACACACATTGATTCAAGCACGGTCGGTTGCACAACTGGCCTCCTCACTATGGTGCCCTGGTAAGTTTTCAAAAAAACTAGCCTTTTGAGTCATTTAATGCATTTATAACACGTTTTTAATGTTTTCAAATTATATGCATGTGAAACATCGTACGATAGTTTTAAAGTATCGCACACCTTTGATACTCTATATCGTGCGATAGTTCACGGGTCCACAAAGTGTCGCACAATTGTTCAATCCAGTATCGCATGATATTGGATGAAACATCGTGCAATCTTGTGCGAACTATCATATAGGAAAAGAGTATTGCACTGCTATTGAGGAAAGTATCGCATGATACAATATCAAAAAATAGTATCGCACCTGTGTAATAAGAAATATCCCATGTTTTTAATTTGAACAATATGACATGGGTCTAGACAATTTTTGCGTTTAAGATTTCTTGTACAGATGTTAGTCATCCATCATGATATGTTCTGACATCTGGTTTATGGGTTATGGCTTACAGGAGGCCTTTCTGACACTCATTATCAGAGCACCGAGAGTGACTGGGCTATGCTGCTTTAGGGATCTAGATGATCCAGGGAGGGATGACTTGATTAGCACAGGGTTCAGGTTCTTGTTAGATATGCCCCATATTCAGGCAAATCATGGGTTGCTGATAGCGTTGGCTGAGAGATGGCATAGTGAGCACAACACCTTTCATCTGTCAACTGGAGAGGTGATGATCACATTAGAGGACGTCTATCAGCTCCTCTGAATACCTAGCCATGGTGATCCAGTGAGTATAATCATGTTTATAAATGTTCATAAATGTAATGTTTCCATATGATGAAAATTGACATGATTTTTTGTTGTTGTTGGCACAGGTATACTATGATTAGACTTCGACAGAGGGGCGACAGGCCATCCAGGACCTATTCTAGGATGTGACCATCATTGACAGACATCTTAGCTGGGACCGGCTGATAGAGGAGTATGGTCGTGATTATCCGGTTCCATGTATTGTTTGCTCGATAGTAGCATAGGCCTTGGTTACTGACAGGAGCCAGAGAGGGTTCCCACTAGGTTGGGGCAGGTTAGTGGCAGATTTGGTAGCACATCTAAGGTAGATGGCATGGGGCCTAGCTATCTTAGCAAATATGTACCATGAGCTGCATGAGATAGTGTACGGGGACAACAGGACTTGGACATGTGGGGCCGTTCTCGCGCAGATATGGGCGTGGGAGCACATAGTCATTGTGCGACCATGAGTACAACCTCAGGAGCGGAGATGCCCCTATATCTATAGGTATACAAGTTTTATCAACCAGCCCCATAGCGGAGACCTCACTTACAATAGGAAGCTTCTAGATGAGCTCACAGCCTTTGAGTGGAGACCATACCGACAGTGTGAGCAGTGGAGTGACCGGGATCAGGAGCTTGAATATATGTTGTATAGTCAGCCACTACTCAATCAAAATTTAGAGATTATTGAGTGGTTTGTGATCTCTCAGGTGTGGAGGCAGTTTGGGCAGCAACAGAGGGTAGCAGTGGAGACAACCACATATGCCCAGTGTCAATAGGATGAGGGATAGGGATGGCTATCGATGCTGGAATACTAGCAAGCAACATAGGAGATGACAGGTCTACACAAGGAGCCCTAGGACTATCTACCTGATATGGCAGATGCAGGAGTTGATGCAGCTTATAGGGTAGAGTGCAGGAGATGACCATTCCCTAGATTTACAGTTCCTGATGCATAGCCGCAAGTAGAGGGCGATGAGGGAGATGATGGTGATGATGGCAGAGATGGAGGAATAGGAGGATGGAGGAGAGTAGAGAGAGGATAGGGATCTAAATCAAGTGGCCAAAGATGGTCATGGAGGCATGGATCAGGGAGTGAGGAGGAGGATGAGATGAGACCATCTTGTAGATGGTTAGATGCAGGGAAAGAGCAGCTTGTGGATGGGGGGGGAGAGGATCTCCATGCTTAGATACAGGTTTTGGAGGCTGAGGTCTAGTAGCTAAGGACCACTATTATCGTGCAAGATCAATAGCTCCTAGATGCACAAGCCGAGCTAGAGTAGGGTGAGAGGGCAGCACAAGAAAATGCTGAGGAGATCCGTAGGGAGGTGGCACGAGCAACATATTACCATGGTTTATATATAGTAGCTATGCCTAAGGGACAGAGAGCGCCACTCTACTCCAAGAGGGTAGGGCGATCGGACATGGCAGGTGATAGGATGGGGCCACCACCTCCTCCACATGATGGAGGGAGCTAGTCCTAGGTCTAGGGTGTTAGATGTATAGTCATATCTTGAGACATTATCCAGATTCTGGATCCCATATTGTACTTGTATCATGATTTATATATGAGATTACTAGATTTATGATTTGTCTTGTGTACTTGTCTCACTTGTGATGGATGTTTCAATATTATTGTCTTTGTTATATTGCTCAAATGTATGATGTATATGTTTATGAATGCACATGTAAAATCTCTCTCATAGATGCATGTTTAGTTCTCATATGTATGATATAGACTCATGTTCTTGAAAATGATCTCTTGTTGACATAGATATGATGATAAGATTAACCCCTTGTGATGATAGGAAAAGGATGTGATGTAAAAGAAAAGGAGCTGAAGACATGATCAAGAAGAAATGAAAGGTGAACATAGTTGACCGAAAAGTCCACGAAAGATGAAAGGAGAGCTCTCTCCATATGCAAGATGCAAAACTAAACTAACATGAACTTAAGAATGCAAGCTACTATGAAAAGTGGTTTACTTGAAAGGTTACAAAGCCATTAGACTCTAATAATCATCATTGAGCTTTATTGGTAGCATCGGAAGATCATACAATACACACTAGTATGACTAATGGGTATATGAATATGATCTATATCAGATAGATATGTGGGAATCCCACCTAAGCATCAAAGACATGTAGGTCAAGATGGCTAGTGCAGTGAGGGTCCCTAAGTTTGGTATAGCAAGATTATGCTCACATTGAGACACAAGAAAGTCAAGATGACTATAAGCATGCACTTGCGAAAAATAGGCAAGGATAATACATTGTAGATCCTAGTGTCAAGTGGAACAAGAATAGATGCTCATGACAGTTAAGATCAACAAAATATACCCACAAGTAGAAAACAAATAAAGCATGTCCTCGTGCCCCCAGTCTTCTAGTCATACATCATCGAAAACTATTAGGGAGAGGACACTCATCAAAGAAATCATCATAGACATCGCACAAAGAAATAAAGTCATGCAGGTCTCAGCGAATCAAGTGTTTTAAGTGCGTGTGTGTAGGTCATAGAATCAAACTTTGAGTATTGCATCTGCCAGTGGAAAATATCATATCATGGTAGACTATGGGTAGGATATTTGATAAGTGTTGAGAAACACTTGATGCTAGGGTAGTGTTGAAAAACACAGTTGGAGTGGTGTTGAAAAACACCATCTGCAAGATGTCCTAAAGACTAACGCATCCAAGAGACCAAAGCTAACATAGTTATGCCTCCTAGACAAAGACAAAGACCAATTCCAAACCAAGGAAATAAGGACAAGGCATGATGGAGAAAGGCTAAGTGTCGAGGATGAGTGCTAAGAAACAAGGGTGCAAAGGCCTCAAGTAGCGTCTATTTCCAGGTTTTCACCACTTGATAGATTTTTGGATTTTTTAAATTTTTTTGTGTTTTTGCTACCAAGGCACCTATTTCCAGGTTTTCACCAAGGCACTTTTTCTATTTTTTTGAATTTTTTGCAATGTTTTGATTTTTTTGTATTTTTTCAAGACTTTATATGCTTTTTATGATTTTTTCAGCATCATATATGAATTTTTTTGGAATTTTTTTCAGGATCAATAAATATGTACAAAGGATGCCCCCAGACAAAACATGCATCATGGATAGAACTTCTTCAGGTGCAAGACATTGATAGGATCAGGGAGTTGCTCTCCCTCTTCAGTAGATAATAAATAAGCACCTATCCCAAAAGCTGCAGTAATGATGTAAGGTCCAAGGCAATTAGGTTAAAATTTGCCCTTTTGATCTCTATGTTGTTGGTTCTTAGGATTTTCACGTAGGACAAGATCTCCCACTTGGAATTCTCTAGGGCGAACCTTTTTGTTGAAAGCTTTGGACATGTGCTTTTGATAGACCCTCATATGGTCAAATGATGCTTGTCATTTCTCATCTAGAAGTTCTAACTCTTGGAGTCTCATGGCACGGTAGTCTTCATCTGTCACTAGACCTTTGAGGGAAACTCTTAGTGAAGGAATCTCAACTTCTAAAGGTAACACTGCTTCAGCACCATAAGTAAGGGCAAAAGGAGTAGCCCCAGTTGGAGTACGAATACTCATTCTATAAGCCCATAAAGCCATATTTATCTGTAAATTCCAATCTCTACCATTCTTATGAACTGTTCTATGTAGGATTTTAAGAATGGTTTTATTTGAAGCCTCTGCTGGACCATTTACTTGTGGGAAGTAAATGGAGGACCGATGTTGTTTAATCTTAAATTTCTGGCAGAGTTGTTTAAGGTCCTTATTTTTGAACTGACCTCCATTATCAGTGATAATCTCAAAAGGTACGCCATATCGACAGATGATATGGTTCAGGATGAAAAGAGAAACTGTCTTGCCTGAGGCAACAGAAAGTGGGACAACTTCTACCCATTTAGTAAAGTAGTCAATAGCAGTGATGATAAATTTGTGTCCACCTGATGAGTTGGGATGGATCTATCCAACAAGATCAAAGGCCCAGCGTTGAAATGGGCAATGAGATATAGAAGGAATAAGCTCCTTGCCTGGAGCATGTATCAAGTGACCATGTTTTTGACACTTTTCGCATGACTTTGCAAAAGCTACTACATCCATTTGCATGGTAGGCCAATAGTAACCCACCCTAAGCAACCTTCGAGCCATGGAAAGACCATTAGAATGTCCCCCACAGATGCCCTCGTGAATGTCAACTAACACTTAATCAAATTCTTCCTTTTCTAAGCATCTAATAAGTGTCCCATCTAGACCCCTCCTATACAAATCACCAGAGATAAGGGTATGGCGAGAGGTGTTTTGAGTAAGGTTTCTCTATTCAGAGCGATTAAAATTATCAGGGATAATACCATCATGAAGGTATGATTAAATGGCACCATATCAGGATGAGTCATGACCAACAAGGGTACATATGACATGGATTTCTTGGGAGTAATAGATAGGGTAATGTAGCTCCTCCACCAGGAATTCAAATCTAGATTCATGCTTCTCTAACTAGAGGAGTGAAGCAAGTGTAGCCATAGCATCAGCTGCTTTATTTTCTACTCTAGGGATTTGCTGAAATGTGACAAATGTGAAGTATTGTCTCAATGAATCAACCATTTTCTTATAAGGTACCAGTTTCTCATCTTTTGTTTGATATTCTTCATTAACTTGGTTGATTATCAGCTGTGAATCCCTATAGATGTGCAACTTTGTGATTCTCCATTCTATGGCCATTTTAAGTCCATTTCTTAAAGCTTCATACTCAGCAATGTTGTTTGTACATGGGAACAATAACTTGTAAGACTTAGGAATCATGTACCCATGAGGAGAAACAAACAACACACCAGCTCCCGAGCCATTTTGCATAAAAGATCCATCAAAGAACATCTTCCACATTCTCTTACTCATGTACATGAGGTGCTCATCTGGAAAGGCAACTTGAATAGGTACACTATCTTGAATTGGGAAGTCAGGCAATTGATATGCTATGGCCTATCCTTTTATAGCTTTACGCTCAATGTACTCTATGTCAAATTCTAAAAGAATCATCATCCATTTAGCAAGTCTACCTATGAGGGCAGCCTTACCAAGAAAATACTTGAGGGGATCAATTTTTGCTATGAGGTGTATTGTGTGGGCAAGCATGTAATGTCACAACTTTTGGGAAGAAAACACCACTACGAGGCAAGCTTTCTCAATACTGGTGTAATTAACCTCATATGAAACAAGCGTACGACTGATGTAATATATGGCTCTTTCTTTCCCATTTTCATCAAGTTGAGCTAGTAATGCCCCCAAGGAAGAGTTTGTTGCTAAAACATATAGTATAAGTGGCTTCCCTGGGATAGGAGGCATTAAAATAGGAGGATTTGCCAAGTATTGTTTGATTTGGTCCATGCTCTTTTGACAATCCTCATTCTAGATACATTTAACTCCCTTATGCAAGTTCTTATTGAGAGGTTGAGCTCTATTTGCCAGCTGGGAAATGAACCTCCTTATAGATTGAAGATGTCCTTGAAGACTCCTCATTTGAAAAATGTTTTTAGGAGGTGGCATATCCATGATTGCTTGGACTTTTTCGGGGTCTACCTCTATCCCTTTTGTTGAAATAATGAATCCCAGACATTTTCCAAAGGTGACACCAAATGCACACTTTTTTGGATTTAATCTTAGTTGGAACTATTCCATGCGATCTAGAATGACTTCCAAATCACCTAAATGTGTGTCTCTTTTCTTAGATTTAGCCAAGGTGTCATCCACATAATCTTCCATATTCTTATGCATCATGTCATGAAAGATAGTGGTCATAGCTCGTTGATAGGTAGCTCTTGCATTTTTTAATCCAAAAGGCATAACGTTCCAACAATAGGTACCCCATGCACAAGTGAATGTAGTCTTTTCTTGGTCTTTAGGAGCTATCTTGATCTAATTATATCCAGAAAAACCATCCATCAATGAATAGATCTCATAACCCACGGTCATGTCCACTATCATATCTATGTTTGGGAGTGGAAAATCATCCTTTGGGAACGCTCTATTGAGATCTCTAAAGTCTGTGCAGATGCGAATGGATTTGTCATGTTTTGAAACTAGTACAATATTTGAGATCCATTCAGCATAGTCAATAGCTCTTATGAATCCCGCGCTGAGGATTTTTTCTAATTCTGCTTTGACTAGAAGATCTATGTGAGGATGCATTTTCCTCAATTTTTGTTTGACTGGTCTTACACCTGGAGCTATGGACAAGTGATGCATAATGAGATTAGTGTCCAACCCTGGCATATCAGAATAAGTCCAAGAAAAATTAATCTTCTTCCTTTGTAAGAACTTGGTGTATGCTTCCCTTTCTAGATGTGACAAGGACTGGGCCAAGTGCACTATCTATGGAGCTTCATCTGTACCCAAGTTGATTGCTTGTGTTGGATCAACAAGTACTGAAGATCTGTCTTGAAAGTAACTCAAGAGATTATCAAGTACCTCATCCTTAGGCACCTTAGAGAGGTTTTCACCCTTGGATACCTCATTTATTTTTACTTTTTTAGGTTCTGACACCGCCACACAATGGTTTTCACCATTAGAACTCTTATTTTTTTTTCTTTTCTTTTTATTTTATGACTAAGGTACTTGATGTCTAGCTCTGTCATGCTTGTAGCCAATTCACTGGTGGAAGAGACTATAGGTTCGATTGCATTCAGGTAACAGGTTATCTCATAGTCATTCTGGAATGTCAAGAGCTCAGGCTCTTGGTAGCGTTGGGACCAATCAATGAGGTGAGGATTAGCAAGGGGTATGTCAATGACTGATTCAAGGTTACGGATATGAATGGCATTATCTCTGGTGACCGAAGAGTCAGATTCTGTCGAGTATCCTTCTAAGTTACCCAAATCATGATTCATCCTACCAATTGAAGAATCATCCACTAAAGTGATATGTGGATTCAAATCCTCAAATCCTACATGTGACTCATTAGCTACCTTGGGACAAGAACTATAATTATGGATGACATCAACATTCATGTTGAATGTGGAAGAATCAGATAGAGACTCCCATTAATATTCGTGTGAATCTGTATCTGAATCCCCACTAGGATGTTTACACCATGCATGTTTTCGACGTCTTGATGTGGAGGCTCTAATATCACCAAGGGTGACACCTTCTCAAACACCATTTGTGTATTGATGTTCTTGGACAGGATCTTCAACAACGGATTCTTCTTGTTCTAAGCTTGAAACTATTGCAATTGGATTGTCTGAATCTCCCCAAAGGAGATTGGTGGAAGGGACCCAATCTTCACACCTATCTTGTTGATTTGTCAAATTTGGCATGTATTTCGGCTCATCTTCACTATCCAACTCATCAAGGATAGGAGCAGTGTTCTTATTATGATTCTCAAATCCTAGGCTGACCGTTTTCTTAGACTTGCATCCAAAAAGAGCATGATCAAGAGGTTTGGCTCTAGCATCCAATCTATGACTAAGAGGACCATGTCCTGGATAGCCCATATTTTTGACAAAAGTATACCCTCATCCATAAGCCTTAGGAGAGGGAGATAAGTTATCATTGTGCATGTATTTATCTTCTCTATAAATCCAGTCCTTAACAGCCACCTCTTCTTTTTCATCTTGGATAGGAACTGAGGATTCTACAAACATGCCAAATAAAGTCATGGTTGAAGAGGAAGGTTTCATCTCTTGGGAAAGCTTTCCATAAGACCAAGGTGAAACTAGCAGCTTTGTAAAGGAGTTGAGCTGATACCCCCCCATACCAAGGTCTATTGACTTGAACTTATCTTTGCACTATGCTAGAGTCGCATTGAAATCCTCTACTTCTTTGTTGAGGGGAACATGAGTCCCTACTAAAATTGAGTTGACAGATAATGTTTTATCCCCAGGTATACAAATTTCTACTCCATTATAGGGGAACTTAACACATTGGTGGTAGGTGGATGGCACTACTTGCATGTCATGGATCCACGGTCTACCAAGTAAGATGTTGTATACTAGAGGACCAGCATCAACAATTTGAAACAAAATGTCTTTCTCAACTGGGCCAATCCTAATAGGAAGGACAACCAACCCCTTAGAACTTCTTTCTGCCTCATCATAGGCTTTTATGGTGATCTTCTTTTGGGCATCTATGACCTCTTCTAAGTAACTCAATGTTTTCAACAAACTTAGGGAACAAATATTGAACCCATCACCCTCATCAATCAACACATGTCTGACATGGGTTTTGTGGATCATGACTTCTATATGGAGGGTGAGATTATGTGGATGGCTCAAAGCTTTATCATCGTCTTCTTAAAAAGTGAGGTAATGTGGGCTAGCAAGATGATTGACCATGTTTTGGAATTGATCGACATCTATGTTGGTAGGAACATTTGATGTGCACAAGGCATCCTCAAGGACACACTTATGTCTTGGGGACAATTCTAGGAGCTCAAAGATTGAAATCTAAGCTGGGGTTCTCTACAATTGGTCAACAAGGTTATAACTCATGTCGAGATTAACTACTGATTTTTTGGTGACATTCTTGGATGCCACTTGCTTTGGTTGACTGGATTGGTTGGAACTAGGACCTCTAATAACCATAGGACCTTGACTTCTCGTGACAGAATTAAGAGCTTGGGATGACCTTTGATGGTGAGGACCCCTTAGCACAACCACAGGTTCTTCATCAAATATAGGAGGAGAGCCCACATCATAACCATAAGGATCCTTGTCCCTCATCATGTTGACATTTTCCTCAACAATTTCAAGCATATTGACCACATTTTCTGTAGCTATGTAGGTGTAGTTGATTTTGGCCTTACCACTCTTTGGTTTAGAGGTTTCCCCCTTCTCATATTTAGGCAAAGGCTCTTTGAAAGCCTTATGGTTAGCATTAGTGTTCAGACCATCCACCTTAAGTTTTCCACTCTCAATGAGATCTTGGATGATATGCTTTAGTTTCCAACAGTGTTCGATATCGTGTCCAATACCATTATGGAATTTGCAGAAAGCTTTCTCATCCCACCAATGTGGTTTAACATCAGGAATATGGTGCTTTGTGGGATCTTGAGGATGTGCAAGATTGTTGGCAATGAGCATTTTGAAGACATCCTCATAGGAATCGCCAAGCTTTGAGAATTAGCGTCTCTCTTTCTTAGGATTTTCTTGGTACCTTGGCTTATGTTCTTGTTGGTTAGATGCATTGGGCTTCATTGCTTGAACAACACTAGATAAGTGGAGAACACCTTGATCCTTAGGTTGAGAAGGGTCCACCACTCCTTCGTTAACCACTTTCTTGTTCTTATTCCAGTGCAAGTTTTTCCCTTTATCCTTATTAGCATTGTTGTTATTTTGACCATTATTGTTGTTTTTGTTGTTGGTCAAAATTCCTTGCTCTTTCAACACGTCCTCAATTCTGCATGTGGTTTTGACCATGGTGTCAAAGGAGTCAAAGACCATTTTCCTCACTTCATACCGCATCTTAGGAATCAAGTTGCTAATAAGAATGTCAATCTTCTCCTTCTTAGGAATGGTCCTAGAGTATCGAGAACATTGACATCTCCACCTTTGCAAGAAAGCAACAAAGGTCTCCCCTTGATTTTGTTTCAAGTTACATAGGTCCAACATAGTGACAGATATCGAAAGATTTTAGGTGAAGTGTTGGACAAATCTATGAACAAGCTCTTTGAAAGTCTTCACGGGGGGAGTTATGTTGGTAAACCACTCCATTGCTTGACCTTTGAGACTCCTTGGGAATAACCTCATGAGATAGTAGTCATCTTGATGAAATTCAAAGCTCATAATGTAGAATTGGCACACATGGTCATGTGGATCCCCATTACCATCATACTTGTCATATTGGGGGATTTCCACCTTCCTAGGAAAATCCTTCATGCTCACACTCTTGTCAAAAGGATTAGGACAAATTGAGTCAAGTGAAAAGGAACTCTTAGGTGCCAACACCTTTTCCATCATACGCTTGAGTTGCTTGATCTCCTCTTCTTGAGATGGTATTTTCTTCTTGATCTTTCTATCCACATCAAAGTTGTAAGGAACTTTGGCACCCTTGTTGATCAAGCTCTCTAAGAACTTATCTTTGTTTTTCTCTAGATATCTCTCCACATATTGTTGGAAGAGTGGTTCTTGTTGCATCCTCATGAAGTCTTGAGCATCAAAACTTGAGCTACTACCTCCATGTTGGGAACCATGATGAGCATGTTGGGAGGGTTGTCTTGAGTTCCTAGGAGGTGTTTGTCTCCTATAGTGAGCATGTTGTGAAGTCCTTCTTCCTCTAGGACTAGGAGATCTTGAAGGGGTTATTGAATTCCTTCTGCTTCATGGGGTCCCCGAAGGAGTAGATGGTGGAGAGTTGTTTCCACTCTTGGCACCCCTATTATTGAATTGGGCATTAAGCTATTGGGCCAACAGTCTATCTTGTTCTTCTTGAAAGGCTTTCCTTTCCAATTCTAACAAGGCTTGTCTCTTTGCCTCTAGGAGTCTAAACCTCTCTTCTTTTGTAGCTTGTTCATCCAGAAAGGCTTTCTTTTCATGTTCAATTCTTTTGAGCCTTTCACTCGTATACCTTGAGGTTGTTTGGAGTGGTGAACTTGGTCTTGAATGTTTGAACAAGTCATTAGTAAATGTTGCATTCACATGAGCATCACAAGGTTCATTGTTTTGGTATTTGTGTTGTGACCGTTCATCTTGGTGAGCTCGTCTCTGATACCTCTCAGCTCTTTGATGTGCATCTAGATATCTGGTATTGATAGGGGGTGATTTTGGTTGATTGTCATCACCAAATAGCATGTTATCTCTATGTCTTTGAAATATGTCATCAAGATTTTGATCCATTGCTTCTCTCTTCTTTTGAGTCATGGTGTAACTCATATCCATATCTGATTGAGAAGGTGCTAAGGAGGTACTCAACTCACTAGGATTTCTCTTAGGATCAAACCAAGCTTTTGGGGTACTCCTAGGGGATTGATCAAAGATGGGCTCTTTTCCCTTACGCTTTTGACAAATCTGGACTAAGGGTAATTGGTCAAAGACAACTTGAGGTCATTTTCCTTGATTGACTTGATACCTTGTCATAACCAACATGAAAGAAAAGACCCTCTGTGATAAGATAACCCTATGAAACATCAATACCAAACTAGGATAGTAAAATCATTCAATTGTCCAAAAAAAGAGATGGTAAGATAGAAAATTGTAAAAGGTGTAAACCAACACTGCCACAGAGGTGCCCAATCAAAGGATAAGTATCCTAGCACATATGGATCAGGAGGATGATTTACCCAAATTATATTTGATTGAGATTGATTTTGGATGGAAGTGAATTTGGACAAGAGACTGCTAAGACTCTCCAAGTGTGTTACCAAAGAATCTAAAGGTTTACTTTTTCAACAAGGACGACTTCTAACTTATCGATTCCAAGCAAGGTCACTTGTGAAATCAAAGAATACTAATTCAAGGGGTCAAAACATAGGAACCCAAGGTACAAACGGGCTTCCAACTGCAAGGTAAGAGACCTACTAAAATCTAGATCGACCAAAGGAAGACTGAAAATGACACAAATCAAACAGACAACAAGATTACTCTATGTGATAGTTCATAGGGTATTGGGATGATACAATATGTCCAGATGATATTTTGTGCTAAGGTCGTGTGACATTTTCCAGGCAGTAGGTGCGATATTTTCCAGGCAAGCTGTGCGATAGTTGTGCAGTACTGTACAATATTTTACCAGTGAGTGTAAAAATCTCATTTTTTGAAGGCAATTCATCTAAAGTCTCAGTTTGATGGTTCAATTTCTCAACTCCAAACACAGTAATAGCAGAGAAAAGACAAGTTTGCAAACAACAAGTGATCAAACATATCATAAAACACTTGAATCAAGGGGAAAAGCAACCTTGTCAAGACAAGCACTTGTGATATCAAAGCGAAAAATCCTAGGAATGCTACCGTGATGTTTGATGTTTGAGAACATTTACACAGGTAGATCACAATGAAGACAAATCAAGCACTTACTAGCCTAGAAAGACAAAGGCTCGATACTCAACAACTTGGCCCACACTTGATGTCCCATCGCCTCACACAAAGTGGTTGCCCACAATAGATGTTGGCTTTGTCATGGAAGTGTCAATGACACAACCAAAGGAACACAAATGGTGAGTAATCTTGGGGTGATCCAGGTTAGTCCACTAGGATCAATCCTTGCACCAAGATGTTAAGCGGCAAAATTGGGTAGCTTCTATCTATGGTTTGTAATAAGGGCTTCTGTTCATAATACCCCTCTTGCTCCCCAAAGGGACTCCTTACCTTGCAGAAAGTAACGGACCTCACGGTCACAAGAGTACCTTAAGCATTCTTGCTTAGCATTTTCCTCATGGTCACAATCCCACAAGTACTCACACCAAGCGAAGACAAGTACTACATCTACCAAGGTTTTGTGTCCTTGATAGCCTTGATTTTATAGTGGGTCAAAATAGTTCAGTATTAGCTTGTCCCCACTTGGGTCATTCCTCTTGATTGCTCAAGAGCAAGCCCACTAAAGGATTCTAAACTAAACAAGAAGTGGATTAACCTTTGAGGGTCAAGATTTCTGGTTCACCTCAAGGGTGAAGAGCATACTCTCCTATCTCAAAAATCTTTCCCAAACACACCAAGCAATATTCAATTAGCCTCTTGCTTTCAAAATCTAGAAGTGGGTCAAGATTTCTGGTTCACCACAAGGGTGAAGAGCATACTCTCCTACCACCAAAAGACTCCTACAACAAGATATTAAGTGCCTAAGAAAAGAATCAACTAGTATATGCCACACTTAAAAATGAAAGCAATGAACAAGCACTTGATTTTTTTTATGCTTTGGGCAGCCTTGCAAGAAAAGTTAGTAGCCCTTGTGCATTTGAAGCTTTGACATGCATTCTTTTTAGAAATTTATGCAAGTAACTAGGGAACACCTACAAACACAACTTGTTAGGCCCACAAAGGTTAGCACAATAAAATAAAGTATAATCTGCAAATTAAACTCTGTCTTAACATAGCAAATCAGAAACAGCGAGCAAACAAATCCAAATCATTCAAGGAAGAACCAAAATCACTCACTACCAGGCTTGTGCAATAGTTTTGTCATAAAATGAATCGCATGATACTTCATAGTATACTGGTGTGATATTTCTTTCCAGAATGATACTTCGTATTACCCATAGGCAACAAAGAGTAAAATACCAGTGTGACAAAATCCAGCAAGGGCGTACGATACTTTGACTGGAAAAGTATCGCACGAGTATATGAAAAACTATCATATGCTACTAGTGAACTATCATATGATATTTTGTTAGAAAGTACAGAAAAATAGTCGAAACAACAAGAAAAATATGACAGAAAAAAATTAGCGAAAATGCATGAAAAATAAAGGCAAAATAGAAGTGTTCTGCCCCATGGTGGGCGCCAAAAATGTACACTCAAAATGTGCACTTCTCTAAGTCATTACTTCCAAGAGAATCCATGGATTAGAAACCTTGACAAAGTGATCTAGAGCTCCCTAGGCATGGAGTCACAAGGGTGTTTAGAATGCTCTTAGCTAGAGCTATTAAGCCTATAACCTTGCTAGTAAACTAGGCAATGGGAGATTCAAAGAGACAAGGGAAAGAATGCCAATATCCTCAAGAATCAAAATGGAAATGCTATGCAATGCTATGCTAGAAATGAAGATGTAACTAAGATATGGAAATAAAGTATTACAAGCCTTACTAATTAAGCTAGGTGAGTTAAGCTAGAAACATGAAAGGAAAGTAAACTAAAATGCCATGAAAGCTAAGCTAAATGCAAGAATGAAAGCTAGAATGCAAGAAGATCTCCAAAGCTCCAAAGTCACCAAGAAATCCTACAGCATAAGATTAGTATGAAAGAATGGGATCCTAGAATGAGAAGAGAGCTCTTCTTTTATAGGAAATGAGAATAACGAACGGTGGAGATTAAGAGGCAAAAAGGGTTGATCAAGGGTGGAGTTTGAAAAAGGGATCAATCCATGTGCACAAGTCTCCTCCAATGAGAAAGAAGTGTTGACTCTTGAGCCTCATGTGAGACAAAAAGGCCTTTTCTTCTTTTTATAAAATAAGAATAATGCTTTATTTGTGCAACTTAGGATAAGAGGAAAGTGGGGGCTTTTTATTTAATAAAAGGGGAGGGAATTCCTTTTAATTAAATAAAGACATAGGATAAAATGGTTAGCCCATAGAATAAAATCAAATAAATGATAGAATTAGAATTTGATCAAGGAAATTGATTTGAAAATTGCCAAGTATTGATTCAGGAAATTGATAAATTGAAGAATGGGACCCAAAGTCTAGGTGACCATTTTAGGGTGCATACAATAGGCTATGATTGGTGATGCATAATTGGTTTTCATGTTTGCAACATGGAAGCAATGTTTGGGATGCTGGTGGTGCTGCGGACATAGTCCTTAACCAATTGTTGACAGAGATGGATGGTATGACAACCAAGAAAATAGTTTTCATTATACCTAATGGCATTGGCCTGTTATACCCAAGGATTCAATGGAGCCGATATTAAAGAGATTTGTCAGCGGGCTTGCAAGTATGCTATTAGAGAAAATATTGAGAAGGTGAGTTTCAATTGCAGCGGCTTTTGCAAACTAGATTTGGTTATGAATTTCTTAATGGTTTTTTTTTGAACTAGTTTGTTAGAATTTACATTTTTTGATTCAATTTTCCTCAACTTGTATCTTATTATTTCAATTTGTCATGTTCTCTTTCCTCTGCACTTTTACAGGATATTGAACATGAAAGAAAAATAAGTGAGAACCCCGAGGCAATGGATGAGGATGATCATGATGAGGTAGCTGAAATAAAGGCTGCTCATTTTGAGGAGTCAATGAAATATGCCCGAAAAGTGTCAGTGATATATTTGCTGCTGCTGCTTCAGATGTATTTGCTAAGATGATTTCCCCCGCCAAGATGATGTGCATCCATTTTATGGAGATCTGCTAAATGTTTTATATGATAAAGATCACTACAAGTTGGCCCTTGGCCAGATCAATATTGCTCACAATCTCATTGCCAAAGTGGCCAAAGACTATGTTAGGCTAATAAAATATGGGGATTCTCTTTACCGCTGCAAATCTTTGAAGGTTGCTGCACTTGGACGAATATGTACCATTGTTAAGAGAATTGGACCAAGTTTGGCTTATCTCAAACAAGTGAGGCAACATATGGTTATGTTCTTTTTTCTATCTATCCAATTTTCACTACTTGTCGTTCCTTGGGATATCTTGCAAGGGTTCTATAAATTGATGGTCTAGAAACTTTTCCTTTCCACTTCAATATCTTTCCTTGATAATTCTTGATCTCCTCAAAACCACTAGAAAAAAAATAATGACAACAGAACTTGCTACTTTAGAAAATTGCATCAATACTTAACTTAAACATTACAATCATGAAGGGTGTAACAAAATCTGATATGCTAATAGACAAACTCATTTTGCACAAAATGGCATCAAGCATGGATTTTGGTTTACATGTGGTACATCAATTCCTTCATCAAAGACATTATCTATTACATTTATAATTGTTTATTTAGGTTTCATAGCACTAGCATATACACAAAAAGAATCTGTATTAAAAAAAAACATGGACACTACATATATATAAAAATAACCTATTAAAAAAAAAGAGGCCACTGAGGACAATTACACAGGTCTCCAGAAAAAACATTACCCAACTCTTTCTCTCAAGCCAAAGACTTAGTGTGTTCAATTGCCTAGACTAGCACTCAATTCTATGTTGAGTATACTTGTCAAGCCCTCCTGCAGTTTGAACGAATTAAGAATAGAATATAGAAACTGATTTAACACTTCACCTACTCAAAAATACAAACCAATGAAATAATCCACATTAGGCCAAGAGAGGTTGACGCATTCAATACGAGAATACTTACACAAAATGAATTTGAATCATGCCAGACAATGACAATGAGAAGTTGACTATTGGCCCTTCTAGTTTTTTATTTGATAGTTGCCTGACAATGACACATTCAAAATTCACTTATGAGAAAAGACCTAGAATGAATGAAATTGATTAAATAATGAAGGTATGTTAGTTTGAGCTTCACTTGGTTTTGATAATAATTTAATATTCTCTACTTAACAAGGCCAACCATGTGAAGGTGGAAGCTCATCTGGCCTCACCCCCCCTCCCCCTAACATCAATCTAAATTCCCCATTGACACATAACAATATTCATTAACATGACATATAATTCAATATTAATACACAACATTCATAGATAATTACTTAAAACAACATTCATGGAGTTATTATGATAGTTTTATTGATATTTTTGTCACAATTTGATGTTCAGGATAGGGGAAAAGCACCTGCAACAACAAAGGCAATAGCTATAGATACAGATGACGATATCCCAAAAATCCCTAATATAATAAATACGGTGAAGAAAAAACTAAAAAGAGTCAATGCATAAATTATTACTATTTTGCATGATGCTACTACCGGCCTCACCGCGATGTCCATGACTAGGTAATTGAGCAAGAAAAAAATCTTGTAACAAGAACAAATACATATTTTAGTTCATGACATAAAAGAGTATAAAATATAAACCTTTATTGAACTTTTGTTATAACTAAAGATTCATTACTGCTTACTTCAAAATGACGTGCTCATGCTATCAATTCATCTGTCCTCTTCAGCATATCCTTGGTTGGATTTGCATCTTCCAAATTAGTAATAATTTCTACATTACTATTTTTCTTCACTGTATTTATTATATTAGGGATTTGGGATATCCTCATCTGTATCTACAGCTATTGCCTATGTTGTTGCAGGTGCTTTTCCCCTATCTGATATTTATCTTCAGATGTCCACACTCGTTCTATTGCTTGTTGCTAGCGGGTCACAATCAGTGATTGGGAGAGCCTTGTTTTGGCACCAATCATGTAGTACAAGCACTAGAATTGAGTTTCTCGGCATGGCTGGGAAATTTTTGTATATCAACACGCGATAGAGTTTTTTGCCCAAACTCTATCGCATGTTGATATACAAAAATTTCCCAATCCATGCCAAAAAACTCAATTCTAGTGCTTGTACTAAGACCTTAAATTATTGAGCTTCTCTTTGTTTTGAGAATAGTTTAACATTCTCTACTTAACAGGGCCAACCATGTGAAGGTGGAAGCTCATATGGCCCCTCCTAGGAGCCTCTTATGACCCTTTACAAAATTTTAAGACCTCTAAGATGTATTCTTAGGGATCATAAATGGTTTTAAAGGGTCATAAGGGGTCCTGGGACACAATTGCTGAGAAACATAATTGTAGGCATCATGGTCACATTTTTTTGGAGACAACATAATTGAGTGGTATACCCAGATGATGGAGAGAAACTTTTGCACCTTTGGTTCCAAGTTGTTCTCCATCCCACAGTGTCAACTTGGAATTGGAGGTGCAAAAGTTGCACTCCGTCTAGGTATACAACTCAATTATGTTGTCTCCAAAAAAATGTGACCATGATGCCTACAATTATGTTTGTCAGCTATTGTGAAATCCTTGTCACCCTTAGCTGCCATCCTAAGCCCTTCTTCCCTCTCCAGTTCTTCAAACCTCTACAAGATATCAAGATCAATAAAGTCTACAACATTGTGTCCATCCATGATCTCAAGAATATCATCTTCTTTCCACTCTTCATTTGCCAAAATATACCGCTTCTTCAAGCTTGTAGAGTAGTCTCTAGTGGTTGCAAACCAATCTTATTAAAAACTATAATAAGAGGCTTAGTAAGTCTAATTTAATTTGTCTGTGGACTGAGACCTTAAATTATTGAGCTTCTCTTTGTTTTGAGAATGGTTTAATTAACATTCTCTACTTAACAGGGCCAACCACGTGAAGGTGGAAGCTCATCTGGCCCCTCCTAGGAGCCTCTTATGACCCTTTACAATATTTTAAGACCTCTAAGATGTATTCTTAGAGGTCGTAAATGGTCTTAAAGGGTCGTAAGGGGTCCTGGGACACAATAGCTGAGAAACATAAATGTAGGCATCATGGTTCCAATGACGATGAAGAGCAACTTCTTCTCCTCCGGTTCCACGTTGACACTGTGGGATCCCAAGACCATAGATAAGGAATAAATTTAGAGAGCGGAGGAGGGCCATAACGAAAAAAATAATATAGGACAAACCTCAATTTAAATGAGGCAACTACAAACATTTTAATAGAATTTTATTATTAAATAATGAAATTTGCATAGAGGGGGCTTAGAACACTAGTATATGCAAATTTCATTATTTAATAATAAAAATGTATTAAAATGTTTGCAGTTGCCTCATTTAACTTGAGGTTTGTCCTGTATTATTTTGGTCATTATGGCCCTCCTCCACTCTCTAAATTTATTCCTTATCTATGGTCTTTGGATCCCATAGTGTCAACTTGGAATCGTAGGAGCAGAAGTTGCTCTCCATCGTCTAGGTATACAACTCAATTATGTTGTCTCCAAAAAATTGTGACCATGATGCCTACAATTATGTTTGTCAGCTATTGTGAAATCTACATTTATGTTTCTCTGTTGTCGTGTTTATGTGCATTTTTTTATGTGTTTGGGAAGACATCTTTCTACCTTGGGCCTATATCCTTCGGCAATTAGCTTCATAATAATGTAGATGACAGATGAGCAATTAGCTTCCCAAGAAAAATCTCATAAATGAACTATGTGTACCCCAATTCATGTGCCCTCTGTGCATACCCAAATGATATATTTGAAACTACAAGGGTAAGCCAAAATTTACCCTTGTTGTTTCAAATATGTCATTTAGGTACGCACAGAAGACATAGGAATTGGAGTACACACAGTTCATTTACAAGATTTTTATTGGGAAGCTAATTGCTCATCTCTCATCTGCTTCATTTATTATCAAGCTAATTGTTGAAGGATCCAAGCCCAGGCTAGAAAGATGTCTTCCCATTCTGTTTAAGCCATATTCCTTGTTCTTGTCAAACTTCCTTGGTACGGTAGGCCTACTCTATGCAGTACTCTTCTTCAATCTAAGTTTGATGATAAGCATCTTCTTCTTCTTCCTAATTGCAGCCAGATCGAGCTTCCTTTTCATCAGGATTCAACTCCACTTCCCCCATCTCATCATCCTCGTCCACTCATCTCGATTGATTGATCTCTCAAGGACCTTGTATTCAACAGATGTTGGCAAGCGATTGTTCTTAGTTGTTGTTGTTTTATAAGGTTAGTTAGTAGTTATAGTCGGTCTATTAGAGTTAGGAGTTTATTTTAATGACATATTCCACATGAAGTGGAGCGGGTGTGGTCGAATTGATGTATCAAGGAACAAATGGAATAACCAAGAAAACACTATACGTTAAATCATGTGATTGATAGCAGATTGGGGCTCCCCTGAGCCATAAACATGAAGAATTATTTTTAAAAAAGATGTAAACCATATATATGTGCACTTGAGGCAAAGAGAAGTTACGCCATATCCATATTAAAATATTAGTTACAATATGAAAAATACTAAACTGACTAATTCCTGAGCTCATCTCCGCATATGGTCACAACAAAGATATGCGATTACAATACAGAGAAGGCATCATAAAAATATAATTTTGGCATTTTCCCTAGCCTGACATGTTTTGCACTCAAATCCTTCATCGCAGATAAGTGGAGATGGGTGGATAGATGTAGATGAGTTATCATCAACCCAACTAAAGTATCTACAGCCATTATTTCCCTATGATGCCCAATCTACATTAGTTCTTATAATATAATGAATAGTATTTACATTAGAAACATTAAATATATACACATTAGAAACCTTTTTTCTATTTGGACAGCACCAAAATTGTCATCTAGGGTTGTTCTGTGTCTGCGAAATCTTCAACACACACTGCCCACCACCACATTGACATTTTGGCACATTGAGAAGATTCATCGAGCCTATATCAATAATGCACCGCACCATTGTTACTACATTTATTATTTTTATATGGAATACACCAAGGAGTACCATCAGAAATATTAACCATTTACAATAATGAAAAGTAAACCTAAATCAAATAGCTCATTTTTTTATCAATATGTGTAGTCTCTATATATATGAAAAATGAAAGAAATATCAAGCTGAAATAAAATAGTGAAAAAAATAGTATTCCACATAGAGTGAATGAAATATATCATCAAAAGAAGGTGACAAAATCTTGTTACGAAGCACAGGCATAGGAAATCAAAAAGGGACAAAAGACAAGAAATAAGAAAAATCATTACGACTATAGAAAAATTATTTATACTATAATCAAAAAAAGAAACACTCTTTGTCAACAATTTTCAAAATCATTAGGACTATAGAAAAATAATTAAGACTATACAAAATCAAATTTTAGAAATGGATGGTTCTGATGCTTTGCCATTACAACAATTGAGCATTCATCATTTGGTATTGTGTATTCCATTTAAGTATGTCAACAATGTTCAAGAAATAAGAAAAATCATTAGGACTATAGAAAAATCAAGTTCTAGAAATGGACGGTTCTGATATTGCTTTGCCATTACAACAATTGAGCATTCATCATTTGGTACTTCTTGGTGTATTCCATTTAAGTTTTTCAGCTATCGTGTTTGTGTGCATGTTCTTTATGTGTTTGGCTTCTCTCCCTCGCAAGGGATATGCCGATAGGTAATTGATTTGAAAGCATAATGATTTGATAGTTAGAAGGTTGGTTAATAGATTCTAGTCGGTTCTTTGTAGAGGGCAATCTATTTGGAGTACACTTAATTTCTCTACAATTTTGGAGTACACTATCCTGAAGGTACAGTCGAAACACCAGCGTATTGATTTGAAAGTTTAGAATGTGATCTTTTCTTGGTGGTAATGTAGGAACATTTCCAGCCATTAGTTTTACTTGTTTATGCAAGAAATTTGTTGTTTTTGTTGTTTGTGATACCAAAGGAGTAACTGGTATTGTGTAGACAGTGACTGGCCAGATTGTTCCTGAAAAAAATTACAAAACTGGTCACATTTCAAAGTCTTAAGGCTTCATTGTCTTTAAAAGTTTCAAAACTCCAAATTTGTAATGTTGCAAATTCAAAAATTTGAAATGCATCGGTTATTAGAAAATGGAGGGAATTGGATTTTGTTATGTTTTAGTGCAAACTAATCCATCCAACCAATTGGAATTAGTTTCAAAGATGGGTCAAAATGTTTGTATGGTAGATAAGGGTGGTGAAAATAATAATAGTGTATGCAGTGCACCCATGTAGAAAACCTTTTCAAATTCCATAAAAATAGTGACCTTGTGAAAGCTTGAAGATTGAAGAATCATTAGACGAGGACAAAGGAAAAAGACTCTTGAGTGACTGTTATGGGCAAAATGGACTATTGTCTCAACTCTCAAGCACCTAGCTACACTTGAATCAAAGTTTTGGGTTGTTTGACTGCATGAGTATTTCATTTGATGTGACAAAATATGGATCCATATTTCACCTATGCTAAAACTAAGAAGTTCACCTCTTACCCCTCACTTATAGTTGTTCCTTTAAGGGAAGATTGTAGGGCCCAAATGATAGCCTTCAATTATATGTACTAAGTGTTACAATGGAACTATGTTGACTTTATTTTAAGTTGTTTAACATGAGAGTTTGTAGATTAATAGTAGTTCACATTTTTATGGGAACGTATCATTCAATTGAGCATTAATGCCCATCTATATCTAGTGAGATGAACATAATTCATGTACCTCATGCTAGTGTGCTTGGATTAGACTAGACATTATCCAACCGCCTATGAGGGTTGTCACTGTTATTAATTGGTGTAAAAGGAGGACCACCTATGTGTTATAACACTTTATGTAAATACTCACTATTTGGATAATGTCTAGTCTAATGAAAAATATTGTATACAAGGTATCCAAGCACACTAGCATGAGGTACATGAGTTATGTGCATCTCACTAGTTATAGATGGGCAACTATGGCACACTAGTATCTGTGAACTCCTATTAATCTACAAACTCTCATGTTAAAAAACTACAAAATAAAGTCAACATAGTTCTGTTAACACAACCAAAGTTAAAATTAAATTATCTAAAACAAATGGTTCCTTAGAGGGATAGAGGAACACTTTGCTAAAGAAGTTTGACTATTGTTTGTGAAAATGCCTCCAAGGAATGCAGGTACTGCCAAGGAGATCTAGGAGTTGAAGGAGAAGAACACAAGGTTGCAAGAATCTTATTACAATGCACCTTTGGCTAGGCTTGAAACACTGGAATCCAATAAAAGAAGAGCAATAGATGAAGGTGTTGATAGTGAAGAAGAGGAAGAAACCCATAAGGAAGGGGAAGGAGAGGAAGAAGAGGAACAAATAGATCCTGAAGAGCAGAGGACAATCAGGATATTCAAGGCTATGAAGAATGAGCAACATAAGGTGAGGGGAGATATCCCTATGTATAATGGAAGTTTGAAAGAAGAAGAGCTTTTGGACAGAATAGAAGCAAAAGAGGAGGTTCTTCAATGAGGGGAAGAGGAGGAAGGACAAATTAGGTTTGGGGAGAAAAGGAAAAAGGATTGAATAGGACAATGTTTCACAGTCCTAGAAATGTAGACTTTTGGGATTTGAACTATGTTCAAATAGGTACAGTCAAGTGTCCTATTGAAGGGCAACCAGTAAACAACCATGTTTAGATGTGGATGTCCAGTGGGCAGAAAGAACCAACTATCAAGGCACCATATTCCTAAAGTGTAGGTTCCGACTCAAACATCCAATGCCAGGATTGATTCTTGGGACAAGAATCCTTTCAAAGGTGGTGAACATGGTGTAAGGGCACCTAGAACATCCAAAGACTACCAGGAGTCCATTATGACAACCATACACCTAATGGCATCTAAAGACATCAATTGTAATGTATTGGCACCTATAATGGCCTATAAGGTCATTCCATGCAATGCAAATGGCAAATATGTAATAAGTCTTAAAAGGCCTAATAGGCCTTAGAACCAAAATAAGAGCCTAGGATGGTATTTGGTGTTACAAGTTTATAATAGTTTAGATTTGATTTTAATAATGCTTAATAAGTTCATTTGGGTCACATTTCAAAGGCTTCATTATCTTTAAAAGTTTCAAAAACTCCAAATTTGTAATGTTGCAAATTCAAAAATTTGAAATGCAATGATTATTAGAAAATGGAGGGAATTGGATTTTGTTATGTTTTAGTGCAAACTAATCCATCCAACTGACTGGGATTGGTTGGGGTGGTTTCTAGGAGTCCATCAAATATGCCAAAGTTTCATTGTACGACAGAAGAGGGCTGGTGTACGGACTGTACTAAGTTTTTGATAAATAAACTTCTTTCAAATGCAATTTCCTTGAGTTCTTAGAGTGATTTTGGATTCATTTTGTCATTGTCTTAAATTTCAATGCATTTTGAATAGTTATATATTGATCCTATACCACATCTATGCATTTTTGAGGTCTGTATTTGTATTTTTACTCAATTAATTCTGACTGGCAGAGTAGTTTCAACCATTCCTTTGACAGTTTTGTGAGTTTCCAATTGAATATGGTCATTCCATGACCTCTAACCACTATAAAACATGGAATGAATTATTATTAACATGTACTATAGTTCCCCTAATCCATTAATGTAATGAGAAGGAAGAATGTTTGGGTGATCACCATAATTTATAGAGGAAACTTAATGAATTTGCTTGGTATGCTACAACAGTAGCCATTTGGTCTAAAGGAGGAACATAGATTATGATTTGGATCATCTTATAATGATCATCTAATGGTGAAACAACTACCTATTGGACCTAGAAGTGATCGGAGATAGGAGATTTAAGAAACCCTTGGATTAAGGGTTTAAAAGTGCTGAATTTGGGGATTTTGGGGTTCTCAGTGGACTGAGCCCTATTCCTTTGAGGTTTGTTCATTTTTAGACATTATTAAAGACTGGTGAAGGTTTGGAGTCTTGGGAGTGCAAGGAATCTATGGTTTCTTTGTTATTTGGGGTCTTTTTAAGCACTTCTAAAGCCATAGTGTGTAGACAGTCACACCTGGTCTAAAAGAGTCCATAGAAAGTCGACTGTAGAAAGCTGACTGCCCTAGTTTTATGTCAAAAAATGGTCTATAGATGACTATCACAAGATTTATTTTAGATTTCTCCACCAAATGATCTCAGACCAGTCACAATTGAAAGCTATGACTCCGGGTAGACTTCCTATGGAGTTAGATTTGACATTCCAATCCACACGAAGTCGGCAGAAAACAAATACCAGTAAAAAAAATGTTAAAAACACAATTTTCTCAATCTGGTTTGCAATATTTCATCTTCCAACCTTACAATCATAAACCTAACACTAGTACATTTACAGTGTAACATGATGTGATGATTCAAAAATTTAGGGTTTTGCAAGTTCATCTCTGAGTCAAATGTATATAAACAATGATAAAAAAACGTGCTAGCAAATACCAAATACATGATTCCCTAGCACATTGCTCACGAGCCCTAAGTAGGTAACCAATAAAACAATGCCAGACAAATGCAAAGTAAGGAAATCCTTACAAGTGGTCCTCCTTTTACACCAAATCACAGTGGCAACCCTCGCAGGTAGGCAGTCCTCCTTTTACTCTCACCAAATAACAGTTCAAACAATCGCAGGCTCCAGCTCCTTCGCGTGCTCCAAGTTAAAACCAAATAATGAAATGAGATACTAAATCTTTTTTCTTCTTAAAGTTATGCCCATGTTGGTCAAAATTTTGACCTACATTGTATTGGTCAAAATTTTGACTAACACGAGCATGGATTTTTTTTAAAAAGGGAAGTTTTCCTTCTATAATCTGACCAACCTAAACCTTTTTTAATTGATGGTCAAAAATTTTGGTAGAAAAATGAGGTCAAATGTAGTAGTGTTTTTTTTCTCTACATTTTTTGTTAAGCCATCCCTTTATTATTGATCAATGTGAAGGAAGTGTGATCAATTGTGGATGTTGTGTGGATTCAGTTGAGAGATTGCAGTGAAATAAATATTAGGGATGAACATGAGGCATAGCTCTTTGTTGGATTCAATGAAACTAGCGTCGATCATGGCATGTAATTTTTTGTGCTAATTGCAATTTTCTGATGAAGAATATTAATATCCTAGCTATCAAGTTGCCAAAGGTGTTAATGTTGGGAAGCAATATTTGGTTATTGAAAAACTAGTTGGAAGTTTGAGTTCTTTATGGACCTAATTTTCCATTCCCAATATCTTTCCTTTTCAATTATACCATGCCAATGAGGGGACTGCTATAATAGAGTTATAATACACATAAATTATGAGTGAGACTACTTTGTAAGGATCTACTAGGAATCATATATTTCATCTTTTAGCGTAGCTTACTATTATCAGTGTTGCCAAGTGTAGTTGTCTTAGTTGAAGATTGTTGGGAGATGAAGTTATTTTGTATTGGCCTATGATTTATGAACTTGAAATTCTTCTCTCCAAATTATAGTTAATTTTTGTGAAGGAATGAAGAATGTTGATACATGGTTAATAGATCAATCATCATCCATCTAAAATGGATCAGAAGGAGAGAGTTTTAGCTCTATGTGAGGACCATCTATATGCTTGTGGATCCAATAACAAAGGACCAACAAAAAGAGTTGCAAAAATCAGAGATTGAGTAGGAAAAGTTATAGTGATTGTTGGAGGATTATGAGACATGCAACAATAAAAAAGGAAAAGAAAAAGAAATCTCTATGACAAAGACATTGAAGAGTTGTGTGAAGGTGAGGATAAATACTCACTTTATGAGAAAGAGCTATTTTTCAGAGAGGAAATATATAGACGTAGTGATTAGCCAACAAATATGACTATTAGAACTGGGAAAAATTAATCACTTGAAGAGTTGACATAAAATAAGTGTATAAAACATTGGAAACTGCAATTGAAGCAATTGTTGTATTTTCATTGATGTCAAACCTTAACTGGTAAGACTATTGTTATTTAAGAAAGTACTATATCTATTTGATTGTTGCTAAGGGGAAAGGCAAGATTGGTAACAATAGCACCTAAGGAAAGGTTGAGTTATCTTGATACTTCAATGAGTACTTGATTATGTGGCACAATGATAAGATAATGTATTGTTTATCTGAGTATGAATGAAGACTAAACTAGTAGGCTTAACTGAGCAAAAGTGAAGAAATCTAGTTTAAGCCGAGTGATGTTAGTGTTGACTGAGCTAGTATATGCCGAGTATATTCAATGTTGACCAAACATCAGTATTAGTCAAGGAAACAGTTTTTGAGGTGACCGAGCTTTCTAATGAAGACCGAGGAGTTGAACACAGTATTGATTGAGCGTCAGTATTTTACATTTGAGGAAGAATTCAGATTTCCAGCCGACATCGTTGAATTCTTGGATTATGTAAAACATGTTGACTTTATTTATTGATTGTATGAAAGCATTTAATGCACTGTAAAATGTTTTATTGTAAATCTATTAAGAGATTTGAGATATTTTTAGAAGGATGGCCAAAGAACATAAAGTAGGAAGGATTCGATGAATCTGACCTAGCCCTAAGATCTACGAAGGAGATTAAGCGGCAAAAGATGTATTGACCTAATTGAGGAATTATTAAGGAAACCTAAGATAGAGGTTGAGCAAGAGAGGATGCTGGAAGTGTTGTTGATGTTATTGACTATACAAGCAGAGAAGGCTGAAGGAGAAGTGTTGTGATTGCTTGAAGAGAGTTCTGAGTAGATCAATGATGGTGATGGTAAAGGTTCATAGTCAGTAAGCTAGCATATGCGTATGGAATTGGATTTGATATTTGCAAAGTGAGTTGTATGTTTTTCAGATCAATTCTACTGCTACTTTCTAACCATTGTATCCGTCAAAATCCTTTTAATAGAGGTTGACCTAATAGTCATTTGTATTAATCCTTTGAACAAGGTTGCATTCTAATGGAGTGTATGTAAGTCCTATAACAAGGTGCACTTTTAATAGAGTGGTTTAAATCCTTTCACCGGGTCACACCTGACAGTGTGTTTGTAACCTTTGATAGGGTTGGCTTTTCACCGAGCTCAGTTCAAAAGAGTGAACATAATAGTAACATTTTACAAAGTGGTTTTTCCTGAATTGGGTTTCCACTATAAATCCTAGTGTTGATACTTGTGTGAATGTTTTGGTTTGAACATTTATGTATTTTACAAGTTAGATACTATTGGATAAGTGGACTGCACTGTTACATGTTTCTGTTATGCAATCAGTAATGACCGAGTAGATGTTGGTTATTAGATCTAATTTGTTGAAGAGTTTTAAAGTTTGTTTTATACATCTGGACCTGAGAACAACTGATTCACCCCCCCTCTCTATTTTTCTAAATCATATTAACATAAAAGACCTATAAATGTGATTTTCTAAGAGTTTCAAAGAGAAGAGGTAGATGAATGAGATCAAAACAAAGAGATAGATAAATGGGATGAAGATGTTAAGATAGATGAGTTGGATGGAATTGTTGAATTGTGTTACCTCAAAGAAGGGGGAGGCATTAAAGATTACAATATAAAAAGAGGAGTTGGAAGATTGCAATGAAGAGGAATGTGACCTATCACAAGAGGAAGCCCAATATGTTGTAGCAATGGAAGCAGTCCATGTTAGGGAGGATAGATCTTTGGGAACCTCACATGTGATGAATTACTATTAGTTTTAGGGACTAAAAGCAACTAGAAGTAGCTAGAAAGAATGTAAGCTACTAGAAGAAAGTGTAGATAATTTCATGATTAATGAAAAGAGAGAAAAAATGGTTCATCTCTTTTGTGGAGAAGAAATGAGGACGATCGAGGAAGTGATAAAATACATGTTCATTTATGGTAGAAAGGAGGATAATGTAAAAAAGGAGTTGTCTCATAAACAAAATATCATTGAACTAAGAAACGAAGGCCACCTCACAAATAATAAAATTGAAAGCATGTCTAAATGGCATAATGTAGAGGAGGAAGAACTTGTGGAGAATTTTTGTTCCCTTAACCTTTTTCCTATTGTTAATGACATATGTTTAGGTGCAATAGGAGGTGCTACGAGTGAGAAAAAGATCCATAATGGTTTTTAGTGGATGAGGACCTTTAAGATCACATGGTGTTTGGGAAATAGAGAGAACCAATAGCCAAGGAAGGAGGATCTCTATTGCAACTGTTGGTGTAATTAAATATTTACTAATTACACTTTACTTAAGTTTACTTAGGATAATGCATTTGCATATTAGTTGTCTTTGAGACACCTAGGAGTTTGCATTTCTTTTTAGCACATGGTTAGGAGAATCTCCACTTTAGGTGTGATAGTTGTCATCACATACCTCTTTATGTGTGAGATCCACCTTTAGTGCTCTTATCACATTATCATCCTCTCATTGTTGCACATACTTTCATGTAAAATGGAGGATGATCCACCTTTGGTGGACATGTGATTCCACCATGTCTAGTTGATATCTTATCACTTGCATAACTTCTAGTTATCATGCATTGCCTATATATTGAGGCATTTCTACATTGTATGTAATCGATTATCCATTATCATTTGATCATTATTGAATTCTTCATTTGATCATATTATCTTGTCTATCTTGTTTGTGCTATCTCTTGAGCTTCTAGATCTTGGTTTCTACTCTTTGCCTTAGGCAAATTCTTACAACAACAAGAATTTAGAAGCAAAAGCAGAAAAAATTCAATGATTTGAAAAGATATCTAATTTGGTGGAAGGCACTGCCACATATTGGTTCTTCACGCCAAAGGGTTGGCTCTACCATATAGCCCAAACACTTTGTTTGGTGTAGTAACATCTTGGGGTAAAGGTAATCTTTTATCATCCATAAAAAGTATAGTAGTAGTTGTGCTCGTAAGATTAGATTAAAATTTTGATAGAAAATAAAAATGTTTTGATCATCATATTGGATCCCAATCCTTGTTGGATCAACCCATCAATTACATTTGGTCTTCAATGATAATGAGGTGCAACAAATTGTTAAGGTACCACATAGTGTAATACCCTCTCAGACGATTATACTTTGACTTTTATTTGGACATTTTGCATTATGATGTTTAGAATTATATGTTTACAGTTATGCTTATTTAGATGATGATATCCTTATCAGATGTTTAGATACACTCATTTATGATTATCATTTTATGTTTATGAAATTAGAAATCATTTATCTTTATATGTTTTATAGAGCTAACCCAAGGATTTGAATGTAACCATTATTATCTATGATGTCTCATGTTTTCATGTATATATGTCTGATGTGATTTTATGACTCAGGATGAAGTCATAGTTACTCACTTAGGTGAAGTCCACGTGATGTATCGATCCTAGTCATCTATTTGCATATGTCTTATGGTGTGTGTGTGTGTATATATATATATATATATATATATGTGTGTGTGTGTGTGTGTGTGTGTGTGTGTGTGTGTGTGTATCTATGCACATGTATCTCTTCTCAATGATGCAGGCTTGTAGGTACTAGGCATCGTCTCCACTTGGTCTCACAGGTATGAGCGAGTCCTCAAAATCCTCGATCATTGTTGTTATGGAGATATCACTAAGGTTCCATGAGAAGGAACTCTACCTCTGACCCTTTCTGTTCTTAGGTGGGAAGTTCCTGAGTCAGTCCTTGTGTCGGATGGTGATTATTGCTAGTGAAGTTCATTTCTTGCTTCTTGCAATTTTTGAGCATGATGCAGGGGCATTCTTGCATCCTCGGTAAATCTGCATGGTGGTGTGTTACTTGGCCGATGTTACTTGGTTGCAGCCTTAACCAATGGTCTCAGTTATTGAAGGAAGCTCGGTCATTGAAGGAACTCGGTGAGACTTCTTATGCTTGGGGGAACTGGTGCTCGGTAATGCCTATGTTGCTCAGTGTTGCTTGGCTTGGTCGGTCATTTCACCGGTGCTCGGTTGTTTCTCTGACACTCGGTAGTTCTAGTTTACCGACTAGAGTTCTTGAAGATTTGCTTGGCTGACTTGGTGCATTTATTGTTGGTAGCTTTTGTTGGATTATCCTATGTGGATCTAGGGGCCGTCCTGTTGAATTTATTAATTGTAAGGCTATTGGAGAGCCGACTTGTATTGCATTTAATATATTTTTAGGAGTTAATGGTTTCATCTAGCCAACTTGTGGCTGATGATTAGTATTTATAGGTTGTTTGGGTAGTTGTTTAGCATGACTTAGGGAGATCAGATCATAGGTTCTAAAAGCATATCTGGGGTAGCAGATAAGTGAAGTTGTGGAGAAGATCCTATGAGATCTTGCAGATCAGATTTTTATCTGATAGTTTGTGATAGCAGAGCTAGTGGTTGAGGCTTGGAGACAATGAGATTGCTTGGAGGCTTGCGAGCTCAAGTTTAGATCTACCTTAGGGTTTCCATTAGTTGCTGATAGTTTTCAAAACTGAACTAGCTGGAGTTGTATTGGATCTTGATGATCTTGCAAAATTATTTCTAATTGTAATTGGCCCTAACCTAGAAGGCCTTACAACCGAGCATGTTAATGAAAATATGTTTTGAAATAATTATTGTGTTGTGTTATTTCACTATGTTGTTTTGAAGTTGCAAGGTTTGGACTATCCTTAATTGGATCCACCATCCCTTGACCTACATTAGGTGGTATCAGAGTTGAGTTGATCTTGTGGAGTGAAGGTTGACCTAGCAAGGCTGATCTTGCGAAGTTGATCTTGTGGGCGAAGAGATCGTATGATCTAGGTTGTAGATCTGTGGCACTGAACGTGTGGGATCTTGACCTAATTGTTGGTGTGAGGTGATAGGTTGTGATCTGACTTACATACAACTTGGAGATTGTCACAAGGTGGTGAGTGTAGGGTTTTGTTGCAGAGGGTTTTCTTATCTCTAGGATGCCTTCAAGAATATTGGACCCTAGAGTGATTGTGGATCTCTGTGATACTTTGGAATCTAGGATTACAGAGAAGGTGAAATATGATTTTAGATCAGAGATGGAGTTGATGAAGAATGACATGGTTGCTGAGATCATGAGAGATGTTGTTGGTGTACCTCAGAATGTTGGTACTGAAGATGGTTATGAGGAAGCTGTTGAAGACTTTGAAGCTACTAGATCTAGTGGTGATGACTGAAGGGATAGATCTAGTGAAGACAGAATTGCTCGGTTACATAGATATGGAGCTCAGTTAAGTAATAGTTATCGAATGGAAGTTTCTAATTTCTCTGGTACTTTGAAACCTGAGAATATCATTGACTGGATTGGTGAACTTGAAGATTTCTTTGAGCTGGAAGAAATTGAAGATCCTCTTCGGGTGAGGTTAGCACAGACAAAGTTGAAAGGACATGCTACTCTTTGGTGGAAAGAATTACAAAGAGATAGAGAAGATGAAGGTAAAATGAAGATCAATCAGTGGAGGTTGATGGTGACTAAGTTGAAAGCTAAGTTCATACCTACTGACTATGAGCTTGACTTGTTTGAGAATTTACAGAATCTGAAGCAAAAGGATTTGACTGTTGAAGATTATACCGAGGAGTTCTACAAACTTACTATTCGATCTGGACATAGAGAACTTGGTCAGGAAAAGGTAGCTCGGTATGTGAATGGTTTGAGATTCAGTATTTAGGATGAGCTTGGTATGTTGAAGATTGAATCTATTGAAGATGCTTATAAGTATGCTTTGAAGGCAGAAGATAAGTTGAAAAGGAAACAACATAGTAATCCTTGAGGGAAGGAAAAGGTTGATCACTTGGTGAAGGATAAATTGATGACTGTAGAAGATGAACAAAAACCTGTAGAACCAAAGAAGAAGACAGGTAGAGTTATCTTTAAAGGAACTTGCTATAACTGTGGTGAAGAAGGACATTGTTCTTTTGAGTGTACATAGAAGAAGCTTGGTGATCGACGAGTTGTTGTGGTGAATGCAAATGATGAGAATGAACCTAAATCTGAGAACTTGTTGATTCGGAAAACATTGCTCGGTACAAAGGAGGAACCTTGTTAGAGGAGTAACTTGTTCAAGACTCAGTGCAAGTCTAGAGGTAAACTTTTTTATGTTATTGTTGACAGTGGTAGTACTGATAACCTTGTTGTTGAGGACATGGTTCAAAAACTTGGTTTGAATAGAATGAGACATCCACATCCTTATAGGATTGGTTGTTTGCAAGATGATCATGCTCTAGAAGTAAGAGAACAATGCTTTATTGATGTTTAGATTGGCCAGTATAAGGATCTTATGTTATGTGATATTATGGAGATGAATAGTTGTCATATATTGCTTGGTAGACCTTGGCAATATGATTGCAGAGCTATGTATGATTGTGTGAAGAATGTGTTTACTGTTGAGAAGGATGATAGGAAGTTTTCCCTAATGCCTTTGCTGGATACAACACTCGATAGGAGGAGTCTAAGTATTGGTAGCCAAGTTGAGTTGGTAGATCCTGAGAGAATGAATGATCAATTTGGAGAACAGACCTGTGTGTTATCAAGGAAAGACTTGAAGAGACAGAGGAAGCTGAAGTGGAAGAGTATGCAAAGTGAAAAGGTGGAGGACTTGTATGTGAAGAACCAATTCAGGGTTTATGTGCTAAATCCCAGAAGATTTTCTTCTCACATATGAACATCTTTTTGAACCTGGGGTGTTTGATGCAGGGGCAGTCTTGGGTTCTTGGTAAATCTACATGGTGGTGTATTACTTGGCCGGTGTTACTCAATTGCAGCCTTAACCGATGGTCTCAGTTATTTAAGGAAACTCGGTCACTGAAGAAACTCGGTGAGACTAATTGTGCTCGGTGGAACTGGTGCTCAATAATTCTTGTGTTGCTTGGCTTGGTCGGTCATTTCACTAGTGCTCGATTGTTTCTCTGGTGCTCGGTAGTTCTGGTTTACCGACTGGAGTTCTTGAAGATTTACTTGGCTAACTTGGTGCATTTATTGTTGGTAGCTTTTGTTGGATTCTCCTATGTGGATCTAGGGGCCAACATGTTGAATTTATTAATTGTAAGGCTATTAGAGAGTCGACTTGTATTGCATTTGATATTTGTTTAGGGGAGTTAATGGTTTCATCCGGTTGACCTGTGGCTGATGATTAGTATTTATAGGATGTTTGGGTAGTTGTTTAGCATGACTTAGGGAGATTAGGTCGTAGGTTCTGAAAGTAGATCTAGGGTAGCAGATAAGTGAAGTTGTGGAAAACATCCTGCGTGATCTTGTAGATCAGATTGTTATTTGATAGTTTATGATAGCAGAGCTAGTGGTTGAGGCTTGGAGACAAGGAGATTGCTTGGAGGCTTGCGAGATCAAGTTTAGATCTACCTTAGGGTTTCCATCAGTTGTTGATAGTTTTCAGAACTGAACTAGCTAGAGTTGTATTGGATCTTGATGATCTTGCAGAATTGTTTCTAATTGTAATTGGCCTTAACCTAGAAGGCCTTACATCTGGGCATGTTAATGAAAATATGTTTTGAAACAATTTTTGTGTTGTGTTATTCCGTTGTGTTGTTCTGAAGCTGCAAGGTTTGGACTGTCCTTAATTGGATCCACCATCCCTTGACCTGCGTTAGAGCATGAGATTTGGTATATAGTAGTTCTAATTATATTTGACGGAAGATTCTATCTTTTGTTAGTAATTACTTATATGTACTATTGTATATCATTGGAAGTTGATTTAGTGTATGATTAAATAATGTGATTATAATGTTAATTATATATATATATATATATATATATATATATATATATATATATCATGATACTAATAATAATATGTTTTTAATAATATTAATAATGGTATATGTACACATAGGCATATGGGTGCACACATATGCATATGGTTACATATATTTATATAATCTTGTGTATGAAAGTAATTAATACTTTTAAATAGTATTAATAAACAAATAAATTACTTATTGGATGGAAAATAAATAAATGGTAAATCAATTTTACCATAGCCTAAGTAACTGGGTAACTTAGAAATAGTAAATAAACTAAAGGCAAAAGTTACCATTACCTTCCTTAAATAAAGGAGATATAAATTAAATTATTGTTAATACATATAAACAATATCTCTTCTCGAGAATGGCTTTATTAAATATATTAAGCATAACTATTAACCAACAATTGGTTTGAATAGTTTTATCATTTGGATTTCCCCGTGCAACTACTTCCTTAATCTATATATAGGAAGGATTCCTTGTGAGATGGGAAGTTGGCAGGAAAAATAATCTCTCAGCAAGCTTCATTATTGTTTTAGATTGGATTTCATAATATTTCCAAAGGATTATTGTGGCTGCATTTAGAGGGAGTCTGGAGGATTGTTTGAAGTAGGCTTAGATAGTCAGGATCTTGCTTCTCCAACGGTATCTTCACAGGACTCATGGTAGGATCTATCCTAGAGATGATCCTCTTTATGTCTGGTTTCTATATGTTGCTGAATGCTATTCCATTTATTTACTTGTTGTCTTACATAATGTTTGTGCTATTGTATTATGCCTGTATTATGGAATGAGATAGTTTTAAGGGAATGAAGAAAGTATGTAAATGTTTTGGAATATATTGTCTGCACAAATGATTTCACTTTCTATATAAATTATTTATCTTCATCCTTGTATTTGATGGAGTCTAGGATCTCCGTAGGTTTCATGTTTTACCTTTCTATTGGTTTTAGATGTTTGTAGATACTCTCAGACCTTAGGAAGATTTATTTTCCTTCCTTATTTGCATTCTGTAATTTGTACCTTTCTGATCATTCCCAAATTTTTCTCACTGGTCTTTTTGACAGACTCGTACACATTCATTCATATATGTTTACTCCAATAATATTTCATCGATCACTCTAGTTAGAAGTTTCATAACTTATCTCTCTCCAACATATCCAAAACATAGCCCAATACAACTATTAAATTAGGAGATATGGTTCCCGCATAGGGAATGTATTTTCTGCAACAGTCTTTTCTTCATTTTTCTCCAACAACCCACCAACTTCCTTCCATCAAATCTCATTTCTCAATGATACATGGTCCCCTAAATGGTTAGGATAGTAAAATAAATTCTTCCTACTGTCTAAATGACCAAATTTGATGTCTTGTATGTTAGAGGCATTTACTTCCCAAATGACTGGTGTCATTCCAGGCTTCCCATCAATCGACAAACCATTCCTATTCTTGTTTGCAAGTACTTGATTATTTGTTTTATTTGTATTATTGTATATCTAGTATGTTTATGATGTTTGGGTAAGGGTAGAGAACCTAAGAACACTAGGTGAGTGGTTCTCAGTGTGGGGACGGGGCCCTAAGTGGCTAGTACTAGGATAACCCATTGATGAGTTGTATTAATCAAGTGATCACCTTAATTAAAATTTACGAGGATGGAAACAAAAACTAAAAAGATAAATGCAATGCCTTTCCCATGCCATTAGTGCTAGTAAAGGCTATGGATGGGAGTGGGAGAAGGTACCTATGCGTAGGTATGACTAAATGGCACTTGTTTGTATGAAAGACATTCAATTCTGCATGTGCCTACTTGGGGGTCGGGGCCAAGAGTGGCTAGTACCAGGACAACCCAAGGGGTGAGGGCTATGCAATGACACTCACCTAGCTTGTCTCTTAGAGTTTATACCAAGTCCTAAAACCTTTTGGGAATGGATTTGTATTTCTACCTCTTTTCAGTTGTTATTTGGGAAAGGTTACCCCAACCCTAGGTATGGCCTAGATATCTCTTTTTGCGTGGATCTTGGTGTTTATCTCCTAGCACGGGGGAGTGGGCATTTTGGTATCCACGTGATTGGGTGGTAAATATTTTTATCGAGGTACCATTTGCAGTTGCAGTGCTTAAGGATTCTTGATTGCACATTGTTCCAATTTTGAAGAAAGAAGATTTCTTATTTATCTTTCATTAATTTCAATCAAATGTAAAGTTATGTCATTATTGTAACCTCCCAAGAGGAGATGAATGTAATGTAATATTTATTATATCTCAATTTGATGTATTTTGGAATGGGTAGATTTAGGGAAAAGAAAAGGGAAAATGTGAACTTTATGTAAAGCATGTTTGTTGGAAAAGAAAATGGATTTTAGTAAGTTTTCAAGTAAAGTGGTATGTTATACATTAATGTTGGTTATGAGAAGTTAGTAAATCAAATATGATGATTTCATATCTGGAATGGATCAAATTCTTAAATGAAGCATTTAGATGGGTGTAATACTTCAAATGCTATGTTGTTCATAAAGGAATACTTTGAGAATATGGAAGGATCTTAAATGTTAAGTTAAATATTTGAATGAAAGCATTTATATTTTCCTTCTTAAGATCTTCAAATGTTATGATATAGATGGTTTAAAGTTATTCAAAGTTGTTAGTACATTTAATGAAACTTAAATGAATTGTTAATATTCTAGTAGGGAACCATGGGAGGAATCTAAGTTAAACTTTGTTTATGTTATTATGCATATATGTCTTGTAAAGTTCAAAAAAAAATTCATAGTTCGTTACATAGGTTTTCATCCTAAGAGAATCTTTGATCTCTTCCCCAATTCCCTTGCGGGGCATGACATCTTTGGTATCAGAGCACTAAGATGCTATACTGGGGCCCTGGAAATTTGACCCATGTTTCTTAAACTTATTGTTCATAAGGAAAACTTAAACTAAAATGAGACTAGGATCCTTAAAATTATCCTTCTCCTTACTTATGTCTAGGATGCCTCCTGTTGGAGCTAAAAAATATCTAGATAGTTTTGAGTCCATATTCAGAAATTTTTTCCATAAGGCAGAATTAAGTGTTTCAAGGATCATTTCTAAAGACCCTAGTTTAAGTGCACACAAAGATAGGCTTGATGATTTTCATGGGATGGGGCTTAGGATGTGTTCCTAACCTTTCACTTAGCATATACAATTGGTTACAACTCCTAGAATCCAATTTTGACAAGTTTTAAAGATACCCATTTGGAGACCAATGCTCAAATCTGCACTTTGCATTCTGTTCGGTTTTCACTGAATGGCTTACTTTGAGGGTTTGTATCTGATGCCTGGATGATAGTCATGATGAAATGAATATTGCATCATATTGTAGGCATGAGAGTGTGCCTCCGTACCCATTTTCAGATTCATAAGGGTTTGTATGAGCAGTTTACCAGGCCTCTTTTGATTGCATTTTATTCAGTTTTCCTGAATGTGGGAATGTAGTTTTGAAGTTGCCTACTTTGAGGTCGTGCAACTTGTGCCCTGTCAATGATCAGGAGGAATTGAAGGTTGGTACATAATGAATACATGGAAGTGACTTCCCCTAATAAGTTTTAGACTGTGACCAATCCGATTAATCACTTTTCTTAGTCAGTTCCAGATGCAACTTCTACAGTTTCACTATTTCTTTTCAGGATGCTCTAAGTGGCCGACTTTGAAGTTTATTTCTGAATGATTGGTTTATCTTTCCAAAAATCTGATTACAACCTTGTTTTATATGCATGAGAGAGAATCTATTTTCAAGGTTTCAAACCATGAGGGTTTCATTTGAGTGGATTGCAAGATTAAACAAAAAGTGTTTCATGCTGATGAAAAGTGTGGATATAATAACTTTACAAAGTAGCCATTTTCTGAAATTCATAGCTTTTTGTCAGATGGTTATTTCTAGTTGAGGGTTGTTTTGTTGCATTCCTTGCATTTGAGTCTTCTACCAGATTCAGTGGCTCACCCTCAACTCATCTTTTGATATTTTTCATCCATCTCCTTCCGAGGCAGTTTGTAGTGATTTCAGTTTGTGTTTGTCAGACAATTTTGAACAAGCATTTTCCAGTTTTAAAATCTTTTCCCTCCTTCATCTTTAGGCAAATCCATTTGATAGAGTGTTTCCCTATAGTATAAAGTTCATACTTGCCAACTTACCATCTCCTATGATGAGCCTTGATCAATGTTTTAATAGCGCAACTGAGGGCATTTTATTCAAATTTGGCGACTAGCGAAGTAATAGAAATTGAAGTTTTTAAAAGTTTTCGGTTGTCCAAATCGGAACCAGTTGCAGACGCCAGTCATTTTGCTGATGTTTGAGCTTCAACTATTTGAAATTGAAAAAATTTTAGGCCGGACCCGCGTGGGCTCCAGCCTGCCTCATTATTTTAAAAGAAGCCTTTAATGACGACAAAGATAAGATATCCAAAGTCAGTAGTTTTGGTTTCTCAGAAGAAGAAATAAAATGGAAAAAAAACTCGATGTCTAAAGAATTTGAAAGTTATGGCTTTGAGCACCACAATAATTTGATTATAAATCCAAGATAAGTAATTAAACTAAGAAGAAAAGTAAGGTTAAGATTGAAGAGAGGTTGCTTTCCCTTGGAGACAACAAGGCATGTTTCAATAATCACAATTACTCTCTCAATGAAGGAGTCAGATTTAATTGCCACAGGATACTAGGCTCCATTGCCTACTGATCAAACCAAAGTAAAAGCTAGCAAGAGTTGATGGAGAAAGCGTGGAGGCTACCAGTCATTTTGAAATGGCAGTGTGAATGTGAAAGGGGGCTATACACATGGTTTGATAAAATGCCAGCGTAAGGAACTAAAGATAAATGAATGGAGGTTTTTGTTGGAAAATGCCAATGAAATAAAATGATTGGTAGGGCACATAAGAATTTGGTTGGGTGCATGCCAATCAACAAAATAGAGGCTTGCATAGGACGGCTTGTGAGAAGCTTCATTCAAATATATGCCCCCCCCCCCCCATTGTGTATGTTGTCTACAAGCTGTCGAGGGAGATGTGATATTTCATGAAGGGGATGTTGCATCATTTGGAGGATTGCCAGGGATGAGTTGTGTTCAACACACCAGCATGGCATCACACAAAGAAAGGAGGTACATACACCATGGATTTGGTGTTGCACGTGCACCAATCTTGCAGTCCTTGAGGCTTACGTAAGGCCTGCGTGAGGTTTCCTCCCACGCCTATGCCCTCGACTTAGTTGTATTATCTGCAGGGGAGGCTACATGACCCTCCTGATGTTGTGTGAGCCCCCATGTGGATGTTGTGCACTACTCTTTGGGTGTTCATTTACCTTCCATGTTGCACTATGTTTCCTCTCTTTGGTATGTCTGCTTATTTGGTGGATGTGTGTGTAGATCTTGGGGTGTTGCACACCAAGAAGAAAATGTATTTTAGGCATGCAGGTTCAAAAATGGAATGGCCAGTGGTCTATGGGCTAGGTGTTGGAATTAGGAGAGATAGGTACTAAGAGGGGAGGGGTGAATCAGTGCCTTCAAAAACTTTACTTGTAAACCTTTCAGATCTAAAACTATAAACAGTGATAACTGACCAATATAACTTGAATCTAATTGCATGAATCATTTATCCACTTAACATAAGTAAGTAAACAACATGAAATCCATAACACAATCACATGACACAAGTATTTTGGTAACGCAGAAACCCTTGTTAGAAGGTGAAAACTACAATGGGAATGACACCCACAAATTCTTCACTACTGCAGATAGAAAAGGTTTGCCTGTTAGGGCTACAAGTTTTGATCACTTCTGGTGATCTCACCTTGTTAGGAGTGACATGTTAGATTGGCTAGATCTACCTAGTTATAGGATTTTAGCAACACTAATGAAGTGTGCACTCGGTTAAGAGATTTACATAAGACTGTTAAGTCTACTCTGTTAAGAGATTTTATCCAAAAACTCTATTACAATTGTTAGAAAGCAATAGGTATTTATCTACTATTTGACACTCAATTGTCTATTACAGATATATAAGCTCTGATAAAATATCACCTTACTTGTGATGAATATCTACTCTGAAGTGCTCGGTAGCCTCTGCTGATTTTGCTCAATCTGAATTCTACTGTACTCAGTTCTACTCTATTAACTGATAGACTTGAAGATAGGCAAATGCTTCAAGTGCTTCGTGATTCATATATTAGCTCACTCCAAAAATGATGCGAACACACAAATATATAGTGTTCTATTTTGCCACTTTAACACAATTAGGTTACACACTATAATCATAACCCTAAGATCTACGGTGTACAATAATAACCTAGATCATCTATTACAAAAGATATACATTGTATTTAATGAATATCATTACATTAAATGTTCCTCGATCTTGGTAAAACATTTTACAAACTGTTGTAACCGTTTGCATAGAAGAATGTGCCATTCCTGATTACTATGCCATTTCCTATGATCCTCCATAAACACTGTGTAAACTGATTGGTGTATACTGTGATGCTCCATGTTTACTATTTGTCGGTGTCGGTGTTTGCTAGTACTCGGTAAACTATCTGTTGCTCAGTGTATAGGCTTTACCGACTAGTTTGTTCTGCTTTATGTTATCGATTAGCTCACTGTAAGTGACCGACCGATATCTTTACACACCTTTGGTACTAATGACAACCTTAGAAGGCTCAATGAAGATAACAATCTCCCCCTTTGGCATTAGTATCAAAACTTTGAATGTATAAAGACAAAAATTTCTATGTGACTTATATCTCCTTATATCTCTGCCATATACATATACACATCAAAAAATTTCTAAGTACTAAGTACTCCCCCTCGGTGCATGCTCCTGATAATATATAGTATACATAGCATCCATGTACATAATATTTAGCATAATAGCATCTGATACATTATTTTCCCCCTTTTTGATAGTAATGCCAAATACAAAATTGAGGTAGTATACTCACAGCTTGTAAAAAATTGACTAATGGGTTTTCTTCAGTGACTCGAAGAGGTTTTCCCATTCCTCTTTCAAGTTGGTGAGAGCAATGTGCTCAAGACTGACTTGTGCATGCATGTCAAAGATGTTTTCTAACACCAAAATTTATGGTGTTGTAACTAATAGCTCGGCTTTGACAATATGTGCTTCAAAAAAAATTAGGTACAGAATGAGTTCGGTTTGTAACTCAATAACCTGATCTATTAGGTGCGCTTCTTGGTTCTTCAAATCTGCTATCAACTACCAGAGTTCTTGAACTCGGTGAATATGCTTTAGAAAAGCATGTGGCTCCATGATAGCTACATTGGTACTCAACTATATTTCTGCTTCCAAACCTTTGATCTTTTCACTGACTTCAACAGTGAAGGTGTCTAGAGTACAAAGCTTCAATAAGTATTGACAAATTCCAGCAACTGCTTCATTGATCCTTTGGTTGGGGGATTGGGGGTAGCACCCCCAATCCTCAGAGTCAAGGGGTAGAGCCCCTTGCAAGGTCCTAGGGTAGCGCCCCACACGGGGTCAAGGGGTAGAAATACTTGCAAAAATACTTTCTATTAGTCAGAGTAATTTTTGGACCTAATTAGGTGAAGTCAAAAATACTTGTAAAAAGGGCTTACGGTTGGAGATTCATTGTATGAGGGTTTTTTGTAGCTTCTTGTGGTAGTATTGAGTTGTAGGTTTCAGATTGTAATCACTAGATAATAATAAAGATATTGGACTCGCTGTTAGTGGATGTAGCCCAGGGATTGGGTGAACCACGTTAAATTTTGTGTTATTGTGTTCTCTTTTGTGTGTTAATATTTGCATTTTTTGCTTATTATTCTAACACCCCCCCCCCCCCCCCCGCCCTTCTTAGTTATCTCTTGGGACAATTCCTAAAAATTGGTATCAAAGCCAACTACCTCAGAGAGAAAGTTTAACAACTTGAGGTTGATCAGATGGCATTCTTTAGAAAAGACAGTCCTAAGTTTGATGGAGAGAATTATCTTGATTGGAAGAACAAGATGATGACACATTTGTAGTGCATTGCTTTTGAAGTTTTTGAAGTGGCTATAAATTAAGTTGAGATCCCCTCTCTAGCAGATCTTGCAAAAGGATGATGCTACTAGCTGTACACACTAAAATATGCACTTCTATGAACCATTACATGCAAGGTTGCTCAAGAATGAGGCCTCACAAAGTGGCTCATAGCTCTCTATGCATAGAGTTGCAAGGTTGAAAATTGCTCTCAGCTAGAGCTACAAACTTGTGACCTTGCTAGTCAACCACACAATGAGAGATTTACAATGAAGACAAGGGCAACAATGCCAATATCTCCAAGAATCCAATATGTGATGCAATGCAATGCAACTAAAATGAAGATGTAAATGTGCAAGCTATGCTATGAAAATGGAAGTACAAACTAAGCTATAAAAGGAAATAGCAATGGATTTCAATGCCTCCTATTTAAACTATGTGAGCTTATTCTATTGCATAAAAGGAAACTAAGCTAAGAATGCCATTATCATGCAACTATGAAAGCAAATATGCAACTACAATGAAATGCAACAAGTCTTCAATGTCTTCAAACTCCAAATGCACCTAAAACCTGCAGCATAACATTAGCATAAAACATGAGATATGCAAATGGAGGAGAGAGCTCTCCTTTTATAAGAAATGAGAAGAAATGGACCATGAAGATTAAGAGGCAAAAAGTCTTAATCAGCGGTGGAGCTTGAAAGAGGAGCAATCCATGTGCACAAACATCCTCCAATGAGAGTGAAGTGTTGACTTTTGAGCCTCATGTGAGATAAAAAGTGCTTTTTCCCTTTTTATAAAATAAGAATAATGTTTTATTTGTGCAACTTAGGATAAGAGGAAAAGTGAGGGCTTTTTATTTATTAAAAGAGGAGGAAATATTCCTTTTAATTAAATAAAGACTTAGGATAAATGGTTAGCCCAAGGATAAAAATCCAATATATGATCGAAATTAAGACTTGATCAAGAAATTAATAATGTTGAAAAATATTGATTAATGATCAAAATGATTCATGATTGATAAATCAAATAAATGGGGCCCAAAGTCTAGGCGACCATTTTTGGGTGCATACATTTGCCCCTCTTTGACTAATGTGTGATCGATTTGGGAACACATGTAGTCAAAAAATGAAGTTGAAATGTGAGATCGATCTGGGATCACAAAACAACTCAGATATGAGGTCGATTCGAGATCACATCTGGACAAACATAAATAAAAGCTTAGACCAACACCGTCGCTGCTAGGTGCAAATCAAACTTTAGACAAAACTATCACCGTCGCTGCTAGGCAATAATCAATGTCTAAAAATGGGAGATAAGAATCTCAAATTTTGAGCAAAAGCTCACAAAAGATGTCTGAATCAAGAAAATAAAGAGAATTAGGGATGAGAATCCCATAAATACTGCCCCCTCGGAATCAAAATCAAAATCAAGTAGAGGAGAGACAGAAAATTGATAAGGTTGATCAAATCATAATTGAATGTAATGGTCAAATAGGTTAACCATTAGGCAATAGAACATGCCCCAGCCTGACTGGAAAGATGCAGTCAACGTGAGAAATGAGGGAATGGAATGAATATGAATGAAAGACTAGAAGTTTGGAAGACATGAAAAGGAAGGAATGACGATGCCCCAACAAAGATCAAAAGATTAGGCCTCAAAAGATCAGCCAACTGCGCAGAAGGGGGAAGATTTTGAAACACGATTTTGACTATCAAGATGACCTCGGATTTTGATTTCGAGTCCGAAAATGGATCCAGGACATCGAAATTAGCTAGGGGTGCAATTTTCGCGCAATTCCGAAGTGTTTTGAAAATGAGGTCAAAAAGTCAAAAGACTATAAAAGGGGTCAAAATGTCATTTTCAAAAATCATTTGTCTTTTAGCGATTTGAGAATTTCAGAGCTTTAGAGAGAGAAAATGGCCCAGCAAGCAGGAGTTCCCATCCATAGGCATCGATTCGAGCGCGCCTGGTTGCACAACCGGCCACCACACTATCCTGCCCCGGTATGTTTTCGAAAAACTTAAGCTTTTTGGTCATTTTTAGCACTTAATAGCTTTTTTAGCACGTTTTTTTCAAATTTTAAATTTCAAAAAAAATTTCTTAGGTGAAATATCGCGCGATACTTTAGAAGTATCGCGCGCTTTGGGGAGAAGTATCGCGCGATACTTCGCGGGTCCCCAAAGTATCGCGCGACCTAAGGCACCAGTATCGCACGATACTGGGCGAAAGATCGCATGATACTGGGTGAAGTATCGCGCGGTATAAGGTTTATCGCCCCGCTATAGGGAGAAGTATCGCGCGATACTTCTCCAAAAAAAGAATATCGCCCAGTATAAAATTTTGATTTTTTATGCATTTTTGAGCAAAAATGACATGGGTCTAGACAATGTTACATTTTTAAGGTGTTTTATACTGAGTTTTTGGACATCCATCATGATATGTGCTAACAACGGGCTTGGTTTTGGCTTGCAGGAGGTTTTTCCGGTGCTCATCATCAAAGCGCCGAAGGTGACAGGATTACAGTGTGTCCGAGATCTGGATGATCCGGGCAATGCCGACCTCAGGGCGATGGGATTCCGGTATCTGTTGAGGTACCCATATATCCGAGTAGACCATGGGTTGTTGACTGCGCTGGCTGAGAGATGGCACAGCGAGCACAACACCTTCCACCTTCCTACAGGTGAGGCATCCATCACACTAGAGGATGTCTATAGGATCCTCCGAGTTCCATGCCACAGAGAGCCTGTAAGTATAATCATATTTTTGAGATAGTCATGTAAAATGTAATGTTTCCAAAGGATGAAAACTAACATGATTTATGTGTTGTCACAGGTATACTATGATTAGGATGCCACTGAGGGGCGTCGATTGATTCAGGAGATGTTTCAGGATGTGACCATCCTGGACAGGCATGTCAGCTGGGAGCGACTGCTTGATGATTTTGGCAGAGATTATCCGGTGCCATGCATTGTGGCATCTATCATTTCACAGATCCTGATGACTGATCGCAGTCAGAAGGGATTCCTGCTTGGATGGGGCAGGTTATTGGTAGACTTGGTAGGCAGGCCTCGACGGATGGCATGGGGGCCTGTGATCCTGGCAGAGATGTATCATGAGCTACACAAGATCGTCTACAAGAACGATCGAACATGGGCATGTGGTGCCATCCTGGCACAGGTATGGGCATGGGAGCATATTGCTGTGGTGCGCCCTGGGGTTCAGCCGAGGGAGAGGAGGTACCCCTACATTTATAGGTACATTGGGTTTATATCACATGCCTATTTTGGGGATGTGACCTATTACAGACAGATTCTGGATGAGATAGCCTCATTTACATGGAGGCCGTACAGGGAGGTTGAGGTTTGGGGGGATGCAGCGGATGAGTTGAGCTACATGCTGTGCAGTCGGCCATTGGTAGGTCGATATGCAGAGATCGTAGAGAGATTTTGCATCACTCGGGTGTGGCGATAGTTTGGGAGGCAGCAGCGAGTCTCGATAGAGACTACTACATATGCCAGGGCTAGGGATGAGGAGGGGCATGGGTGGCTACCCATGCTGGATTATCAGCAGGCTGTCGCAGAGACAGCAGCTATCAGGAGCGAGCCTTGGGATTATTTCTCAGATGTGGCAGATGTAGGGGCTGATGGAGCCTACAGAGCAGAGCGGCGGAGGGTACCATTCCCTCAGTTTATAGTACCAGATGCACAGATGCCAGCATCGGGAGGAGATGGAGGAGACGGAGGAGATGGAGGGGACGGAGGGGACGGAGGAGAGGAGGGAGGGGATGGAGGAGATGGCAGGAGGGGGAGAGGGAGGAGGATGGAGAGAGGAGAGGGTTCGAGATCAGGTGGCCAAAAATGGTCACGGGGACAGCGGTCAGCGACACCTGAGGAGGAGGCGAGACCAGCTCACCGATAGGCAGAGGCATAGCAGGAGCAGCCTGCGGGGGGAGAGGACCTGAGAGCCCAGATACAGGCTCAGGAGGCAGAGATACAGCAGCTACGGACCATTATAGCCATGAGAGATCAACAGCTCCTGGATCTGAGGGCAGAGCGGGATCAGCAGATAGCTGATCTCAGAGTAGAGATAGCACGCCGTGAGGCGATGGCACAGGTCGAGGCACTAGAGCTCCGACGACAGTCAGCGAGAGCTGCCTATTATCACAGGTTATATCTACAGGCCGTCCCAGAGGGTGAGAGAGCACCATCATACTCTCAGCGGGCAGGGGTATCAGACGTGGTACTCGATAGGAGAGCTATGCCTCCTCCACCACCACGAGCTCCTCACGAGGGTGGTAGCGAGTCTTAAGGTTAGGTCTTAGATATTTTAGACATATTTTGAGACTGTTGATCCAGATTTTGGGATCCCATATTGTATTGTATATCATGACTTTGTATATGAGATTACTGGATGTTTGATATATCATGTGTATTTATCTCACTTGTGATGGATGTATCAGTTTATGTATATTGTCTTGTCATTTTGCTCAAAATGCTTATGTATGTTCTCTCTCATAAATGTATGTTTAATTCTCATATGTATGATATAGACTTATGTTTCTTAAAAATGACAGTTCTTGATATAGATATGATGATGTGATTAACCCCTTGTGATGAACAGGAACAGGTTCGAGATGAAAAAGACAAGGAGCGAAAGACATGATCGAGAAGGAGAGAAGGTGAGCGCAGTCGACTGACAGGTCCACGTAGGATGAAAAGGAGAGCTCTTTCCATATGCAAAATGCAACACTAGACTAACATGAACCTAAAAATGCAAGCTACTATGAAAGTGGTTGACTTGCAAGGTCACAACGCTTATAGACATCTAATTATCATCATTGAGCATTATTGGTAGCGTCGTAAGATCATACAATGCACACTAGCATAACTATGTGGATATGAATATGATCTTTATCAGATAGAAATGTGGAAATCTCACCTAGGCATCAAAGACATGTAGGTCCAGATGACTAATGCAGTGAGATCACCTAAGTTTGACATGGCGAGATTATGCTTGTATCAAGACACATGAAAGTCAGGATAGCTAAAAGCATGCACTCGCAAAACAGTCAAGGATAATACCTTGTCAATCCATAGTGTCAAGTAGGACCAGCATAAATGCTCATGACAGTTAGAATCAACAAAATATACCCACAAGCAGATAAAGAAAGAAAACATGTTCTCATTCCCTCAGTCTTCTAGCAATGCATCATCGAAAACTTCTTAGGGAGAGACCACTCACCAAAGAAATCCTCATAGACAACACACAAAGAAAATAAAGTCATCATATCGTCAGCGAGTTAATTGTTTAAGTGCGTGTGTGTTGGTCATAGAGTCAAATTCTGAGTATCATATCTGCAAATGAGAAATATCACGTCATACAAGACTGTTTGGGTAAGACACCTGATAAGTGTTAAGAAACACTCGACGCAAGGGTAGTGTTGAAAAACACTGTTGTGGGGTGGTGTTGAAAAACACCTGTTTGTGAAATGCCCCGAGAGACAAATGTTTCTAAAAGACCAATGCTAACAGTCATGCCCCCTAGACAAAGACAAAGACCAATTCCAGACTAGGCCAAATAAGGTCAAGGCATGATGAAAAGTGGTTAAGTGTCGAGGACGCATGCTAACAAATAGGGGTGCAAAGGCCTCAAGTAGCGCCTGTTTCCAAGTTTTCACCACTTGGACTATTTTTTTCATTTTTTCAATTTTTTTTGAGGTTTTTTTTGCTACCAAGGCGCCTATTGCTAGGTTTTCACCAAGGCACTTTTTCTATTTTTTTGTTTTGTTTTTTTTTTATTTTTTGTTTTTTATTTTTTGTTTTTTTTTGTTTTTTTCAGGACTTTATGTGCTTTTTAGGATTTTTTCAGCATCATATATCAATTTTTTTGGAATTTTTTCAGGATCAATAAGATATGTACAAAGGATGCCCCCAGATAGAACGGGCATCAAGGATAGAACTTCTTGAGGTGCACAATGTTGATGGGATCAGGGAGCTGTTCTCCATCAGGATCTGACAGTAAATACGCACCAGTACCAAAAGCAGCTGTGATGACATATGGTCCAAGCCAGTTAGGTTCAAACTTGCCCTTTTGCTCTCTGTTTTGTTGGTTCTTAGGGTTCTCTCGTAAAACAAGATCACTTATTTGAAATTCTCTAGGGCGAACCTTCTTGTTGAATGCCTTGGACATACGCTTCTGATACACTCTCATATGATCAAAGGAAGCCTTACGCTTCTCATCTAGAAGTTCTAGTTCCTGTAACCTCATGGCGCGGTAATCCTCATCTGTAATCAAACCTTTGAGTGAGACTCTAAGGGATGGTATCTCGACTTCTAAAGGCAATATTGCTTCAGCGCCATAGGTGAGAGAGAAAGGAGTGGCTCCTGTAGGTGTGCGAATGTTTGTTCTGTAAGCCCATAGTGCTGGATTGATTTGTAAGTGCCAATCCCTACCATTCTTGTGCACTGTTCTATGAAGAATCTTAAGAATGGTTTTGTTAGAAGCTTCTGCCTATCCGTTTCCCTGTGGAAAATAGATGGAGGACCAATGTTGCTTGATTTTAAACTTTTTGCATAGGTGCTTTAGGTCCTTATTCTTAAATTGACCTCCATTGTCAGTAATGATTTTAGAAGGTACTCCAAATCGGCAAATGATATGATTCAAGATGAACAAAGAAATGGTCCTTCCTGAAGCAATAGAAAGTGGTACAGCCTCCACCCATTTTGTGAAGTAGTCAGTGGCAGTAATAATGAACTTGTGTCCACCTGATGAGTTGGGATGAATCTGCCCAACCAGATCAAAGGCCCAGCGCTGAAATGGCCAATGAGAAACAGAAGGAATCAGCTCCCTACCTGGAGCATGAATCAGGTTGCCGTGTTTCTGACATTTTTCACATGACTTAGCAAAGGTGACTGCGTCCATCTGCATTGTGGGCCAATAATATCCCACCCTAAGCAACCTTCGGGCCATGGCAAGACCATTAGAATGTCCACCACAAATGCCCTCGTGGATGTCAGCTAACGCTTGGTTGGATTCCTCCTTTTCCAAGCACCTAAGGAGCGTCCCATCTAAACCCCTCCTATATAAATCACCAGAGATGAGGGTGTGGCGAGAGGCATTACGGATGAGGTTTCGGCGTTTGGAGCGGGTGAATGTGTCAGGGATGATGCCATCACAAAGATATGAATAGATAGCACCATATCGGGAAGACTCGTGTGTGATAATGGCACAAATGACACGGCTTTCAGATGAGTCAAAGATCGGATGGTGTAGCTCTTCCACCAAGAATTCAAATCTGGATTCATGTGTCTCCAACTGAAGAAGTGAAGCTAATGTGGCCATGGTGTCTGCAGCTTTGTTCTCTGTCCTAGGGATTTGTTGAAACGTCACAAAGGTGAAATAGCATCTCAAAGAATCAACCATCTTTTTATAGGGTATCAATTTGTCATCCTTGGTTTGATACTCTTCATTGACTTGGTTGATGATTAACTGAGAATCCCCAAAGACATGTAATTCTGTGATGTTCCATTCTATAGCCATTCTCAAGCCATTAGTTAAAGCTTCATATTCTGCAATATTATTGGTACATGGGAATAATAGTTTGTAAGACTTCGGAATGTTGTACCCATGTGGAGAAACAAATAACACTCCAGCACCTGATCCATTTTGCATGCAGGAACCATCAAAGAACATTGTCCAAGTGCGAGTAGTTGTATACAAGATGTGTTTGTCTGGGAATTCCACTTGGACTGGCATACTATCCTGGATTGGAAAATCAGCTAATTGGTCAGCAATAGCTTGCCCTTTTATTGCCTTCCTTTCAACGTACTCTATGTCAAATTCAGTGAGGACCATCATCCATTTAGCAAGTCTACCCGTCAGGGCAGCCTTACTAAGCAAGTATTTAAGGGGATCAATTTTGGCAACCAAATGTATGGTATGAGCAAGCATGTAGTGGCGCAACTTTTGAGAAGCAAACACCACTGCGAGACAAGACTTCTCAATATTATTGTAATTGATCTCATAAGAGACTAGAGTACGGCTGATATAGTAGATGGCCCGTTCTTTCCCAGTATCATCTGTTTGAGCCAATAATGCCCCCAGGGAAGTGTCTGTAGCTGAAATATATAGGATCAATGGTTTCCCTGGAATAGGAGGCATTAGGATCGGAGGATTGGCCAAGTATTGTTTGATCTGATCTAGGCTCTTTTGACAATCCTCGTTCCAAACACAAGAAGCACCGTTATGCAATGTCTTGTTGAAGGGTTGCGCTCTATCTGCGAGCTGAGAAATAAACCTCCTAATTGATTGAAGACGTCCCTGAAGACTTCTCATTTGGCTGATATTTCGAGGAGGTGGCATATCTAGGATTGCTTGGACCTTTTCGGGGTCAACCTCGATACCTTTTGCTGATATTATGAATCCTAAAAGTTTGCCTGAGGTGACGCCAAATGCGCACTTCTTTGGATTCAATCTGAGTTGAAATTATTCCATACGATCTAGAATTACTTCCAGATCATTGAGGTGTGTGTCCCTTTTTCTTGATTTTGCTAGGGTATCATCCACATAATCTTCCATATTTTTTTGCATCATATCATGAAAGATAGTCGTCATAGCTCTTTGGTAGGTTGCTCCTGCATTCTTTAACCCGAATGGCATGATGTTCCAGTAGTAGGTTCCCCATGCACATGTGAGTGCTATTTTCTCTTGGTCTTCAGGAGCTATTTTGATTTGATTATACCCCGAGAAACCATCCATTAGGGAATATATGTCATAGCCCACCGTCATGTCCACTATCATGTCAATGTTTGGAAGTGGAAAATCATCCTTTGGGTAGGCTTTGTTTAGATCTCTAAAATCTGTGCAGACACGAATGGACCCATCATGTTTGGAGACTGGTACTATGTTTGAGATCCATTCTGCATAATCGATGGCTCTAATAAATCCAGCTCTCAAAAGTTTTTCTAATTCTCCTTTGACAAGTAGAGCTACATGTGGATGCATTTTTCTTAATCTCTGTTTTACTGGCTTGACTCCTGGAGCTATAGATAAGTGATGCATTATGAGATTCGTGTCAAGCCCTGGCATGTCTGAGTAGGTCCATGCAAAATTAATTTTCTTTTTCTATAAAAACTGTACATATGCCTTGGTCTCTTCCTCTGATAAAGACTGAGCAAGATGGACTATCTGAGGATTTTCTTCTGTGTTTAAATTGACCGACTTTGTTGGTTCAATCAATATTGATGATCTATCCTGGAAATAACTCGGCAAGTTATTAAGTACCCCATCCTTAGGTGCCTCAAAGAGGTTTTCACCTTTGGATGCGTCATTTCTTTTTACTATTTTTGGTTCTGACACCGCCACAAAGTGGTTTTCGCCATCAGACCTATTTTTCTTTTTCTCTTTTGTTTTGAGACTGAGGTACTTAATATCAGGCTCTATCATGCTGGTTGTTGGTTCACTGGTGGAAGAAGCCACGGGTTCAAGAGCATTTAGATAGCAAGCAATTTCGTAATCATTGTGAAATGTGAGGAATGTGGGCTCTTGGTGGCGCTGAGACCAGTCAATCAAGTCAAAGTGAACAAGGGGTAAGTCAATGGTGGGTTCGATGTTGTTAATGCGAAAGGTGTCATCTCTGGTGACCATATAATCGGAGTTCATCAAGTCTTCTCCTAAGATACCTGAATTAGGACTCATCCTATCAAACGAAGCATCGTCTACTAAGGTGATTTGAGGAGGGCAATCCTCTAGTCTGACACTAGGATCGTTAGTCGCATCGGGTTGGGTACTATAGGCATGGATAATATCCACGTCTAGATCAATTGTTGCATCTGAAAGTGAATCCCATTCATATTCATGGGAGTTTGTCTCTGAGTCATCATTTAGGCCTTGTGATGTAGAAGCCTCAAGGTTAGGAAGGGTTTCCCCCTCTCTAGTGCTAGTATTGGTACTATCCATCGCAACTAGGACAATAACACTTTCCTTTGTCGATCTAGCAGTCACACAGTCACTATCCATCGTAGCTGGGATAGTAGGACTATTAAGCATCAAATCTGTGGAATCTCCCCAAAGGAGATTCGTTGAGGGCACCCAATCATCAGACACATCTTGTTGGTTGGAGAGATTAGGCGTATAATCTGCATCACTGTCACTATCCATCGTAGCTGGGACAGGGACACCTTTCTTCTTCTTATTCTCAAAACCTAAGCCGACCGTGGACTTATTCTTTCGTCCAAAAAGAGCATGATCAAGAGGCTCAGCTTTAGCGTCCAGCCTATGACTAAGGGGACCAAATCCTGGATATCCCATATTTTTAACCAGTGTATACCCTTTCCCATAAGTTTCAGGTGAAGGAGCAAAATTTTTGTTATGTTTGTATTTCTCCTCGTGATATATCCAGGCCCTTACAGCAACTTCCTCTTTCTCTTCTTGAATGGGGACCGAAGACTCAACAAATTTCCCAAATAACATCATTGCTGATGACGAAGGCTTCACATTTGGGGATGGTCTCCCATAAGACCTAGGAGAGATTGGCATTTTTGTAAAAGAATCAATCTTATAATCTCCCATCCCAAGGTCCATGGTCTTGAATTTCTGCTTGCATTGTTCAAGTGAACTGCTAGGATTGTCAGCTTCTCTATTCAAAGGTACATGTAATCCCGCAGAAATGTTATTAACTGATAGAGCACTATCTCCAGGGATGCAAATTTCTACACCGTTATGGGGAAACTTAACACACTGGTGATATGTTGATGGGACTGCCTGCATTTCATGAATCCATGGCCTACCTAGCAAAATGTTGTAGGCTAGAGGTCCAACATCAACAATTTGGAATAATATATCTTTTTCTACAGGACCAATGCGAATAGGCAAAACAGCCAATCCCTTAGAACTTCTTTCTGCCTCATCATATGCTTTGATTGTGATCCTTTTCTTTGTGTCAATGATGTTCTCAGAATACCCTAGAGCTAGCAGCAAACTCAGGGTACAAATATTGAGCCCCGCACCCCCATCTATCAGTACACGCCTAACACGGGTTTTATGAATCATGACCTCGATGTGTAAGGCCAAATTATGTGGGTGACTAATGGATTTGTCATCTTCTTCTGAGAAGGTGAGGTAATGAGGGCTAGCCAAATGGTTGACCATGTTTTGGAATTGGTCAATATCTAAGTTATTAGGGACATTGGCTGCTCGCAAAGCATCCTCGAGGACGCGCTTGTGCTTAGGAGATAATTCTAAAAGCTCAAAAATGGATATCTGAGTGGGTGTACGTTGTAGCTGGTCAATGAGATTATAATTGGAATCAGGACCAACGACAGATTTGGGAGGAGCACCTTTGGACACGGGCTGTTTAGACTTGCTAGTGCTAGGACCTTTGATGATAATGGGTGCTTGGGCCTAACCCCTAGTGACAGCATTGAGGGACTGGGGCATTCCTTGTGAGTGAGGACCTCTTATCACCACAGCGGGTCTTTCATTAGTCATAGGAGTTGAGTCCACATTATGTCCATAAGGATCTTTCTTTCTCACCATGTTGATGTTATCGTCAGCCACTTCAAGCATGTTAATCACATTGTCAGCATGTGTGTATGTATAATTAATAGCCGCCTTGCCATTCTTACTGCTAGAATTCTCTCCTTTTTCATATTTAGGCAAGGGCTCTTTAAAGGCTTTATGGTCTGCATTAGTAGTTAACCCATCCACTTGTAATTGTCCTTTCTCAATAAGGTCTTGGACAAGATGCTTGAGTTTAAAACAATTTTCTATGTCGTGTCCAATCCCATTATGGAAAACGCAAAAAGCCTTAGCATCCCACCAATGAGGTAAAGGATCTGGTATTCGATGTTTTGTAGGATCCTGTGGGTGCACCAAATTATGAGCAATTAATGTTTTAAAAACATCTGCATAGGATTCTCCCAATTTAGTAAATTGTGTTTTCTCCATTTTGGATCTCTTTTGATACTTAGGTTTGTCTTGTTGCGTTGAAGACGTTTGCAATTTCATAGCTTGAACTGCATGAGAGAGGTTAAGAACTCCTTCATTTTTGACCTGAGATGAATCAACAACTCCGTTATTGACCACTTACTTGTTTTTGTTCCAATAGGAGTTCTTTTTGTCCTTGTTACCATTAGTATTGTTATTTTGGCTATTGTTATTATTTGTTGGTTTAGCCAAAATTCCTTGTTCTTTTAGGACATCCTCAATGCGACATGCCACCTCTACCATAGTATCAAAAGAATTAAATGGGATTTTCTTGACTTCATATCTGAGTTCTGGTATTAGATTGTTCACAATGATATCAATTCTCTCTTCTTCAGGGATTGTCCGTGGGTATTTCGAACACAATCGCCTCCATCATTGTAAAAATGTGACAAAAGATTCCCCTTGATTTTGTTTAAGTTTACACAAATCAAGCATGGTGACAGACCTAGATAAATTGTAAGCGAAATGTTGAACAAATCTTTGGACAAGTTCTTTAAATGTCTTTACTGGAGGGGAAAGGTTGGTGAACCACTCCATGGCTTGACCTTTTAAACTCCTTGGGAATAATCTCAGAAAGTAGGAGTCTTCATGGTGAAAGGAAAAGCTCATTATGTAGAATTGTCGAACATGGTCATGAGGGTCACCAGTGCCATCATATTTGTCGTATGTTGGGAATTCAACTTTCTTAGGAAATTCTACCATCACCACACTTTTGTCAATGGGGTTAGGACATATGGAGTCCAAATGAAATGTGCTCTTGGGAGCCTTCATCCTGTCTATATCCTTTTGCATTTGTAAGATCACCTCATCAGTTGAAGGATTCTGTTTCTTGATCTTTTGGTGAACATCAAAATTATATGGAACTTTAGCGCCTTTGTTGATAAGACTTTTCAAGAATTGGTCTTTGTTTTGTTCCACATATTGCTCCACATAGGCTTGAAAGGATGGTTCTTGTTGCATAGTCATGAAGTCCATATGATCAAATTTAGCATAATTGCCTCCATGTTGTGAGCCATGATGTGCTTGTTGGGAGGGTTGCTTTGAATGTCTATGAGACGACTGTCTCCTATGATGGTCATATCTTGAAGTCCTTCTTCCTCTAGGACTTGGGGATCGTGAGGGTGTCTTTGATCTTCTTCGAGGGCTAGGGGAAGGGGTAGATGGGGGCGAGTTGATCCCACTATTGGCTCCCCTCCCGTTAAATTGGCTTTGGAGTTGTTGTGCATAGAGTCTATCTTCTTCTTCTTGGGTGACTCTTTTCTGTATATCCAACAATGCACGTTCCTCTTCCTCTAGTTGTCAAAATTTTTCCCTTTTAGTAGCCTGTTCATCTAAGTAGGCTTGCTTCTCTCTCTCAATGCTTCTCAATCTTGTATTTGCATATCGAGAGGTGTCTTTAAGTGGGGAGGTTTGTCTTGAATGCCTTATTGCATTAGCCGCGTTGATATGGTGATCACTAGATTCGTTGTTCTGGTCTTCATGTTGTGACCCTGAATCTGAGTGAGCTTGCTTATGCTGTCTTTCGGCTCGTTGATGAGCATAAAAATACCTCGCATTGTTAGGAGGTGACCTGGGTGGACTGGCATGAGAAGAACCACCATACTCTCTTCTGTGTCGTTGAAAGATATCCTCGAGAGTTTGATTCATGGCTTCTCTTTGTTGTCGGGTGAAAGTGTAACTCATGTCCATACTTGATGAAAGTGGTATAAAAGAGGTGCTCACTTCACTAGGATTAGCTCCCGGATTAAAACAAACCTCGGATTCACTCTTAGGAGATTGGTCAAAAAGGGGTCCTTTTCCTTTAGGTTGTCGACGAGTCTTGACAGGTGGTAACTGGCTAAAGGTAACAGGGGGTCGCTTCCCTTGATTAACTTGGTACCTTGTCGTAACTGACATGAAAAAGAGATATTCTCAATGATAAGGTGACCTTTCAAAGTGTCAACACCAAACTAGGATAATCGAAGTCCTCTATTGTCCAAAGAGAAATGAAAAAGAAAAAAAGAGGGCTTTACCAACACTGTCAAAGAGGTGCTTCAAATCAAAGGGTGACTACCCTTGCACTTTTGAATCAGGAGGTTGAACTAGGCCAGAAGATAATTGAAATTGAGATGAAAATGAAAGCCATTTGGACAATAAGAGAACTAAAATTTTCTCAGAATATAGCTAACAATTTTAAAGATGAACCTTGGCACCAAGAATGGCTTTCTAACTTGATAATTATTCCAAAATGACTTTGTAAATCAAATGATGCTATCCCAGAGGACTAAAAATTAGAAATTTGGAGTCAAGACAGATCTCAAACGTCAGGGTGAGAAGCCTGCTCTAAGACCTAGCCTAATTGACAGCAACTGAAACTGACCAAAATTTAAGCGCGGCAAAAATAAACCAGGCGATATACTCCAGGCTACTGGGGTGATAAACCTATACCCGTGCGATACTTCACCCTAAGCCAGGCGATACTTCTTAATACTGGCGGGCGATATACTCCAGGCAGGCCGGGCGATAGTCCGTCAGGGGTGAACTATCGCGTGATATTTCTCTTCAAAGGGGGCGATATTTCTAGCATGCACAAAGTATCACGCGATACTTTGCCTTGCAGGGCGCGATACTGTTGCAGAATTATTTAACTCTTGACCAAAATTGTGTGAAATTTGCATTTTTGGGTCTGTTTGGTCAAAATTTCCAGTTTGAGGGTTGATGTTTTCGATTTCAGTCACGGTATCAGCAGAATTTTGGTAGGTTTGCAAACAGCAAGGGATCAAAACATGGTCTCAAACACTTGAAACAAGGGCAAAAGCAACTTTGCCAAGACAAACACTTGTGATATCAAAATTGAAACAACACCCTATGAATGCTACCGATTATTTGTATGTAAGAACGTTTGCACTGGTATCACACAATTGAAAATACTTCAAGCAAATCTATCCTAGAAAGTCAAGGCTCAATACTTACCAACTTAGCCCACAACTTGATGCCCCCTCGCCTCACACCAAGTGGTTACCCATAAGAGATGTTGGCTTTGTCATGGAAATGTCAAATGACACAACCAAAGGGACACATATGGTGAGTATCTTAAGGTGATCCGGGTAAACCACTTGGATCAATCCTTGCACTAAGAAGATAAGCGACTAAAAGAGGGTGGTTTCTATCTAATGGTTCTTAATAAGGATTTCCGTTCACAACACCCCTCTTGCTCCTCATAAAGGACTAGGACCTTGCGGCCTCAAGAGTACCTTAAGCATTCTTGTTCAATGTTTTCCCCATGGTCGCAATCCCATGAGCTACTCACATCAAACGAAGACAAGTGTTATGTCTATCAAGGTTTTTGGTGTCCTTGATAGCCTTGAGATTATAGTGAGTTGGAATCACTTGCCACCAAAGAAAATGATGACAAGGTTGTCCCCACTTGAGTCGTTCCTCTTGATTGCTCAAGAGCAGGCCCGCTAAAGGATTCTTAAACTAAACAAAAATGGATCAAATCTTGAGGTTCAAGGTTTTTGATTCACCACAAGGGTGAAGAGCATACTCCCCTATCTCAAGAATCTCTCCCAAACACACCAAACAAAGAGATTCAATTACTCCCTTGCATCCAAAACCTTAAGATGGGTCAAGATTTTTTGTTTCACCTAAAAGTGAAGAGCATACTTCTCCTACCACCTCAAGATCCCTTTCACAAGGTATTAAGATTCCTAATACAATTAGTGAATGCCACAAATGAAAGGAAAGTAAATAACAAGCAAGAAAAAAAAAAAATTGTTTTTATGCTTGGGCAGCCCTGCAAAAATTGTTAGTAGCCCTCTTTGACATGCGTTTTTAGCAATTTTCAAGCAAAGGAGAGCACCTACAAACACAACTTGTTAGACCCACAATGTTAGCAAAATCAAAATCCAAATGTAAATGTGCAATAATCTGATAGATTTAGGCTAAAAGATGCAGGTTAGACCTATCTAGACAAAGCAAAACAAAACAGCAAGCTAAAATAATCAAATTCGGACAAGAAAACTGAAAACGCAAGTCTCTGCCAGACCAGGCGATATTTCTCAGACTTCAACAGTATCGCGCGATACAGTTTCCTATAGTCGGGCGATACTTCTCAGTCACGTGATATTTCTCAGTCGCGTGATTCTTCGCACAATGCCAGGCGATACTTCGCCCGATGTCAGGCGATAGAAGTCAATATAGTAGTGCGATACTTTTTCCGCGTGAACTATCGCGCCAAGACAGAAAGTATATCGCGCGATACTTCTGAGAAGTGTCGCGCGATAATCTGAGATAGAAAACCAGAGAACGCAAATTTTTTCGCAAATTAATCTGAAAATGATAAAAATGCATCAAATGAAAAGACAAAGCTATCTACTCTGCCCCACGGTGGGCGCCAAAAATGTACACACTAAAATATGCACTTCTATGAACCATTACATGCAAGGTTGCTCAAGAATGAGGCCTCACAAAGCGGCTCATAGCTCTCTATGCATAGAGTTGCAAGGTTGAAAATTGCTCTCAGCTAGAGCTACAAACTTGTGACCTTGCTAGTCAACCACACAATGAGAGATTCACAATGAAGACAAGGGCAACAATGCCAATATCTCCAAGAATCCAATATGTGATGCAATGCAATGCAACTAAAATGAAGATGTAAATGTGCAAGCTATGCTATGAAAATGGAAGTACAAACTAAGCTATAAAAGGAAATAGCAATGGATTTCAATGCCTCCTATTTAAACTATGTGAGCTTATTCTATTGCATAAAAGGAAACTAAGCTAAGAATGCCATTATCATGCAACTATGAAAGCAAATATGCAACTACAATGAAATGCAACAAGTCTTCAATGTCTTCAAACTCCAAATGCACCTAAAACCTGTAGCATAACATTAGCATAAAACATGAGATATGCAAATGGAGGAGAGAGCTCTCCTTTTATAAGAAATGAGGAGAAATGGACCATGGAGATTAAGAGGCAAAAAGTCTTAATCAGCGATGGAGCTTGAAAAAGGAGCAATCCATGTGCACAAACATCCTCCAATGAGAGTGAAGTGTTGACTTTTGAGCCTCATGTGAGACAAAAAGTGCTTTTTCCCTTTTTATAAAATAGGAATAATATTTTATTTGTGCAACTTAGGATAAGAGGAAAAGTGAGAGCTTTTTATTTATTAAAAGGGGAGGAAATATTTCTTTTAATTAAATAAAGACTTAGGATAAATGGTTAGCCCAAGGATAAAAATCCAATATATGATCGAAATTAAGACTTGATCAAGAAATTAATAATGTTGAAAAATATTGATTAATGATCAAAATGATTCAGGATTGATAAATCAAATAAATGGGGCCCAAAGTCTAGGCGACCATTTTTGGGTGCATACACTAGCAAGCAGAAGGATTTGTTCCATCAGAATGCAATAGAAAAATAAGCCTTTATTAGTGCCCTATCTGATAGTGAGTTTTTAGAGATAAAGAAAGTAGACACAGCCTACAAGATATGGAAGCACCTAGAAGACATGTTTGAAGGAGATAAAAAAGAAAAGAATGTACGCAGAAAGACATGGAAGAAAAAGTACAATACATTGGAGATGTTACCTGAAGAGAATATAAGAGCCTACAACCAAAGCATCAATGAAGCAATTGTATGGAATCAGAAAATATAGGATTTTAGAAACAGTAATGAAGTGTGCACTTGGTTAAGAGATTTACATAAGACTATTAAGTCTACTCTGTTAAGAGATTTTATCCAAAAACTCTATTACAATTGTTAGAAAGCAATAGGTATTTATTTGCTATTTGACACTAAATTATTTGTTATAGATCTATAAGCTCTGATAAAATATCACCTTACTTGTGATGAATATCTACTCTGAACTGCTCGGTAGCCTCTGTTGATTCTGCTCAATCTGAATTCTATTGTACTTAGTTCTGCTATGTTAACTGATAGACTTGAAGATAGGCAAATGCTTCAAGTGCTCCGTGATTCATCTATCAGCTCACTCCAAAAATGATGCGAACACACAAATATATAGTGTTCTATTTTGTTGCTTTAACACAATTAGGTTACACACTATAATCATAACCCTAAGATCTACGGTGTACAATAATAACCTAGATCATCTATTACAAAAGATATACATTGTATTTAATGAATATCATTACATTAAATGTTCCTCAATCTTGGTAAAACATTTTACAAACCGTTGTAACCATTTGCATAGAAGAATGTGCCATTCATGATTACTATGTCATTTCCTATGATCCTCGGTAAACACTGTGTAAACTAATCAGTGTATACTGCGATGCTCGGTGTTTACTGTCTATCAGTGTCGGTGCCTGCTGGTACTCGGTAAACTATCTGCTACTCGGTGTATAGGCTTTACCGACTAGTTTGTTCTGCTTTATGTTACCGATTAGCTCACTGTAAGTGACCGATCAATATCTTTACACACCTTTGGTACAAATGACAACCTTAGAAGGCTCAATAGAGATAACACTGGGTTATTTGGAAGGATTTATCTGACATTTCCCAGGATAAGTGTCGAAAGAGTTCTTTAAATACAAGAAGGCTTAGGGCTATGGTAAAGAAGAGAAAGGGAGGAATATGTGGGGTCTCCCGGATCTATGTGGGCCCAAGTGGGTGCACTAAAGAAATTTTGAAGCGATAAGTTATAAAATCAAAGACTTTAGTCCCACATTCACGATGGGTAGGAGAAATGAGATATTTAAAAGACCAAGCTCACACATTGAAGGTGTCCAAAGCAAATGCCTAGTTGAAGGCTCCCTTTCACGCGTGCATGAGAATCAAGGTGTTGGTGACAGGTGGATGGTAATGAGGATGGCGGGTCCCATGCAAGGTAAGGTAAATTTTGATGTAGTGTGCAAGTGCTCAATGATTACATTAGGATGTGTGCCCAAGATTTGACAGATGTTGCAACCTTGCAAAGACAAAGATGCTCAAATGATAATGGTTACGGGGTAACGACAGGCTGACACCTGTCAACCTAATGACATGGCAAAATGATACAATAAGGTGCCAAGTGGATCAGCGAGCAAATAAGATGGTGACACATGGCACAAGTTTGATTTAGAGGTCTGACAGGGCAATGAGGTGGCTGGTTGAGGCAATCGAATGGTGCCACTTGGCACATGGGCCCATATTGAAATTCAAATATCTATGCAAAGATTTAAAAGATTTATAAGGTCTACACTATAAGAAATTCGGAATTAAAAGATTGCAATTACCCACGGATTTGGAAAGATGCCTGCAGACTTCATTTTTACCCAAATATATGAGTATAATATGTTTTCAAAAATGACACGAAATGAGGATTGCAATGGCGGTGGTTAAAATCAATTTTTTCAAGTTGGTGAGAGCAGTAATGGACTATGTTTTTTGAGATCAAATTTGGGTAAGGAAAAGATATTTTGCAGAGATATGTTCTAGAATTAAATTGTATCAAATTTTTCTGAGATATTTTTTGATAGTCTTAGAGTTGATTTTGTTGCCCTAGAAAAAGCCCTAAATGGTCTTAAGCTTGTTGCAATCCTTTTTAAGGATTTCCAAGACCATTTATAGAGGCTGCTGGTTTTCTAGTTCACAAGGTTACATCCTGAACCTTCAGTCAAGGAGTAGGGAATATTTTATCCAGTTTGTATCAAAACAGAGTAGAAAGTTGCAGATCATTTGCATATTGTCTCAGTGGCTTTGAATCTTCAAGCAAGGTGTATGCAGAGGCTTAGGTCCTCATTCTTAATTCAAGTTTTCATTCCATTTCTCTCCATCTGTGTCAAGTTTTATGGGTTTTGAATGTTCTGATTCTTTGTATGGAGTTCATCTATGCATGTGTTATCTATCTTTAGTTTTGGTTTAAAATCAGATTTAATGATGCTCTAGATGAAACACAAATTCATGGGGTTTGCACAAGGATTTTTGTAAGCAGTATGGTTCTGCGTATTTTTATTTATGATTTGGATCTTTGATGAAGTGATAGTAATTAGTCTTTGCATTATGCAGTGCTCTAGATGACTTGCCCATTGGATAAGGCACTGATCTTAAATAAGTAAACTCTATGATGATATATGTCTGGTTGGGATGTGTTGTGTTTTGCAAAAGTTAAATCAAATCCGTTCAATCTTTTTAGTTTTATGTATTTAGGCCTCAGTTATTTCATGATAATTGAGAATCAATAGATGAGTGGTTACCATCTGGTATTTTCTTATTATTGTCTGCTTTGTTGAATCCAGTTTAAATTTGTAAAACTATTATATGATCACTAGATTCGGTGCACCCACCTTGGTTTTGCAGAGCCAGAAGTGAAGAGGGTAGTCTTGTACCTATAGTTGGTCCAGTTATCTACAGATTTCCCTATATTTGGAACTAACCCTTCCTTAAAATCAGTCTTAGGTATATTGGTGTCTCATGGAGTGTAAAATCTATTCAAGAACCAAAAAAATGGCAACTCCGCTTGGGAATAGAGATGCAAAGTCATGCTAAATCTAGTTGATATCTCTGGTGTTATAAATCAGTTATAAATAATGCAGGTACAAGTAGAGCTTGACTCCTAGTCGGCTTATTTGTTTATCCAGTGGTTACCATTGAAGTGTATAGAGTCAAATTTAAAAGGTTTTAATATCATCTCACCAAGTTGTGAGTGGTGACTCTGAGATCCTCTGTTTGATCAGTGCAAGGTCATAATAAAAGATATGATGTATCTAGCTCTAATAAATAGTATTAGAACTCCTGGTGAAGTTTTGTGCTGACTGGAAAAGAGTATACATAAATTGAGATAAAGTATTTTTCCTCTTCAAGGAGGTGGCAACTCTATAAAAAAGAACCCAATGGAGCTATGAAGTGAGCTATAAAATTTGACATTGTTTCCAGCCAAAGAAAAAATTAGCAACATCAAGGAACTTACCAAGTATTTCTCATTGAATGTTTTATATTTGTATAATCTTTATTGGGTGAAAAATTCACCACATAAAAAGGATTCTAGAATTGTGAGTGTGCATATTTCTCTGGATTTGTTGAAAAATCTAGGTTGTATCTTTGGATAAATGTGTATGATTTGATAATCTTTATGGCTACATAAGTTATTTGTGACAAAATTTTGAAAGTCTCATTATGAGGAAGTGCAACCCATAATGGATTCAAGTAGAAGTATTTTTGTACAAAGGTATGCGCCATTATGTTTTGATGGCATACATGGTTTCCAAAATGACATTCCTACTGAGATTAGGAAGCATTTGCAAGAGTTTAAAGGGAAATGATCAGATTCAGCATGTGACCATTTACAAGAGTTTTCTGATCTGATGGGAGACTTTAAAATTTTTCATGAAGATGTCATCATGAAGTTTCTAGTTCAAACATTGAAAGATGATGCCAGGGTCGGGTTTAATTCCTTGCCAACAAATTCTATTTCTTCATGGGAGGACTTCAATTCAGCTTTCATGGAACAGTTCACTGAGAGAGTTGATGTGAGCATTCTACTAAACAAATTGATGGAGATTAAAATTGAAGAATATGAGTTAGTCCCATCTTTCAACATCATATTTGTCAAGACATTAAATGATATTCCAAAGAGTTACAGACCCAATGATCAAGTATGTTTAGTGATTTATTTGGGTGCTTTTGATAAAAAGATGAGCTTCTTGTTAAGAAATAAAGAGCCAAATAATTTACATCAAGCTTTTATGACAATGATCGACATTGAAAGTGATTTGAGATATGGAATTTCCAAAGGGTTTTTATCCGCTGGAGTTCATTGTCATAATGTTCTGATCGAATAAAATAGGTGTAGATCAGCAAATGAACATCAATGTCAAAGTGTTTTTATCTCTGTCGATCTTACTAATCATGTTTCAGATTGTACTTCTAAACAAAATGACAATAAAGAATGTTCACAACATGCAATGGATATCCCTCATGTGGGAGTTAACATGGTTAGTGAAGCATCGCAACATTTTCTTGATGCAGATATAGATATGTACAAGGGGTATACACCAAGTAGATTTGAAACTACTTCCTCTAGTTGTGAGGCTGCAGAGACTTATTGTTTGCAGTCAAGTAATGAAAATGAAGAGGGGGAAGATCTTTCATCAGATGATGATAAAGCCCCAAGTGATGAAATTCTATCAGATTTTAGTGATGTTGATAGTGAAGAAGAAGATTCAAGGAGCCAAAATGATCCTGATCTTCTTGAAGACAAGGTAATGGTTTATGGACAGCCTTGTGAAGAGAATGAATAGTTATCATGTGCTCAAAATGATCATGAAGAAGCTGATATGACTGGAGCACTAATGAATTCTTGTGTTTCAAATGACAGTGATGATGAAACTAATTTTTTAGTTTGTATGTTTTCATCTTTGGATGTACCATGTGAAGTTGTTAATCGTAAGATAAATGAAGGTTTCTATCAGCCCAAATATGAAACCATGGTAGCTCACTTTGCCCTTGAACCAGAAATGGAAGTCAGTTGGTTTGATACAAATACTAAAGATTTTGATACTGTTAATAATATGGAACTAGTATCTTATCAGGAAGACATACGCCAAAAGGATAACATGTGCAGTGGGTTGCCTACTGATTTGCTTGAGCCACAATTTGAAACATTTAATGAAAAGTTGGAAGAGGTTTCAAATTTTATACCAGAGTGTTTGCTTTAGCCAGAGGTATTTTCTTTTATCCAAAAATTGGATGTAAAGAGTGATGGTGCTCTTTTTTTAGATAACATTGAAACAAACCAACATGGACATATCAGTTACCAGGCAAAAAATGCATCTTTTATTTTTCCAATCTAGCATGATGATGTCTCACGGAATGAATTTAATCTGAAGCCACAAGTTGCAGTTCAAAATAATTTTCTTGAGCACTTGTTTGATATGCACATGCTTGAATTTCAAAGGTTTTCTTTGGATGTTCAAACATGCATTCAAGATGCTGATTGCTTTCCATATACAGAGCTGAAAAATTAGGACAGCATGTCTGATGGTTCCAAATCTTACATTGGTTATGATGTTTTGCCGGATAAAGAAGTGTGTTCTTCTAGTAATCCAAAATCAGATTATGAGGATGTGAAAGAAAGGCTTTCTTGTGAGCATCCCTATGCAAATAAACTTGGTGATGATGTTTCTTCTTGTGCTGATGATGCTAATTATGAGGCTAGTAGTGAATTCAGTGAGATTAGTGAATATGAAGATGATGAAGAAGAGTCTACGGTTGATGATATTTCTAATAAGTTTACAGAAGAAGTGAATGGAGACCATGATAGTGTGTTGTCCTATTATGAGGATTCAAATGATGAACAAGTTTCTTGTTCATTTTCTTTTCCTTCTTTTGATAAGTATGACGATGATTGTGACAGTGATAAGGATAGTAAATTTCTTGACAAAAGTGATGATACAGATCAATCATTCTTGTGTCACAATGATGATGAGAAGGGTTTGCACTTGGTTCATGATTCAGATTATGAGTACATCCTAGAGGAACCAAGTCACTTAGTGGCTGAATCATTTTATAAGGATAAATCTGAGGATCCATTTCATTTTTAGCCAGGTGAGTTTTTAGTAATGTGTGATGGTCATTATAGTTTACATTTTGATGCATTACTAGATAGACCTTATACTTTCAATCAACATCAAGATGACATAAAGGATCTTCCATATTTTCTAGAATATGAACATAAGGATGGTTGTGACCGAAATAGTGTGGGTTATGGAAAGTACAGAGCCACTTTCCAGCTCAAACCTTTTCATATATGTTGGCAGCATGTTTGTCAAAAGTTTTTTAATCAACTGGTCTCATATATGGATGAAAATCATATATATGATAGAGGTAAGAAGTGGTTCCAATATTGAGGCTTCGGGCCTATGAAAATAATGTATATTTTGTACAGTTTCTTTCTTTCAGTTGTGTGGTGTGTTTCTTTCAGTAAGGTTCCCTATTTTTTAGAGAGACAAAGAAGTTAGTTTTCATTTTTGAGTGGTCTGTTGTACCAAAGATTCATGATTTTTCTGCATGCCCAAAAGGGGCATGTGTCCCCAATTAGAGCCACTATTGAAGCTAAAAAATATCCAGATAGTTTTGAGTCCATATTCGGAAAAGTTTTCCATAAGGCAAAATTTAGTGTTTCAAGGATCATTTCTAAAGACCCTAGTTTAAGAGCACACAAAGGTAGGCCTGATGATTTTCATGGGATGGGGCTTAGGAAATGTTTTCCCCCTCTTTCACTTACCATATGAAATTGGTTACAACTCCCATAATCTAGTTCTAACAAGTTTTAAAGATACCCATTTGGAGGCCAGTGCTCAAATCTGCACTTTGCATTTTTTCTGGTTTTCACTGAATGGCTTACTTTGAGGGTTTGTATCTAACGCCTGGATGATATTCATGATGAAAGGAATATTGCATCATATTGTAGGCATGAGAGTGTGCCTCCATGCCCATTTTTAGATTTGTAAGGGTTTGTATGAGCAGTTTACTAGGCCTCTTCTGATTGCATTTTATTTAGTTTTCCTGAATGTGGGAATGTAGTTTTGAAGTTGCCTACTTTGAGGTCGTGCAACTTGTGCCCCGTCAGTGATTAGGAGGAATTGAAGGTTGGTTCATAATGAAGACATGGAAATTACTCCCCCTGATAAGTTTCAGACTACGACCAATCTGATTAATCACTTTGCTCAGCCAGTTCTGGATGCACCTTCTACAGTTTCACTATCTTTCTTTTCAGGATGTTCTAAGTGATTGACTTTGAATTTTATTTCTGAATGATTGGTTTATCTTTCCAGAAATCTGATTACAACCTTGTTTTATATGCATGAGAGAGAATCTATGTTCAAGGTTTCAAACCATGAGGGTTTCATTTGAGCGGATTGCAAGATTAAACAAAAAAGTGTTTCATGCTGATGAAAAGTGCAGATATAATAACTTTGCAAAGTAGCCATTTTTCAAAATTCATATCTTTTTGTTAGATGGTTATTTCCAGTTGAGGGTTGTTTTGTTGCATTCCTTACATTTTATTATTCTACCAGATTCAGTGGCTCACCCTCAATTCATATTTTGATATCTTTCATCCATCTCCTTCCGAGGCAATTTGCAGTGATTTCAGTTTGTGTTTGTCGGATAATTATGAACAAGCATTTTCAAGTTTTAAAATATCTTGCCTCGTTCATCTTTATGAGAATCCATCTAACATAGTGTTTCCCTATAGTACAAAGTTTGTACTCACCAACTTTCCATCTCCTATGATGAGTCTTGATTAGTGTTTTAATAGCGCGACTGAGGGCGTTTTATTCAAATTTGGCGACTGGCGAAGTAATAGAAATTGAAGTTTTTAAAAGTTTCCGGTTGTCCAGATCAGAACCAGTTGTAGACACCAGTCATTTTGGTGTTGTTTGAGCTTTGGCTATTTGAAATTGAAATTTTTTTAGGCCAAACCCGCGTGGGCTCTAGCCTGCCTCATTATTTTAAAAGCAACCTTTAATGACAACAAAGATAGGATATCCAAAGTCAGTAGTTTTGGTTTCTCAGAAGAAGAAATAAAATGGAAAGAAAAATCGCTTTCCAAAGCATTTGAAAGTTATGGCTTTGAACACTACACAACAATTTGATTATAAATCCAAGATAAGTAATGAAACTGAGAAGAAAAATAAGGTTAAGATTGAAGAGAGGTTGCTTTCCCTTGGAGACAACAAGGTATGTTTCAATAATCACAATTACTCTCTCAATGAAGGAGCCAGATTCGATTGCCACAGGATACTAGGCTCCATTGTCTACTAATCAAACCAAAGTAAAAGCTAGCATCAGAGTTGATGGAGAAAGCATGGAGGCTATCGGTCATTTTGAAATGGCAGTGTGAATGTGAAAGGGGGCTATACGCATGGTTTGATAAAACACCAACATAAGGAACTAAAGAAAAATGAATGGAGGTTTTTGTTTGCAAATGCCAATGAATTAAAATGATTGGCAGCACACATAAGAATTTGACTGGGTGTGTGCTAATCAACAAAATAGAGGCTTGTGTAGGACAGCTTGTGAGAAGCTTCATTCAAATATATGCCCCCCCCCCCTATATTGTATGTTGTCTACAAGCTGTCGAGGGAGATGTGATATTTCATGAAGGGGACGTTGTAGCATTTGGAGGATTGCTAGGGATAAGTTGTGTTCAACACACCAGCATGGCATCACACAAAGAAAGGAGGTACATACACCATGGATTTAGTGTTGCACGTGCACCAGTCTTGTAGGCCTTGAGGCTTGCCTAAGGCTTGTGTGAGGTTTCCTCCCACACCTATTCTCTCCACTTAGTTGTATTATCTACAGGGGAGGCTATGTGAGCCTCCAGATGTTGCATGATCCCCCATGTGGATGTTGCACACTGCTCTTTGGGTGTGCATTTACCTTCCATGCCGCACTATGTTTCCTCTCTTTAGTATGTTTGCTCCTTTGGTGGGTGCGTGTGTAGATCTTGGGCTGCTGCAAACCAAGAAGATAATGTATTTTAGGCATGCAGGGTCAGAAATGGAATGGCCAGTTATTTGTGGGCTAGGTTATGTGGAAGGATTTATCCCACATTTCCTAGGATTAGTGGGAAAGAGTTCTTTAAATACAAGAAGGCTCAGGGCTATGGTAAAGAAGAGAAAGGGAGGAATGTGTGGAGTCTCCCAGATCTATGTGGGCCCAGCTGGGCACACTAAAGAAATTTTGAAGTGATAAGTTATAAAATCAAAAATTTTAGTCCCACATTCACGGTGGGTAGGAGAAATGAGATATTTAAAAGACCAAGCTCACACATTGAAGGTGTCCAAAGCGGACGCCTAGTTGAAGGCTCCCTTTCACGCGTACATGAGAATCGAGGTGTTGGCAACAGGTGGATGGTGATGAGGATGGTGGGTCCCATGCGAGGTAAGGTAAATTTTGATGTAGTGTGCAGGTGCTCAATGATTGCATTGGGATGTGTGCCCAAGATCCAATGGATGTCACAACCCTGAAAAGACAAAGATGCTCAAATGATAATGGTTACAGGGTAACGATAGGCTGACACATGTCAACCTGATGATGTGGAAAAATGATACAATAAGGTGCCAAGTGGATCAATGAGCAAATACAATGGTGACAAGTGGCACAAGTTTGATGTAGAGGTATGACAGGGCGATGAGGTGGCTGGTTGAGCCAATCGAATGGTGCCACCTGGCACATGGGCCCACATTGAAATTCAAATATCTATGCAAAGATTTAAAAAATTTATAAAGTCTATACTATAAGAAATTTGGAATTAAAAGATTACAGTTACCCACAAATTTGGAAAGATGCCTATAGACTTCATGTTTACCCAAATATATGAGTATAATATGTTTTCATAAATGACACAAAATGAGGATTGCAATGGTGATGGTTAAAATCAAATTTGTTCAAGTTGGTGAGAGCGATAATGGACTGTGTTTTTTGAGATCAGATTTTGGTAAGGAAAAGATATTTTGCAGAGATATGTTCTAGAATTAAATTGTATCAGATTTGTCTGAGATTTTTTTTTATAGTCTTAGGGTTGACTATGTTGCCCTAAAAAAAGCCCTAAATGGTCCTAAGCTTGTTGCAATCCTTTTTAAGGATTTCCAAGACCATTTACAGAGGTTGTTGGTTTTCTGGTTCACAAGGTTACATCCTGAACCTTCAGTCAAGGAGTAGGGCATGTTTTGTCCAGTTTGTATCAAAATAGAGTAGAAAGTTGCAGATCTTTTGCATATTGTCTCAGTGGTGTTGAATCTTCAAGCAAGGTGTATGCAGAGGCTTAGGTCCTCATTCTTAACTCAAGTTTTTAGTTCCATTTCTCTCCATCTATGTCAATTTTTATGGGTTTTGAATGTTCTGATTCTTTGTATGGAGTTTATCTGTGCATGTGTTATCTATCTTTAATTCTGGTTTAAAATCAGATTAAATTATGCTCTAGATGAAACACAAATTCATGGGGTTTGCACAGGGATTTTTGTAAGCAGTATGGTTCTGGGTATTTGTATTTATGATTTGGATCTTTGATGAAGTGATAGTAATCAGTCTTTGCATTCTGCAATGCACTAGATGACTTGCCCAATGGACAAGGCACTGATCTGAAACAAGTAAACTCTATGATGATATATGTTTGGTTGGGATGTGTTGTATTCTAAAAAAGTTAAATCAAATCCATTTAATCCTTTTAGTTTTATGTATTTAGGCCTTAGTTATTTCATGATAATCAAGAATCAACAGATGAGTGGTTACCATCTGGTATTTTCTTATCATTATCTGCTTTGTTGAATCCAATTTAAAGTTGTAAAACTATTATATGATCACTAGATTTAGTGCACCTGCCTTGGTTTTATAGAGCTAGAAGTGAAGAGGGCAGTCTTGTCCCTATAGTTAGTCCAGTTACCTACAAATTTCCCTATATTTGGAACTAACCCATCCTTAAAATTAGTCTTAGGTATATTGGTGTCTCATGGAGTGTAAAATCTATTCAAGAACCAACACCTCCTATGACCCATGGTAGAAGGGGAGGTGCCTGAAATATCCCTCCTAGATCTCATCAATAAAGTTCTCAAGAAGAAGAACATTATGAGGTAGAAGGTAGGGGGGACCAATCTGATAACCACTCAGGAGGTTTTTAGGGGGCTCAAGTACAAGAACTATTACAAAAAATACTGCAGAGGCTAGATGCAAGTTAGGAGAGGGGTCATCATTGGGAGACTAATGCCACTCACTAGGAGGAAAGAGAAAGGAGCCCTAGGAGGAGAGATCAGGAAGTAGAAGAGGACACTATGCATGCTTCTTACATGCGAGACCTCCTTAGGACTAAGACTAACCCATTTAAGGGAACTCAAGGTGGATCCATCATCAAGACTTGGCTACTAGATTTAGAAAGGCTATTTTCCATGCATCTTTACAGTAGTAATATTAAGGCTTAGTTTGCAGTCATTCACCTTAGAGATTTTGCATCCACTTGGTGGGAAACAAAGAAAGAGAAACTTCACATTGATATAACCACTCTTTCATGGGAACTGTTCCTAGAACTCTTTCGAGCCTGATTTCTTTCTGACCACTGGAAGTGGGAAAGAGCCAAAGAGTTTCACAACTTAAGGTAGTTAACTATGTCAGTTGATGATGATGAGCAAAGGTTCTTCAAACTCAAGCCATACTTAGGATATAAAGATGATGAACCCATGCTTACTCAACACTTCCTTAGAGGCCTCAATGTTTGATTAGCTAGTAGCGTACGAATGTTTAAACCTCAGACAGTTAATGATGCTATCATTAAGGCTCGTATTGTGGAACAAAATGAAGCCTTGGGATTAGGAGGCCAGATAGGTAGTCAAGGAGGTAATGCCTCTCAAGCCGGGACATGATTCAAGGGGAATCAATCTCAAGGAACACCTGGTCCTAAAAACTATCCCTCTTCATCCAAAGGAAGTCATAACCACTAGAAAAGGAAATTTCAAAATAAAAAATTCAACAATAGAAATGGGGGTTATCAATCAAACAACTCTTGCAACTGGCAGCATGCTAAGCAATATCCAAATTCACAACTAGCTCAGAGTATACCTCAGAATTCTAGTCAGGGTAGTTATCAACAGTCCAGTGCACCTTTCGTAGGGAGAAATTTTGTTAAAAATACATGATGTTACTCATGTGGTCAACACGGTCATATTGCAGTCAACTATCCTCAGAAATCCACCCCAGTAGCTAGCTATAGACAAGCCGCTTCAAAAACCATAGTGGGTGATGCAAGTAGAGCTCATCGAGTATTTTCTACTCTAGACCACTGGCAGGTCGAACATCAGGGATTAGTCATCGAAACCCTAGGTTTGTTAAGGGGTATCTCTACCACTATTCTATTTGATTCTGGAGCAACAAATTCCTTCATTTCTCCTTCTTTAGTAGAGCAGTGTGGGCTAACGACAGTAAGGCAAGAAGATAGATGGTAGGTTGAGCTAGCCTCCAAGGCAAGAATAGCCTCTAACTCTTGTGTCTAGAGTTGCAAGTTAGGGTTGGGGCCTTTCTCCTCCCTAGTAGATATTTGAGTGATTCCTTTAGGCTTGTATGGAGTAGTTTTTGGTATGGATTGGTTGGATTCTCACAATGCCATTTTGGATTGTAAAAACAAGAGCATTCAATGTTCAAATGATTCGGGGGAACCTAAGCAGATTGATTGGGTGCAACGACCCATCTCTCTTCGCATGATCTCTATGATGCAATTCAAGTGGTGCATGCACAAGGGATGTCAGTTGTTTGCAGTCTTAGTAGAGGACTAAGGACTTAGACAAAGGGGAAAGTAGGGATGTAACATTAGATCATCCCCTATTACAAGATTTTTTGGATGTTTTTCCCAAGGAAATACTAGGAATGCCACCCAAGAGGGACATTGATTTCTAGATTGAGCTAGTTCCAGGAGCAGAACCCATCTCCAAAGCTTCGTACCACATGACCACACAGGAACTTGCAGAACTTAAGTTGCAGTTGGAAGGACTTTTGGCAAAAGGGTTTATTAGACCCAGTGTGTCATCATGGGGTACACCAGTGATATTTGTGAAGAAGGATGGTTCTCTCTAATTGTGCATTGACTATCGTCAACTCAACAAGGTCACATTTAAAAATTGGTATCCTTTACCCCGCAATAATGACCTGTTTGATCAAATGAAAGGGGAAATAATATTTTCTAAGATTGATCTTAAGTCAGGGTATCATCAACTTAGAATTTGGGAAGCTACTATTCACTGAATAGATTTCCGCACCAGATATGGCCACTACAAGTTCACCGTAGTACTGTTTGGGCTTACAAACACTCCCTCTATATTTATGAGCTTAATGAATGGGGTTTTTAGAACCTATTTGGATAGATTTGTGATAGTTTTCTTGGATGATATCTTAGTGTTCTCTAAAACTTCTGAAGAACATGAGATTCATCTTCACCAAGTTTTACAATGCCTTAGAGAAAACCAACTTTATGCCAATCTAGAGAAGTGTGAATTCTTTTAGATAGAGGTTAAGTATCTCGGGCATGTCATCTTAGGGGATGGCATCGCAGTTTATCCAGCCAAAATTTAGGCCATAGTGGAGTGGCCAACTCCAACTAACATCCCTGAAGTCCACAGCTTTATGGGACTGGCTGGTTATTATAGATGATTTGTCAGGGAGTTCTCTTAGATAGCTCATCCCATCACTTCCTTGCAAAGGAAAGGAAAGAAATTTTTATGGTTAGAAAAGTGTGAGGCCTCTTTCCAGTGCTTGAAAGAAAGATTAACCAGTGCTCTGATCTTGGTAGTCCCCGAACCCTCAGGAAACTTTGTGGTCTCTATAGATGCCTCACTAGAAGGGATTGGGGCAATTCTTATGCAAGAAGGACAAGTTGTCACTTATGAATCTAGGAAGCTCAAAGATCATGAGCTCAACTATCCCACCCATGATCTGGAGTTAACAGCTGTGGTTCATGCCTTAGTGAAATGGAGGCACTTTCTGTTGGGTCATAAATTTGAACTCCATACAGATCATTGAAGCCTTCAATATATCTTCTCTCAACCTAACCTCAATGCTAGACAATGCAAATGGATGGAATTCTTATGCAAATATGATTTCGAGGTTAACTACGTCTAAGGGAAAATGAATGTGGTGGCAGATGCTCTTAGTAGGTGCAGGCATGGTTTTTTGACACTTTCTCTAAGCATTGATTTGGAGAAACGAATTAGAGAGGCTCTCACTTATGATTCTTGGTTTCAAGAGGTAAAAGCAAAATTAAAGTCGGGGAGACCCTTGGAATGTCATTTTTCAGGATATTCCTTGGATTCACTAGGATTGTTGCGACAATAAGACAAAATTTATGTGCCCATGTCAGGAGATCTTCGTATGCTTATTCTTTTAGAAAGCCACAAGGCTCCCTACTCAGCACATCCAAGGGTAAAGAAAATGTATGCTAACCTACACCAATTGTAATATTGGTCAGGAATGAAAAGAGACATAGCAGACTATGTGGCAAGATGTTTGGAATGCCAGAGAGTAAAAGCAGAGCATCAACATCTAGCAGGTCTTTTGCAGCCTCACCTTGTGCCAGAATCAAAATGGGATATTATTTCCATGGATTTTATTGTGGGACTTCTAGTTAGCCCACTGAGACATGATGCTATCATGGTAACAGTTGATAGGCTGACCAAGGGAGCCCATTTCTCTCCCATGCAATCTTCCTATTTAGCAACTTCGGTAGCTAGAGTATTTATGAAGGACATAGTGAGACTCCATGAAATTCCCAGGAAGATTATTTTTTATCATGATCTAATATTCACATATGCTCTTTGGACTTCACTTTAGCACACATTAGGGACTCAGCTCAACTTTAGTTCAGCCTATCATCCTAAGACAAATTGGTAGACCGAGCGAGTCAATCAGGTTCTTGAGGATATTCTCAGAATGTATGTTATGGACAGATAGACCCATTGGGAAGAGTATTTATATTTGGTAGACTTTGCATATAATAATGGTTATCACAGTTCCATAGGAATGTCTCCTTTTCAGGCTCTATATGGTCATTTGTGTCGTACTCCTTTGAGTTGGGACCATTTGGAGGATAGGGTACTTCTTGGCCCTGAGATGTTATAGTATATGGAGTAGTAGGTTAAGCGTATCAGAGAGCATATTATGACAGCTCAGGATAGGAAGAAGAAGTACGTAGATACTCATAGGATTGATGTGCACTTCACTCTTGGAGACATAGTTTTTCTTAGGGTACGCCCATGAAAGAGCCCAATCCATTATAGAAAAGGATCCAAGCTAGCATCCCAATTTTTTGGCCTTTTTGAAGTCCTGGAGAGGATAGGACCAGTAGCTTATTGGCTTGCCTTTCCGCCCAACTGTTAGGAATAGTCCCAAGAGATAACTGAGAGGGGGGGTGAATCAGTTATCTAGAAGTTTCAATTCATTATCAAATTAAGTATACTTAAACATTAAGCATAAACACAATGAAAGAACACTTGAACACAACACCAATATTTTGGTTATGGGGAAACCCAAATAGGTAAAAACCCTGGTGGGAATTGACACCCACTAATAAACTGTACTAGTGTATAATGATCCTTGTTAGAAGATCTTACAACCTTGTTAGGAGTTGATATTTACAATGCAATAAGTACAGTGACCTGGTCAAAGGTCAAACCTTGTTAGGAGTCTTTTATGATTGGCCCTATTAGGAGTGAGGACACACTATTTGAGAGCTCACTGCTCAAAGGGGTGAAGGCTGCAACCTTCTGAATAATAGATACACACTATATCTAGATCTTGGTGAATTGCGAGGTATACCTATTATCTTGATCAGTTCCAATGAACAGCACACTTTATCTTCTCTGTCACATAGACTCTTCTTGATGACACAATACTTCGCACTCTCTGCTCTACTCTAATCTTTTATCTCATGTCATGCTTCTAGCGATCACAAATGACCAACTATAAGTATCTTTCCTCTAAATGATATAATCAAGTCAGCCTATTTGAACCATCTTGAAATCATATTAGAGAAACAATAAAACTCTCCAATAACATCTCTGTCAGCTCTACTAAGCACGCAACACAAACTGGGACCTGTCCAAATCAATAAGTGTAGATGCACATTACACACTGTCGGCTCTACCAAATTAACTGATACTTTCTCCTCAAGCTCAATTACATCCTGCACTCTTAACCAAACATTCTTAACTCTTCTCTAATCACTAATCCAAGCACACATACCAAAATGATAGGCACAACTCTTGTACCAATATAATCTATGTCAGCTCTTTTGGATAAACACAAGAAACTATAATTGGTGAATAGCGACTGCATAACTTCACTTCTACTACATATCAAACTCTACATCCATGAATGGAGCAACACTAACATATCTCCATCATATATCCAAATGTGCAAGGCTCCATGATAACCGTACGAATAATCACTCACAGAATACTGCCTGTAACTCTATCAAGAACACTGCTACATAACTGTTTGTACTAACAATTAACCTCTACATCCTTGATATCATGTTGATAACATTTCCATGCTACATATACTCAAATCTTACTGCATAAGTCTTCCATGCATGTTACTTACCATATGTTATCATCAATGACAAACATACAGTCAGCACTGGCTTGTTGGCAAATCTCCAACAATCTCCCCCTTTGGCATTGATGGCAATATATGGAATGAAAAACACCACCAATCCAAATGACCAATTCTTTTGTAACATTCTCCATTTCCTCATCAAAACTCCCCCAAAGATGAATCCTCCATCTACTGCAATATTCTTCAATATTCTCCATTTCCTCAACTGAACTGCTTCCATGACTAAATACTACTACCCCTTGCTACTACATATTATTCCTTCTTAATTATGTATGTACTCCCCCTTTACTACTATTTTTCATGACTATATACTACTCTCCCTTTGACATCAATAGCAAAGGGCACCAAACATTTAAGCACCGGTACTACTCCTGAAGTATAGTAGTCAACCATCCATCAGTCGTTGAGGACTGATGCTTTCTCCACTTTCTCTAATCAAAATCAGGGAAGGGAATTACTCCTAGCTTCTCCCCGAGATACTCAAAAGTATCCTTTGGTAACAGCTTTGTGAATATATCTGCTAGTTGATCCTTTGTACTCACATATTCCAATTTGACTTCTTTCTCTACCACTTTCTCTCTTAGGAAGTGATACTTAATCTCTATGTGCTTTGTCTTTGCATGCATCACATTATTCTTTGACATGTTGATAGTGCTAGTGTTATCACAATGAATAACAATAGGATAATCAATATGAATTCCAAAATCTTTTATCATCTGCTTGATCCAAACAATTGTAGAAAACTTCAAAGTTGCTGCAACATACTCTACTTCTGTTGTTGATTGAGAAATACAATTCTGCTTCTTGCTTGTCCAAGTGACTAGTCTATCATAATGAAATACTACTCCTCCTGATGTACTCTTTCTATCATCTACTCATCCTGCCCAATCTATATCTATATATACATGAAGCTCAGCATTCTCTAAATTAGGATACCATAGACCATAATCTATTATGCCCTACAAATATCTGAATATTCTCTTTACTGCCATGAGCTGACTTTGTTTGGGCTCTGCTGCAAATCTTCCAACTATGCCAACTGCATTAGAAATATCAAGTCTAGTTTGAGTAAGATATATGAGTTTACCAACCATAGACTTGTACAATGTTGTATCTACTACTGGAGAATCATCTTCTTTTGTAAGCTTGCATCATGTTGTCATAGGAGTACCCACTGTCTTGCAATCATCCATCTTGAACTTCTTCAATATCTCTTTCACATATTTAGACTGATTAATGAAAATACCTTTCTCTGTCTACTACACATTTAATCCCAAAAAGTATTTGATAGGTCCAATCATGCTCATCTCAAACTTGCTATGCATCTCCTTAGCAAATTTTGCACTAAGTTTGTCATTACCCCCAAAGATAATGTCATCAACGAATATAGCTACAAGAAGTAAACCTTCAGATGTTTCTCTTATGAATAGATTACAATCTGCTACTCCCTTTTTTAATCCAATTTTTGTTAGATATCCATCAAGTCTCTCATACCAAGCTCTAGGGGCTTGCTTAAGTCCATAGAGGGCTTTCTTCAATCGGCATACCATATCAGGTTTGTTTGATACAGTGAATCCTTCTCACTGCTCAATGTATACTTCTTCCTTTAACTCTCCATTCAAGAATGTTGACTTAACATCCATCTGATAAAATTTGAAGTTTTTGAATGTTGCATAAGCTAGAAACAACTTAATAGCTTCTAATCTTCTCACAGGTGCAAATGTGTCTGAATAATCAATACCTTCTCTTTGTGCATATCCCTTGCATACTAACCTTTCTTTATTCCTTACTATTGTACCATCTTCATTCATCTTATTTCTAAATATCCACTTGGTTCCAATCATGTTCTTATCACTAGGTCTTGGGACCAGTTCCCAAGTATCATTCTTAATAATCTGATCTAGTTCTTCTTTCATAGCATCATGCCAATCTAAATCATTACGTGCATCTTCAACACTTAAAGGTTCAATCTGGGATAGTAAACTTACCACTTCATTTCCTGCTGAACTCTTTGCTTTTGATCTTGTAGTGACTTTGCTGCTTTGATCTCCAATGATTTCATCCTTAGAGTGATATCTAGATGTAAACTTTGGAACTTTAGGTGATACTGTCTCATCTGCCTTTTGAGTTTCTTCTTCACTTGTTTCAGGGTCATTGAATAATACATCAATATTGCCAAACATTTCTTCAACAACTATCTCACTAGTGGAAGGACTAGGTTCTTCTTCAATCATAGGTGCATAATCATGATATCTTTCTTGAACCATAAACTTTTCATCAATCTTAACATGAGCACTTTCAATGATCTTCTTCAATATCAAATTAAAACATCTATAAGCTTTGCTTTTAGGAGAGTGACCAAGGAAATACCTTCATCACTCCTTGCATCAAACTTGCCTATTGCTTCATCCCTCTTGATGTAGCACTTGCTTCCAAAGATTCTGAAGTATTTCACTATGGGAACATTACCAAACCATAGCTCATAAGGTGTCTTGTCCACACCAGGCCTCAATTGTATTTTATTGATAGTATAGATTGTTGTATTAACCACATCTCTCCAATAGGTGTGTGCAACTTTTCCTTCAATCATGATGGTGTGTGCTATATCAAGGATGATCTTATTCCTTCTCTTTACAATCCCATTATGTTGAGGGGTTCTAGGTGCACTCAACTATCTATTTATGCCATGTTCTTTGCAGTACTCATAGAATCTATCAGAGGTGAATTCTCCTCCTCTATCTGATCTTAAACACTTTATCTTTAGTCTAGATTCATTCTCATCCTTAGATTTGAATATTTTGAACTTCTCAGATTTGAATATTTTGAACTCTCAAATGCTTCTGACTTATCTTTCAAGAACACAACCCACATCATTCTAGAATAATCATCAACAAACAAAATGAAATACCTTTCACCATAGTATGATCTTGTTTGAGTTGGTCCACATAGGTCTGTATGAATCAGATCCAACTTGTTTTCTGTTGAATTATGCTTTCTTCTGAATGAATTCTTCACATGCTTTCCCATCACACATTCTCTATAAATAGTATGAATTGGCTTTGCTATGCTAGGTAGATCTCTTACTGCCTTTACATTGCTTATATTTACTATGTTATCAAAATTGATATGACGGTCTTTTATGCCATAGCCAACTATCATCTACTTTAGCAAAAAAAAAACTTGCTTCTAAATTAAGCTAAAAAACATTACCTTTAGTCTTTGAACTTGATGCAATCATTACACCATCCTTGTTGTTAATGATGCACTTGTTGTCTTTGAACTCCAATCTATAACCTTTTTCAAGCAACTGTCCAACACTAAGAAGGTTATGCTACAAACCATCTACATAAAGAACATCATCAGTGTTGTTCTTTCCATCCAGTGTGATAGCTCCTCTTCCAATGATAGGTTTAGGAGTGTTGTCTCCAAATCTAACCATGCCACCTTTTTATTTGTCCAGATGAACAAATCTATCTTTATCACCTGTCATGTGATGTGAACAACTGCTATCTATAATCCAATATGTCCTTATATCTGCTAGTGAAATGAATGCTAGCTCTTGTTCCTTTTTCCCATCTTCACAATCCATCTCATCATACATCTTCTCCATAATAGCAATGAATACAATTTCATCTTCAACTGAATCATCATCATAAACTTCATCACCAACATAGTAACATTATTTTGTATACTTAGGCTTGTAGTTAGTACTGAATTTCTTAATTCTTGTAGGACACTTAGATGCAAAGTGACCAATCTTATTACATGAGAAACATTTGAGTGGTAACTGACCTTCATACTTTCCTTTTTCTTTTCTTTATTTCTTAGCAATCATAGCAATAATATCATCTATCTCTTTATCTTCATCTCCATCATCAAAATTACCAGAAGTGTTTAAAGATTTATTACCATGGACTGATGCTTTGAAGGTTGTCTCACTTTTAGGCTCTGTCTTCGATATTGAAATCTCAAAAGCTGAAATTTTTCTAATCAAGGTCTCTCTCTTGAAATTTTTTGTAAGCTGCATGGTCTCATCAAGGATGTTGATCTTGTTTTCATACTATGTTGTAAGAGTAGTCATCAACTTATCCATAATGTCTTCCTCTAAGATCTCTCCACCATTGTTTATGATTCCAATAACTGCTTCATTAATCCTTTGGTTGTAGGCTCTGATGTCCTCTTCAAGTAGCATCTCTAATGCATTGTATCTTTTCTTCCATGTCTTTCTATGCACATTCTTTGCTTGTGTACCTCCTTCAAACATGTCTTCTAGGTGCTTCCATATCTTGTAAGCTATGTCTACTTTCTTTATCTCTTAAAACTCACTATCAGATAAGGTGATGATAAGGGATTCTTTGGATATTGCATTCTGATGGAACAAATCCTTTTGCTTGCTAGTAGCATCATCATTTGCAAGATCTTCTAGAGAGGGGATCTTAACTTCTTTGATAGCTACTTCAAAAACTTCAAAAGCAATGCACTGCAAATGTGTCACCATTTTGTTCTTCCAATCAGGATAGTTCTCTCCATCAAACTTTGGACTGTCTTTCTAAAGAATGCCATCTGATCAACCTCAAGTTGTTAAACTTTCTCTCCGAGGCACTTGTCTCTAATACCAATTGTTAGGAATAGTCCCAAAAGATAACTGAGAGGGGGGGATGAATCAGTTATCTACAAGTTTCAATTCATTATCAAATTAAGTATACTTAAACATTAATCATAAACACAATGAAAGAAAACTTGAACACAACACCAATATTTTGGTTACGGGGAAACCCAAATAGGTAAAAACCCCAGTGGGAATTGACACCCACTAATAAATTATACTAGTGTATAGTGATCCTTGTTAGAAGATCTTACAACCCTGTTAGGAGATGATATTTACAATGCAATAAGTACAGTGACATCGTCAAAGGTCAAACCCTATTAGGAGTCTTTTATGATTGACCTTGTTAGGGGTGAGGATGCACTATCCGAGAGCTCACTACTCAAAGGGGTGAAGGCTGCAACCTTCTGAATAACAGATACACACTATATTTGGATCTTGGTGAACTACAAGGTAGACCTGTTGTCTTGATCAGTTCCAATGAATAGCATGCTTTATCTTCTCTATCACATAGACCTCTTCTTGATGACACAATACTTCTCATTCTCTTCTCTGCTCTAATCTTTTATCTCATGTCATACTTCTAGCGATCACAAATGACTGGCTATAAGTATCTTTCCTCTAAATGATATAATCAAGTTGGCCTATTAGAACCATCTTGAAATTGTATTAGAGAAACAATAAAACTCTCCAATAACATCTCTGTCGACTCTACTAAGCACACAACACAAACTGGGATCTGTCCAAATCAATAAGTGTAGATGCACGCTACACACTATCGTCTCTACCAAATTAACTGATACTTTCTCCTCAAGCTCAATTACATCATGTGCTCTTAACCAAATATTCTTAAATCTTCTCTAATCACTAATCCAAGCATGCATACTGAAATGATAGGCGCAACTCCTATACCAATATAATCTCTATTGGCTCTTCTAGATAAACACAGGAAACTACAATTGGTGAATAATGACTGCATAACTTAACTTCTACTGCATATCAAAATCTATGTCCATGAATGGAGAAACAATAACATGTCTCCATCATATATCCAAATGTGTAAGGCTCCATGATAACTGTACGGATAATCACTCATAGAATACTGCCTGTAACTCTGTCAGGAACACTACTGACACAAGCTACTACATAACTATTTGTACTAACAATTAACCTCTGCATCCATGATATCATGCTGATAACATGTCCATGCTACATATACTCAAAGCTTGCTACATAAGTCATCCACGCATGTTATTTACCATATGTTGTCATCAATGACAAACATACAGTCAGCACTAGCTTGCTGGAAAATCTCCAACACCAACCTTGTTCGTATTCATGATGTATTTCATGTTTCAGTTCTTAGAAAATATATTCTTGATGAGACTCATGTTTTGGATTGGAATGCATTACAGGTAGCAGACGTGCAACTGGCTTTCGAGCCTGTATGCATTTTGTAGCAGCGAACACTGACCCTTAGGGGTCGCATTATAGATCAAGCAAGGGTCCAATGGGACCCCAATGATGAGTCCTCAGCCACTTGGGAGGATGTTGTTAGACTTAGAGATGCTTATCCTTATCTATTTGTAGGCTTCCAAGAGTAACCCTAACTCTAGGGGGGAGGATGTAATACCCTCTCAGATGATTATACTTTGACTTTTATTTGGACATTTTTCATTATGATGGTTAGAATTATATGTTTATAGTTATGCTTATTTAGATGATGATATGCTTATCAAATGTTTAGATACACTCATTTATGATTATCATTTTATGTTTATGAAATTGGAAATTATTTATGTTTATATGTTTTATAAAGCTAACCCAAGGATTTGAATCTAACCATTATTATCTATGATGTCTCTTGTTTTCATGTATATATGTCTGATGTGATTTTATGACTCGAAATGAAGTTGTAGTTACTCACTTACTTGAGGTCCACATGATGTATCAATCATGGTCATCTATTTGCATATGTCTTATGGTATATATATGTATCTATGCACATGTATCTCCTCTCGGTGATGCAGGCTTGCCGGTACCAGGCATTGTCTCCACCCAGTCTCACAGGTCTGAGCGAGTCCTCAAAATCCTTGATCATTGTTGTTGTTATGGAGATATCACCAAGGTTCCATGAGAAGGAACTCTATCTCTGACCCTTTCCGTTCTTAGGTGGGGAGTTCCTGAGTCAGTCCTTGTGTCAGATGGTGATTATTGTTAGTGAAGTTTGTTTCTTGCTTCTTGCAATTTTTGAGCATGAGATTTGGTATATAGTAGTTCTAATTATATTTGATGGAAGATTCTATCTTTTGTTAGTAATTACTTATATGTACTATTGTATATCATTGGAGTTTGATTTAGTGTATGATTAAATAATGTGATTATAATGTTAATAACATATATATATATATATATATATATATATATATATATATATATATATATATATATATATATATATATATATATATATATATATATATATATATATATATATATATATATATATATATATATATATATATATATATATATATATATATATATATATATATATATATATATTGTTGGAATTAGGAGAGATAGGTACTGAGAGGGGAGGGGTGAATCAATGCCTTCAAAAACTTTACTTGTAAAACCTTTCAGATCTAAAACTATAAACAGTGATAACCGACCAATGTAACTTGAATCTAATTGCATGAATCATTTATCCACTTAACATAAGTAAACATCATGAAATCCATAACACAATCACATGACAAGTATTTTGGTAACATAGAAACCCTTATTAGAAGGTAAAAATTGTGGTGGGGATGACACCCACAAATTCTTCACTACTGCAGATAGAAAAGGTTTTCCTATTAGGGCTACAAGTTTTGATCACTTCTGGTGATCTCACCCTGTTAGGAGTGACATGTTAGATTGGCTAGATCTACCTAGTTATAGGATTTTAGCAACACTAATGAAGTGTGCACTCAGTTAGGAGATTTACATAAGACTGTTAAGTCTACTCTGTTAAGAGATTTTATCCAAAAACTATATTACAATTGTCAGAAAGCAATAGGTATTTATCTACTATTTGACACTCAATTGTCTGTTACAGATCTATAAGCTCTGATAAAATATCACCTTACTTGTGATGAATATCTGCTCTGAACTACTCGGTAGCCTCTACTAATTCTGCTCAAACTGAGTTCTACTATGCTCGGTTCTATTCTGTTAACTGATAGACTTGAAGATAGGCAAAATGCTTCAAGTGCTCCATGATTCATATATCAGCTCTCTTTAAAAATGATGCGAACACATAAATATATAGTGTTCTATTTTTCCACTTTGACACAATTAGGTTACACACTATAATCATAACCCTAAGATCTACGGTGTACAATAATAACCTAGATCATCTATTACAAAAGATATATATTGTATTTAATGAATATCATTACATTAAATGTTCCTCGATCTTGGTAAAATGTTTTACAAACCGTTGTAACCATTTGCATAAAAGAATGTGCCATTCCTGATTACTATGCCATTTCCTGTGATCCTTAATAAACACTGTGTAAACTGATTGGTGTATACTGTGATGCTCAGTGTTTACTATCTATCGGTATCGGTGTCTGCTAGTACTCGGTAAAGTATTTGCTGCTCGGTGTATAGGCTTTATCGACTAGTCTGTTCTGCTTTATATTACTGATTAACTCATTGTAAGTAACCGACCGATATATTTACACTCCTTTAGTACTAATGAAAACCTTAGAAGGCTCAATAGAGATAACAATCTCCCCCTTTGGCATTAGTATCAAAACTTCAAATGTATAAAGACAAAGAATTTCTATATGACTTATGTCTCCTTATATCACCGCCATAAACATATACACATCAAAAAAAATTTAAGTACTAAGTACTCCCCCTCAGTGCATGCTCCCAGTAATATAGTATACATAGCATCCATGTACATAATATTTGGCATAATAGCATCTGATACATTATTTTCCCCCTTTTTGATAGTAATGCCAAATACAAAATTGAGGTAGTATACTCACAGCTTGTCAAAGATTGACTAATGGGTTTTCTTCAGTGACTCTAGGAGGTTTTCCCATTCCTCTTTCAAGTTGGTGAGAGCAATATGCTCAAGACTGACTTGTGCATGCATGTCAAAGATGTTTTCTAACACCGAAATTTATGGTGTTGCAACTAATAGCTCAGCTTTGACAATATGTGCTTCAAAAAATTTCAGGCATGGAATGAGTTCAGTTTGCAACTCAGTAACCTGATCTGTTAAGTGCATTTCTTGTTTCTTCAAATCTGCTATCAACCGCTGGAGTTCTTGAACTCAGTGAATATGCTTTAGGAAAGCATGTGGCTCGCTGATAGCTGCATTTGTACTCAACTATATTTCTGCTTCAAAATCTTTGATCTTTTCACTGACTTCAATAGTGAAGGTGTCTAGAGTACATAGCTTCAATAAGTATTGACAAATTGTCTAGGTGATGGATTTTGTTTCAGTAATAACCTCAGATAATTTGACCTTAAGTAATGCCACTTCTTGGCTGATTTTCTCTGCTAATTTGTGTTGTATTCTCTATTCTGCCCTTTCTTCAATTCGTTTATCTGCATCGGTGTCCGGGGCATTGATCTTCTTGGCAAGTGTAGCAAGTTGATCTATAATAGGTGTATCCTCATCAATATGTATCTCAAGTACTACCTGTTGGAGGATATCCCGCACATCATTTAATACTTCTTTTCATTTGTGCTCTTTCTTTATCTTCTCTTGCGCTGCCTTCCTTGAACATAACTCCCCATATTTACTCAAGTCCTCACGGCTTAGGGTCCTCGGGTCACACTCAGGTATAATAATCACTTCATCTAGGGTGACCGGCCCTTTTCCTTTCTTCATCTTCTTCTGTGCTAGGGGTGATTTCTTCTCAATGATAGCAATAGATCTATCTCTAGTCTTCAAAGTGTCCTTCCCTGTTTGCACTTGTTCTTCATTCTTCTGCTCCTCGATAGTGGTGGTCTTGATTGTTGTAGTAGGAGTCTCGGTTGTGGTGTTCAGTGGAATCACCTCTATTGCCTTTGGTTCTTGTGTGTCCTTTGCTTCATCTATTTCCTTTGGTTCAGTGGAAGGTGCCTCTATATGTGTAGGCTCATCTATCTCTATAGGTTTCTCTATGTTTTGATCTCCTGTGGTATCTTTGTTTTGCTCAGGATCTGAGCCGGCAGGTTGTACTTGGGAAAGAATTTCATCTACTTTGGCAAGTACAGGAAGTTCACCTGGTAGTGATGTAAATAGACTGTCAGTGTCTAGTGCTTCATCTTTGTTTGGTGCAATATTTACATCTTCATCATCTTGGTCATCAGGATCACCATGTGTGATGTCTGTGATGTCTACAATGAGTACATCGTCATCGGTTTTCTTCTTCAGTTGGATTTCAACTTTATCTGGTGCATCCTATGAAAATTTTATTTCTTCCTTGTCCTCAGTTATATCAATTTCCTCGGTGACTGATATACTGGTACTCTTTGATTTCTTTGCTGGTCCTCCATCAATGTAGATACCTTTACCTTTAGAGTTTTGTCTCTTCTTAGACAGGTTCAAAAATGCTTGTTGCTCAGCTTTTTCTTCAGCTTTCAGAATTGATGTCCATATAGAATCAGTAGTGACATCCATATCTACTACATTGTCATCCATGATCATTAAGGCCCTATTCTTGATCATAAAGTTTGCTTGGTATTTGGTCAAGTATTCACTAACTTTTCCAAAGCTTAAGTATGCGGCTACCCGAACTAGAGAGTGTTCTCTCTTTCTCTTCTGTGTCTAATGCAACAGCCCATTTCTCAGTAATTATATCATCCAATTTCTTTGGTAATGCATAGGCAAACTCTATTGGAACTTTCTTGAATTTTATCATCATTTGGATGACAGCCTCTTCAATTTTAGTTTGATCTTCTTTTGACATTTTGTCAAATCTATCTAGAAAGGGATCAACGAGGTCTCCATGTTCAATTATGTCCTTAATGACTTCATCTATTGTTTTGGCCTTGTTACTAACCACTTTGAATTGATTTATATCATCCTATGTCTTTGTATCTTCTAGATCTTCCTTATTTCTTATGTATTTCCTCTTTCTCTTTGGTGCCTCAGCTACTACCTTGTTCTTTCTCTTAATGTATTTCTTTGTCGGTGTAGCTGCTCTTCTTTTTGTTACTTTTCCTACATCTTCTTTCTCAGTAGGTGGTGCTGCATTTGATGAATGTGTCTTCATACCTTCATGTATAGGTGACTGCATCTTTGTAGGAATTTCAAGTGGAGGAACCTGTGTAGGATCTATTTCTTTGTCGGACTCGGTCTCCTCACTATCATATGGTTTGTCGGCTAACTGTAGCTGACCTTTGATTTCCTGTTCAACCGGTATCCCTTCAGATGTTTTAGACTTATCTCCATATTTAGCAGTGAGATCTTTCTTTATCTTCTTTACCTTTCTTGTTATTTTACCGATCTCAATATTTGTAGATATTCTAGATTTAGCTTCTTCATATACTCCGAACCTAGTGGCTATGGGATCCTTCGGTATGGCAAGCAGTGCATTAATAGATTTCAGTGTGAAATCATGGTCTATTTCATATCCCATCAGTGCCAACCATTTTATCCTAGGCTCAACTACTTTTATCAAAGTATAGTCAGTGTCGACCACAAAACATATGTCATCTTCAAATTTTTGAACTAATTCCCTTGGAATTTTGCTTCTCTTTTGCATTTTAGATTGAAATTAAGTGAAGTATGCATTAAACTCTACATTTAACTTATCTCCTAACTTGTTCATCATTTCACCAATCTATTTTGTTATCGGTACATCCGGTATCCAATTTACTTTACCGATGCCAGGCACATACTTTTGTAAATAGAAGAATATGCATGCAAGTAGAGATCCGTACTTACATGTGTTAGATTTCTTTTTCCTTATGGTCTTCATATTCTCTTGAAGTTGATGAAATAGTATCTCGGCAAGATCTACTTGGTGACCTTTCACTATAATTTTGTGCGCCATGTCTATTGCGCTGCAAGGTACGCTGTTGAGTCTGCTCAATTGAAATAGCTTATACTCGATCACATGTGCTACAAATTTTACTACTGGGTCCTTGATTGTTGAAATCTACAATGCCCGACCGTCCCATTGTGCTCCAGTGTATTTCTCAACATCCGATCATGAAGAACTTAAAAAATCCTTAGCTTTGTCGGTTGTAGGGAGCCCAATAACCCTACTGATTATTTTCTTGTTGACCTCAATCAGTTTGTCTAGCCAGAACTTGTCATCATGATATCTACTCAAAATGATTCTAATCCAATCCGATTTGAATGATTGCGGCAAGTGTGTAAAGTATGATAAACCTAATTCCTCAATCTTCTTGTAGTCTGATTTCATTTTTCCATCAGGGCCACAGAGTGGTTGATATGCTGCAATAGTTTCAAAGTCCCCAACTTCTCTGATTTTGTAGTGAATATAAGACCTTACGTCTTCTGTTAGTAAAACCCTTTCTCGTATGCTCAAAAATGTACCCATTGTATCTATCTATGATGCGACCTTAGGATGTGGCTTAAACTTTGGTTCAATGAAATTTTCCCTAATGATTAGATTAACTTCCTCTTCAACACTTTGAGTTTTGCTTGCAGATGATGTCGATGCCATAAATTAATTATAGGGTTTCGGCAAGCAATAGGATAGGAAGTGTTTGATCGCAAATGAACTTACTCGGTATCATGAAGAGTGATGTCGGTTCGATCTAGTGTAGCCTTGAATCCTTCAAAAAATCCTTTAGCTCGAACTCTGCTCTTTGAATTCTTTGCTCTTTGAAATCGCATTGTAGAAATGAACTCTGTTCCCGTGTATTTATAGACTTTTGATGTTCCCGCTCAAACTTTTATGTAATAAATGCTCCATCTAACTTTTGGTATGAAATAGCTATCAGCTTGGTGACTACTAAAACTTTCATTCACTCAGTTAACATAGGCTTTCTTTCATCGGTTGATACATATGCTTGGTTAACCTTAGATAGTGATTACCGACAAGTAACCAACTCTCGGTCTCTCTTTTACCAACTATATAACATTGTTAGCTCATGACAACTAAACCATAGTGCATCTTTATTCATGTTGATTTGGTATAAGAACATTATGCATAAGGAACTATATGTAAAATGTGATCTTTTGAAATATCAGTCCCATACATACCTATTTCACTTTAAGTGGAGGTACTGATGTCACCCAATCCAGTGGAGAAGGTTTCACCGACAACATTACTTGACTCAGCATCCTCATTAGACACCTTCTTCTACATAGTGTTCCTTAACTTCGTGATATCAGTAATAGTATATCCACTTTCAAATATATGGTTTTCATCTGGTGCTCAATCTCTGTAGTTCTTGCTTAAATGACCAACCTTAAAGCAATGGATACAAGCCATCCCAGAGTTTGTCCAATCCGACTCTTTCTATAACAGTTTGCTGCAATGTGTCCATATCTACCACATACAACACAGTTAGTCCATGTATTATAATCCCAAAGATAAGAGTTACCTTGTCTCTTCGGTTGGTATGGTCTGCATTGTGGTTTCTCCTTAGGTGTCCAGACTTGCTTCATTTTTGCCTTGCAGTCTCATGCAGTGTGTCGATGCTTGTTACAAGTATAGCATATTTTCTCCATAGTAGTATTATTAGCAAGATTGTTTTGCTTAGCTCTACACTCATAAGCAGGATGTCCAAACTTACCACAGTAATAACAATATTCATTAAACTTAGGAGTGACGGGAGGTTTACCTTGTGCTTTGCTTCTGCACACATTAGATGTATGTCCTGGTTTGCCACAATGATAACATGCCAACACTTTAGGTTTCTGATTTTGACTGATGTTGACTTGTTTAGCTTGTTGTGATGTTTCTCCTTCACTGGTGTAGCCTATAATGACTTTTCTCCCAAATCTTCTTTGATTAGTTAAAAAGTCATCAATCTTCTTGGAGCTGTCCTCAGCAAGTTTCTTCATTTCATTTTGTTGCTGTTTATTTTTCACTTCATTTCTCAGCTTCTCATTTTCTTCTTTGAGTCTTGCAACATCTTCTAGTTTTCTTGACAATTCTGCATTCACTCAGTTTACCTCTTGATTCACAGTCATCACTTGATTAGTTACTTGGAAATGTTTGTCAGTGAGTCTTTGTATCTCACTTTCTTTAGTTTGAAGTTGTTCACTCATCTGTCTCCGATCATCAATTGCCAAGTTCCTTTCTTGCTTGGCTTGATTTGCTTTGTTCATTATTTCTATCATTCTCACCATTTGAGATTCCTGACTGATTTATAGTGCTTTCACTTGATCAGTTAAATATTGATTCTTTTTAGATAGATCAGTGATTATGCTTTCGGATCCATCGGAGATGCTTCCAAAACTAGATCCAATATGCTCGAATATGTCATCAATAGGTTCTTCATGATAACCGATCTCATTCTGTAGTCTAGCTAGGTTCTTCTTTTCATCCAATAATTTATTCAGTCCTTCCTTGGCTTGTTTATACTATTCCACAAACATTTGCATTTGTATCTTTTGATTCTCAATAGTCTTGTCAAGCTTGTATCTCTCCATGACTTAGATCTTTACCCTTCAGTGGTTAAACTGTTCAATAAGAGAACTGTGCTCTGATACCAATTGTTGGAATTAGGAGAGATGGGTACTAAGAGGGGAGGGATGAATCAGTGCCTTCAAAAACTTTACTTGTAAAACCTTTCAGATCTAAAACTATAAACAGTGATAACCGAGCAATGTAACTTGAATCTAATTGCATGAATCATTTATCCACTTAACATAAGTAAGTAAACAACATGAAATCCATAACACAATCACATGACACAAGTATTTTGGTAATGTAGAAACCCTTGTTAGAAGGTAAAAACTACGGTGGGGATGACACCCACAAATTCTTCACTATTGCAAATAGAAAAGGTTTGCCTGTTAGGGCTACAAGTTTTGATCACTTCTAGTGATCTCACCCTGTTAGGAGTGACATGTTAGATCGGCTAGACCTACCTAGTTATAGCATTTTAGCAACACTAATGAAGTGTGCACTCGATTAAGAGATTTACATAAGACTGTTAAGTCTACTCTGTTAAGAGATTTTATCCAAAAACTCTATTACAATTGTTAGAAAGAAATAGGTATTTATCTGCTATTTGACACTCAATTGTCTATTATAGATCTATAAGCTCTGATAAAATATCACCTTACTTGTGATGAATATCTACTCTGAACTACTCAGTAGCCTCTGCTAATTCTGCTCAAACTGAGTTCTATTGTGCTTGGTTCTGTTATGTTAACTGATAGACTTGAAGATAGGCAAAATGCTTCAAGTGCTCTGTGATTCATGTATCAACTCTCTTGAAAAATGACATGAACACATAAATATATAGTGTTCTATTTTGCCGCTTTGACATAATTAGGTTACACACTATAATCATAACCCTAAGATCTACATTGTACAATAATAACCTAGATCATCTATTACAAAAGATATATATTGTATTTAATGAATATCATTACATTAAATGTTCCTCGATCTTGGTAAAATGTTTTACAAACCATTGTAACCATTTGCACAGAAGAATGTGCCATTCTTGATTACTATGGCATTTTCCTGTGATCCTCGGTAAACACTATGTAAACTGATCGGTGTATACTGCGATGCTTGGTGTTTAATGTCTGTCAGTGTTGGTGTCTGCTGGTACTCAGTAAACTGTCTACTGCTCACTGTATAGGCTTTATCGACTAGTCTGTTCTGCTTTATATTACCGATTAGCTCATTGTAAGTAACCGGCTAATATCTTTACACTCCTTTAGTACTAATGACAACCTTAGAAGGCTCAATAGAGATAACATATATATATATATATATATATATATATATATATATATATATATATATATATATATATATATATATATATATATATATATATATATATATATATATATATATATATATATATATATATATATATATATATATATATATATATATATATATATATATATATATATATATATATATATATATATATATCATGATACTAATAATAATATGTTTTTAATAATATTAATAATGGTATATGTACACATAGGCATATGGGTGCACACATATGCATATGGTTACATATATTTATATAATATTGTGTATGAAAGTAATTAATACTTTTAAATAATATTAATAAACAAATAAATTACTTATTTGATGGAAAATAAATAAATGGTAAATCACTTTTACCATAGCCTAGGTAACTAGGTAACTTAGAAATAGTAAATAAACTTAAGACAAAAGTTACCATTGCCTTCCTTAAATAAAGGAGATATAAATTAAATTATTGTTAATACATATAAACAATATCTCTTCTCAGGAATGGCTTTATTAAATATATTAAGCATAACTATTAACCAATAATTGGTTTGAATAGTTTCATCGGTTGGATTTCCCCATGCAACTACTTCCTTAATCTATATAGAGGAAGGACTCATGTGAGATGGGAAGTTGGTTGGAAAAATAATCTCTCAGGAAGCTTCATTATTGTTTTAGATTGGATTTCATAATATTTTCGGAGGATTATTATGGCTTCATTTAGAGGGAGTATGGAGGATTTTTTGAAGTAGGCTTAGATAGTCAGGATCTTGCTTCTCCAACGGTATCTCCGCAGGACTACAGGTAGGATCTATCTTGGAGATGATCCTCTTTATGTCTAGTTGCTATATGTTTCTTGAATTCTATTCAATTTATTTAGTTGTTTTCTTACATAATGTTTGTTCTATTTTATTATGCATGTATTATGGAATGAGATAGTTTTAGGGGAATGGAGAAACTATGTAAATGTTTTGGAATATATTGTTTGCACAAATGATTTCCCTTTCTATATAAATTATTTATATTCATCCATGTATTTGATGGAGTCTAGGATCTCCATAGGTTTCATGTTTTACCTTTCTATTGGTTTTAGAAGTCTGTAGATACTCTCAGACCTTAGGAAGATTGATTTTCCTTCCTTGTTTGCATTCTGGAATTTGTACCTTTCCGATCATTCCTAGATTTTTCTCACTGGTCTTTTTGAAAGACCTGTACACATTCATTCATATCTTTTGACTCCAATAATATTTCCTCAATCTCTCTAGTTAGAAGTTGCATAACTTGGCTTGATCCACCATATCCAAAACAAAACCCAATCCAATGGTTAAATTAGGAGATATGGTTCTCGCATCGGGACTGTATTTTCTGCAACAATCTTTTCTTCATTTTTCTCCAACAACCTACCAACTTCCTTCCATCAAATCTCATTTCTCAATGATACACGGTCTCCTATAGGGTTAGGATAGTAAAATACATTCTTCCTACTACCTAAATGTCCAAATTTGAGGTCTTGTATGTTAGAGGCATTTACTTCCCAAATGACTGGTGCCATTCCAGGCTTCCCATCAATCAGCAAACCATTCCTATTCTTGTTTGCAAGCACTTGAGTATTTTTTTTATTTGTCTTATTACATATCTAGTATTTTTATGATGTTTGGGTAAGGGAAGAGAACCTAAGAACACTAGGTGAGTGGCTCTTAGTGGGGGGTTGGGGCCCTAAGTGGCTAGTACCAGGATAACCCGCTGATGAGCTATATTAATCAAGTGATAACCTTAATTAAAATTTATGGGGATGGAAACAAACACTAAAAAGATAAATTTAATGTCTCACCCATGCCATTAGTGCTAGTAAAGGCTATATATGGGAGTGGGAGAAGGTACCTATGCGTAGGTACGACTGAATGGCACTTGTCTATATGAAAGGCATTCAATTCCACATGTGCCTACTTGGGGGTCGAGGCCAAGAGTGGCTAGTACCAAGACAACCCAAGGGATGAAAGCTATGTGATGACATTCACCTAGCTTGTCACTTAGAGTTTCTACCACTTCCTAAAACCTTTTGGGAATGTATTTTATGTTAGATTAGGTGAAAAACTAATCTCCCAAGAACACCTGCATGCATAACCCTATCGCATGGAAGAAGCAAAGAATAGAAAGCAAGAAAAATCTATGGAGGCCAAAAAGCCAGAGACATCATATGCACATTCAAAAGAGCAATCTCTATATGAACAATATTACAATATGATAATCTGATCTCCTCAAGAAATACAAAGAGGTGAATCCTTATAAAAGGAATCACGAAACCCTAAAGGAGAAAACCCTAAAGAATAATAAGATGCCTAAGTTTAACTTAAGTGTAGAGTATATAATAGACTAATAATTAAAATAATTAATTATTATCTATAAAATGACAAATCTAACACCCCCCCTTAAGTGTAACTGAGGGAGAAGCTAAACAACTAAGGACTAAAAGAAGCATGAAAACAAAAATGCATGAAAGAACTATGGGTCCCAGCAAATAGGCCTAATCAGGTACCCAAATACAAGAAATAAACTAGATGAAGGAAACAAAGCCCCTAATCTAGGGAAAGTCCCAAAGAAAGGAACAAGAAAGAGCATGAAGCATCTCTAAAGCAAGAAGCTGCAAACACTATCAGAAGTAACTGCAGAACCCCCACTGAAATAGTGCATGACCAGGTAGAGAAGACAAAGTCTGAAGAGCTGATCAATCGAAGAGGTGATCTCCAAAAGTAGGAAAGAACGAGTGTCTATATAGTAGATGAACCATCTCACCAAAATGCATAGGTGCCTAGCCACTGCATCTGCCTAGTACATAGGAACAAAAATTGAATACGTAGATCACTCAACCAAACCAAGGAAGCAATAGAACCAATAGGTGAACCCCCCCATAATGTTGAATAGGGAGAGGGGTGATAGGAACACTGAAATGCAATGCCAGAAACATCTGCAAGAAGAAGAATCAGGAACACCAATAGTGCAATAGAAGTACAAGCATGGGATAAAGGGTGGTGTCATAGAAACATAGCATGGGCTAATGTCATGGAAGGTACACTCACTTGACAAAGGTGGATGAGCACAAAAGGCAAAACATCATAACCCCCCATGACACTTTATAACTAAGTGTGAGTATAAACAAACACAAGGTGCTCGAAATCCCAGATATGCAGAAGCAGGCACTTTATCTTAGTGCATTTATAGAAAAAAAATACTATAGAAGAGAAGCATACAATGCTCAGAAAGTCAAAAAGAAGAGTGAGCCAAAAGAATAGAAGAAGAGATCCCAGGACCTGTAGAACCCAAGTAATCTGCTAGAGTGTGAAAGTGAAAAACTCAGAGGAGAAAGAACCTAGAGTAGAATCTAGATAAAAGACCCCTGCCATTGAAAAACTCACTAAACCAACTTTTCGACAATATCTGGTTTGCCAAAAATAGAGTCTGGATGAGCAAGATATGGCTCCCGGAAGGCAAAAATAAACATTAGACTTTGACAGAAAAAAACATTATCAAAACAATAGAGCCAAAAAACCTAACCTCCATAATCAGAAAGAGCTCAGAAAGAGATTTTCGACGATATAAAGAAGTCCAAAAAAGACCTCTGTATGCTCCAAATAAAGCAAAAATAGCGTCAGGGGGTCAAAAAGGCTCCAAAATTAGGTTTTAAGCCCCTGGGGCTAAAAAAAAATAAGGCCCCTAGGTGCATGGCGTGCGCAAGGGACTGGATTCGGAGCTCCTGGTCACCCATGTGACCGCCGCTAGGGGCTAAAAGGCCATGAGGTGGCGCGCTCGGTGGAGGAGCTGGGCGGCGGTGGAGCGGGCCAGCAGAGCAGAGCTGGTGGTGGGGGCCATCAGAGGTGTTGTCGGTGGGCGATGCAGCGGGCCAGCGGAGGGTGCCGTGATTGGAGGCAGTGCTGCCGAAGGCAGGGGCCGGAGGAGCCAACGGAGCCCACAGGGCCGTGGAGGCACAGCCAGTGGGGGCCGGGCGTTGGTGGCGCGGCGGAGGCGCCAAACAAAAATCACTGCATGCGTTATTTTTAATGCTAAAAACAATTACAAAATGATTTCTTTTAATTTTTTTGCTTGGTTCATAGCCTCTGCCCACATATTTTTGGGCAGCCTAACATGCAACCTCATACTCCTTGCACGTTCCATTATTATCCTGTTCATGCTTTCAGCCACTCCATTTTCTTGTGGAGTCCTTGGTATAATTTTCTGCCTACAAATACCAATAGAGGCACAATAATCTTCAAATTCTTTGCTACAATACTCACCGCCATTATCAGATCTGAGACATTTTAATCTTTTTCTAGTCTCATTTTCAACCAAGCTTTTCCATTTCTTAAAAGTTTCAAATACATCAGATTTCTGTCTAATGAAATATATCCATACTTTCCTAGTTGCATCATCAATGAATGCAACATAATACTGAGAGCCACCAAGGGAAGATACCTAAGCTAGACCCCATACATCTGTATGCACAAGCTCTAATCTCTCATTTTTCTTTTCCTTCCCACTCTTCACAAAACTAACTCTCTTTTGTTTTTCATAAACACAACTTTCACAAAAATCCATATTGACACATTTTAGACTAGGTAAAACTTTCTTTGAATGAAGTAATTTCATACCTTTTTCACTCATGTGCCCGAGTCTATTGTGCCACAGTGTTGTGTTAGAATCTACAGCAACGGTTTGATGTTCTTCTTGCTCAACTGCAGCCACTGTTCCTGAACATTCATTATCTTTTGAAATAATTAAAGTAGAAGGAACAATATGACCTATACAAAGATATAAGGTGCCTACTTTCACACCTTTTGCTACTACTAAGGAACCTTTTGAAACCTTCCAATTTTTATCATTAAAAGTAACTGTGCAACCCTCATCAGCGAGTTGCCCTATTGAGATTAAATTTCTACTCAACCTTGGAACATGTCTTACCTCTTGTAGTAGCCAATGATTCCCATTGTACAACTTAATCTTGATTTTCCCTTTTCCAACAATTTGATAGGGTTCATTATCTCCCAAATAAACTAGCCCAAAATCCCCTTGGACATAATCAACAAAATAACCTTTATGGGGTGTAGCATGAAATGAAGCCCCCGAATCTAACACCCATGAATCATCAACATTTTCTAAAGACAAGAGCAAAGCATCCTCTTTAGATTTGTTACTTACCACATTTGCCTCCTTGTTTCCATCATGTTTGTCTCCTTGATCTTTCTTCCGAGACCAACAATCTTTCTTCTTATGACCTGGTTTTCCACAATACTAGCAATCATTTGGCCCTTTGGATTCAGATCTCTTTCCCTTTGATTTTCCTCTTGATTTTCCATGATTTCTAGAGTTGTTTCCTCTATCTCTTGTTCTACCTCTGCTTTCTGCATTCAATACACTACCCGATGTGGATACCCTTGAGCTTTTCCTATGAATTTTCTCACTCAATATAACACCAATAACATCATCAAACTTTAGGGTATTAGAACCAAAAATAGAATTACTAACAACCATTACCAAGCCATTCCAACTTTCTGGCAAAGAACACAAAATCAAGAGAGCCCTAACCTCTTCATCAAAAGTAATTTTAACTGAGGCTAACTGACTTGTAACTATATTAAACTCATTCAAATGATCAACGACTGATCCACCTTCTACCATTTTCATATTAAATAAATGCTTCATAAGAAATACCTTGTTTGAAGCTAAAGGATTTTCATACAACTTTGCTAGGGTATCCATCAGATCTTTAGCTTTCATTTCTCTAGTAATATTGAATGCCACTGATTATGCCAGGCATAAATGAATACTCCCCAGTTCCTTCCTGTCCAAAATATCTCAATCTTCCTAAGACATTGTTGCCTCTTTCTTGGCTATTCCCTCTAATGGCCACCATAGATCCTTCTGATAGATATAGTCCTCCATTTGCATCTTCCATAACTAGAAGTTCTGCCCATTAAACTTCTCAACCTTCAGCCTACCCTCATTTTCCATTTCTCCCACTTAACTGAGAGAGTCTCCCACTGACTCATGAGACCAGCTTCAAAGAATAGATGAAAGAACAAATGAAATAACCTCGCTCTGATACCACTTGTTAGGATTAACAAGGCAGAAATAATAATTACATGCAAATATAACCAATATCAGAAAACAATAAGCCACACAGAAGAGAACACAAGACACAAAGATTTAACGTGGTTCACCCAATCCCTGGCCTACGTCCACCAACATCGAGTCTAATATTTTATTATCCAGTGATTACAACCTGATTACAATTCATAATCCCTTACAGCTCAATTCTGTCGCAAGTACTAAAATCATACATCATGAAAATCCCTAACCCTAAGCCATATAATATAATATAATATTTTTGCCACTTTAGGGTTAGAATGAGTTACAACATGTCGGCCCAAAATTATGAAAAATATGTTGGTCTCAAAAAATTCAAAAATATGGCGAGGTCGAGAGGAAAAGTGTATAGTACTTTCCTGATCAGTCACCACAAGCTAACAAATATGGGAAATTATAATCTTATCTTGATGTTGCAAATAGCTTGTTAAAGATTATTGTCCATTAAATTGAAATTAATAAAGAGATTCAAATTTTAAAGATAGGAAGATGATGTAAATCATTTTTTTTTAATGCCTCTTCCGTGTTTGTTTGTTTCTTAGCCATTTTAGGAATTAGTTTTACTAATTATAGCATTTTGTTTGGGAGTCTAGGGGCACTGATCAATTTTTTCTATTTTAGGGTTTAGCAAATAAATGAAGGGCAATTATGATTGGAGAGTTGGATAAAGAGGTAAATCTAAATTACATAGACATATCTTTTTTAGATGGAAGGTAGGACAAATAAGAGAGGAATTCTATATGGGGATTTTTTATGTGATTTTTATGCCACTACAACATACAGAATCAAATACTTAGTATTTTGAATGAAATATCAAATATACATCTCTCTCTTGAATAAGAATGCACATATGCTAAACAATGCGTATGGATTGTGTGATCAAATGAGACAACCCTAAGGTTTCTTCTCATTATGGACTTAACTCAGTTATAATGATGTGATATGATGGTTATCACAAAGGGACTTACATTGTTCATTCAATGGACATCAACTACTTTAACCACTTTTAACTAAATAAATTGAAAAGGGAAAGGGTTTAGAAAGTTATTCTACTCCTAGAATGCAAGAGATGATGAATGCCTTTGTGACTCTACTAGACTTAGTTTAGCCATCGACATTAAATAAAATAGTGTCATCTCCTAAAGTAGATGTAAGATATTCAAACTATCTTCATTCCATTAACACCATCCATCAATGCATATCAATGTGCAAGTAATAATTGAAGTAAAGCTCAAGAATATGTCATTTGACCATGCAAGGTAAACTTATAATCAACAAGAAGCTAGTGGTGTTAGTGTTCAAAATTGTAGATGATCAAAACTAATCAGAAAACCTCTGCTTCTTAACTCTTGTAGTCCCAATAGATGCATCAAACAATAACAAACACTAAGGTATTAAATATTTGTGTCCTTCTTCGCTTTGAGACTGAATGCTTTTCGCTGAATCGCTAGATGATCATACTAACTGTAGTTGCCTTCTGAGAATAGGCGGTTGAAGGATTCATGTGATCTCTTAATCTTTCACTTGACTCATTATTCTTTTAGAGATTGAGCGACTAAATAGTCTTTGTGTAATCTTCGAATCATTTCATTAACCTTGGTTATATCATGAGATCTAGCGACTAAAATTTTATTCGCGTAATCTCTTAATGAAACTCTTAACTCAACTTTAATCATGAGATCTAGTGAATGAATTGTTCTCATGATCTTTGAATGGTTATAATAACCCTAGTTATAATGGGAGACTTAGCGAATATTATTTATCTCTGAGTCACTGAATGAAATCCTTAACTCTAGTTCTTTCCTAAGATCATACGATGATCGTTGATCTTTATCTTCATCAATGGTTATCGCTCATTTGCTGGATATTTTATAACTTAACCATTTTATCATGAGTTTAGCGATATCCTTTATTTGCTGAATGGAAGAACCACCATCTTGTCATGTTTTCCCTTTATCACTAGATCTCTAGATAAAAAGACCTTAAGCTATATCTTTGTGAGATTAAGCAAACACTACATTCACTGAGTCACTGAGTAACTTATCTTGACTATTATCTAGGCATTTGGAGATTAAGCAACTGAATAGAAAAACACATTTGATTGTTGAATCTCTTAATATCTTCTACTTAAACTCTAAGTTTTGGAGATTGAGTGAACACTTGTTCGCTTAATCACTTAATCTTTTATGCATTGTAGAGTAAACACTGAGATAACATACTAACCATTGATCTTGACTTTCATCGATAGTTCTCACCTAATCGTTGATCATCTTAAAACTTCACCATTATATCTGGTGAATAGGAGATTACCAATGCACTGGGTCACCAAATGTTTTGCGGAAACCACTAGAAATCAAGAGAATTAGAGACTGCATTGTCGTTGAATTGCCAGATTATTTTATTAACCATCAATTGCAAACTGGAGATTATGTGACTGAGGAGACATAACAAAGAAAAAGGGCTTTGTCGTTGAATCATCGGATATTTGAAGACTTATCAAATTAGTTACGATATTCAGTGAACGTTAAAGGATATAAAGACCATGTGCACATATGAGCCCTTAAGTGTTTCAAAAAGTAACTTGAAAACATAACAACTTAGGGCACGCTTAGGGTATTTTTGAAAATAGAAACCCTAGTGAGGGCAGTTTGACCTAAGCAAAGGTATAAGGGTATTTTTCACCTGGTGAACTCAAATTTTAGATTTTAACAGATAATTTCTTGCAGATTTATGAACATTTTGACACAAATACAGATTTTGGAGGCTAAATAAACAAGAAATGAGATTTATCAGAAAACCCTAAAATTACTCCAACAATGGCTCTATCTGAGGATGCTTGAATGCAAGTTCATAGCAAGAAACCAGAATCTCTGGGAGGCAAACCAAACAAAGCATTTAACCTACTGCAAGAAAATAACACATGACTTGAAATAAAACACACCTATACACTACAAAACTACTGTGCATGGAACAAAATTTATTTCAATTGAAGAAAATTTTTAGGAATTGTCCATGCACTGGCAATTCCTATTCTTCACCACCCAAATTTCTTAGATAATATGAATCTTTTCCATGAGCTTGATGGATAATATAAGGACCCAACCATAATGATTCAAATTTTTTATGCTTGCCCTTATCTTCACTCCTTGCATTCCATTGAAGGACCAAATCTTCAGGCTGGAATTTCTTGACAGTTGCTCTTTTGTCAAACGGATATTTCATCTTTTGTTGTAGTCTGATATTTTTCTTTTGACCTTCTCTTCTTGTTTCATCTAGTTCAACAAGCTGGATCATCCTATTTTGCAAAGGATCACATATTTCTAATTCTTCCTCTTGCATAAACTTGTAAATAGGCAATAAATCATTCACAGGAAGCCTTGATTTAATACCATAAACCAATTCAAAAGGAGACTTGCCTGTAGCTCTTTTTTATGTGATCCTATCTGCCCACAAAGCTAATTTCAACTTTGCATGCCAAGTTCTTTTATTCTTTTCCAAAGTCGTCTTCAGAATTTGCAGAATGCTTTTATTGCTTGATTCTGCTTGCCCATTAGCCTGTGGGCGATATGGGGATGAGTATGACATTATTATGCCCATTTCTGAACAGAAGTCAGTGAATTCTTGTGATCTAAAGCACATAGCATTATCCATTACTATTTTGATAGGAACACCAAACTTTGTTATGATATTGTCCATCAAAAAATCAGTAACCACTATGCTTGTAGCCTTTTTTGTTAAGATTTCTTCAATCCACTTAGTGAAGTAATCAGTGGCCAAAAGTATCCAACTATGTCCTCCACTAGACTTCTCAATAAATTCCCCAATGAAATCAATACCCCACATAGAAAAAGGAGCTTCTGCCACTACAAGGTTTAACATTAATGCTCCTGAAAACTTTAACTTGTTTGAGAACCTTTGGCATGGCTCACACTTCCTGACAAATATATGAGTATCTTTGAACAATACATGCCAGTAATATCTAGCTCTCAAAATCTTGTGAGCAGTGGCTCTGGCTGAATGGTGTCCTCCACACATTCCAAAATGCATTTCTCTTAAAATCCTCTCATATTGTCCCTTATCTAGACATAAGAGCAAGATCCCATCATTATCCTTCCAATACAAGTCACCTTGTAGCAATATATACCTTTGGGCTTGCAACTTAAGGCTCCTCCTCTGATTGTCATTAAGGCCCTTTGGGCAAATAGTATTTTTGATAAAAAAATACAATGTTTGTATACCAAGGCTGCATCTCAATGTTGGTTGCAGTTCCTTCATTCATGTCAACATTATTGACTTGTATTAGGTCCATATTTTCTTCTGTCATTAATTTTGCAAGTCCTAGACCTCTGAAAAGTTTAGTGATGTGAAGCTCTAAATCAAATTCTTGGATTATGTTAATCCACTTGCATCTTTTGCCTGTGACCTCACTTTGTACTAGAATATTCTTGATTGCAGCATGAGGAACATATGCATTCACCTTTGCACAAACTAGATAGGGTCTAAATGCCTTGACTTCTTTTACCAAATCATAGGCCTATTTTTCCATCAGCTCATAGTTTAGTTATGCTGATTGTAATGATTTGCTAAAAAAGGCAATCGGATGCTCAAATCCCTCATCATCCTTTTGTAACAATACTGCTGCAATGGTGTGAAATGATGTAAAAGATAACAGAGAAAAGGGTTTAGAGCAATCAGGGGAGACTAAGCCTGGTGCCTCTTGGATTGTCTGTTTAATTTTCTCAAAGGCTTCTTGTGCTTCTTGACCCCAATCGAACCTCACATCCTTCCTTAGCAGTTTGACAATAGGCTTGAATAGCTCAGCAAAGTTGGCAATGAATCTTCTGACAAAATTGATTTGTCCAAGGAAAGACTAGACACCTTTGAGGTTTTTGGGAGCAAGGACCCTTATAATGGCTTCTACTCTTTCAACATCAATCCTTACTCCCTCTTTGGACACTATATGCCCTAGTAGATTGTCCTCAGTGATAGCAAAATGGCATTTCTTAGGGTTTAAAGATATCCCATTTTCCAGAGCTTTAAGAAATACCTTTTCTAGGTGATTGCAATGATCCTCAACCCTTTTAGAATATGCAGTCAGGTCATCTTGGTATACTACCATGAGAACATCAATAAGGTCCTTAAATGCTACATCCATTGTCCTTTGAAAAGTTGCTCCAACATGTTTTAAACCAAAAGACATCCAGATGTATACATATGTTCCCAAGGAGTGGTAAATGTTGTCTTGAACTATTCTGATTCCTCAACCAGCACTTGGTTATACCCTGAAAATCCATCCATCATGGACAGTAAATCATAACCAGTCACCTTATGGAGCATAGTCTCCATATTTGGCAATCCATAGTTGTCCTTCAATGAAGCAACATTTAAGTTCCTGAAGTCTACACACAACCTTATGTCACCATTATTTTTTCTAACTGGTACTAAGTTTGAGACCCAAGATGAATGTCTTATGGGCTCAATAAATCCTGCATCCCTTAACTTGGTCAACTTTGTTTGCATTTTGGTAGCTAATGTAATGTCCCCGCCAGGGAACCCATAAGGAATCAGGTCAATGACCTAAAAATACAACTAAATTTTTTTACACTCTAACAAATCATCATTACCATCCACAAGTACATTCCTTAAGGTTCCCTTAATGAATTCAATTACCATTATCAAGTATTTCATTTAATTACTTAATCTAACAAATTCTATTTTTATTACAACTTCAATTAACATTAATTCCATTTCACATCATAACCAATTACATTAATGAACTAGTGGAATTAATTTCCCTTATTATTTCACCTGGAGATACCCTTGAACCCTTAGCACATCTTTTTACTAACCAAATATCAAAACAAGTTTCCTTCTAAAGAAGTTTACATCCATAAGTACTTTCATTACAAAGGTTTGCATAGAACCATTACTTTCAATTTAATTTAAAATTCATAAGAGATATAAGGTAAGAAATTACTCATTGATTTAACCATATTCAATCCCTTCTTTAGATTCATGATTCTACCCTTCACATATACATAACTTATTCCTTACAATTTTACAAACATAATTATAGTTACTGCACATTGCCCAAAGGCATATAGAAAGATAATTACATCAAGTTGCCCAAGAGCTTATAATACATCTTTACATCTTGATAACAAAAGATAGAGATACATGATATGAGAATAGAATCTTCACCACTGAACAACTCATAATCTCAACCATGACACGAACCACGAACAATACCTCGAAAGAGATTTGCCACCCAACCATGTGAAACTGGTAAAGTTCCACCCCCCATGCTAGGAGATAGAACCAAGGTACTCTCAAGACCTTAAGGCAATCTAAGTCTCAAAAAACCAATAAATCCAAGACTCAAAAGAGCAAGAATAAAGCACATAAAATATCATCATATTATAACACCGAGGTTAAGGTTCTAGGAGACCACCTAAGTGAGTGTCATCACACAACCTATGTATTGGGATCCTCCCTGGCAACCATGTAACCCCGATCCCCCCTTTATGAATAGGGATCCACCTTGGTAGTTATCCCTAGTCCCGGTACTCCAATCAAGTATGTGTGGTCATTAATGTTTTCTTTCATTATCTTTTGAATCCCCCCTTCCCAGGTTAATTTTTAAGGTTATCACTTTTTACAAACCCACCCATAGAATCCTCTAGCAACCACTTTAGGGTTCCAGCACCTATGGTGAGCCACTCACTTAAGGTTCCTATTCCCTTACCCCATCGCAAGTCACAAAACAAGATAACACTTCCAAGTCCCGATTCATAGGTTTAGGAAACTCCCTCGTGCACTTAGGCCCTCAGGACAAGTCCTAACCTTAGCCATATACATAACAAGAACCATTGGAAGAATGTCTATCACAAGACATCTCAAGGAGAAACATAAAACCTTTCCCATGCACAAGTAAAACTTTCCAAGGCTCATTCATAGATCTAAGGAACCCTCTCATGCACACTGGCCATCGAGACGAGTCCTAGCCTCATAAACTAAGCACAAATCTATGCCAAGTGCAAAATAATCATAAGTAAACCATGTAACCTCAACAAAACAAGTAACAAACATACATAGGTGATACAAACTTCACACATCACAAATACATCATACTTGAAATAAAATACATCGTAAATACTTTCAAGAACTAGAATCAAAGCGTAGAAAAAGAAAAGAATAGGAAATTTTAGGAATGCTTGGAAAACATTTAGGAGGCCCTAGAACAGTCCTAGTCCATTGGACAACCCTAACTCTAATTCTGATCCCTAAAACACATCCTAAACCTTATTCAAGCATCTAAATGCACCATATAATCCCAACAAAACAAGCAATGAACATATTTAAAGTTTGCACAAAATTTCATATGCCAAAACACCATGCTCTGCAAAATCTCACATGCTTGGAATTTGGCTAAGTCTGATTTTTAAGAAAACTCAAAATTAGAAATTGCATCTTAACTCCTATGAATCTAGAACCTATCTCAATCATCTCAGAAGGAACCTAAACCCTTTATACAAGTATAACTTAAAGTATAAGAAATTAAAGTACGTAAACTTATACCCGACCTCCCTCGGTTAACACTGAACCGACTCGGCTCAGTCAACATTGAACCGACCTAGCTCAGTTAACACTAAACTGACCTACTCGGTTAATACTAGACCGACCTGCTCGGTCAATACTAAACTGACAGAAACTACAAAATGCAACAGTCAACTATGTCTTGCAGGTAAAACTAGGCATTATGGGGACTGTGGTTGCCTAATCTAAGCTCGACCCATTTGAGATCTCCTAGTTTCCCCTAAGAAATAGCTCATCAATCCATCTTATCTATCTAACAAAACTATTCTAGATCTGGACAAGAAAAGGTGGTTCATAAACTGACATGGACCAGTAAGATTGAAACAACAGTTCTAAATTTTGGAAGCATTCATAATACGTTCAATAACAATATAATACACTATCCTACATGATCGAAACCACTTCTACCCTCCCAGGAAGATTTCACCACAGTGAACAAACAAACATTCATAAAAATTACTTCCCGGAAACATATTTCAAATACAAAAAAAAAAACAAAAAAAAACATATATATAGTTCTCATTTTCAAACAGAATAAATAAACCATCACATTCTCATCGAGTAACATATCAATCATATACATAATCATGCACATGGGAAGAATGGAGGTACATCCCAGTTTAGACCCTACTTGGGGTCCTGCGGAGAATCATCCTCCCTTGGTTGGAGACTCTTTGCAAACTTTCCAACCTTGAGTAGATGTCCTTCTGAAAATCTTCCTCTAGCAATCAACTCCAAGCAATCCTCACACATAAGACTTCACCAACCAAAGACTCTCAAACTCACATAACTTTCACCAAAAATTTCCAGAGAAACCATTTACAGACCACTCAAAAGAAAAACAAATCTTCCAAAAATTATTATCCTCCTTCGCACACAAAATCTTCAAACATTTATCCTCCAACTATGTGGTTGGAGGAGTTGCTTTACGGGAAGCAACTTCTCCAACTTCCATAGTTGGTTGAAAAATTAAACCAATTATTCCCGTAAGCACTTAACAAAGTTTTAATGAATTTAATTAAAAATAACCATGAAGGAAACATAACAAGAACATCCAACAAGTAACTTTCAAGAAAACCACTTAGCACACATGGAAACCAACTAGCCTAACTTCTAGGAGGTCTCAAGTTCAACTCCCTCCTAGATAGCTAGTTTTACTACAAAGAGCATTTATTTTTATTATTACTATTATTAATATTATTTTCACTTTTTAATACATTTATTTAATACACTTCATTGAATTCACTTTAGATAACATACCACTAAAACAATCGATAAATCCATATAAATATTATTATTTATATAAGCATGGGTATATGCATGTGCACCCACATATACACATACCTATATAGCACACAATCAATGTACACTTATATATAATAAATATATATATACATATATATACTAGTTAGGGATAAATCTAACTCACATCATAAATCACAAAATGGCATCAAATCATAATTCACAAGACCACATCACATAGTGCATTCAGATCCCCCAACTAGGGTAACCTCCTAAAGAGAAACCTAAGTCCATGGTAACCTTGAGAGTAATCTAGGTAATACCTCCACACAACAATAGTTTGAGGATTTTTAAGGCACGCTCAAACCTGTGTAGCTAGGTGGAGTCGATGTCTGGTACCTGCATCCTACAACACCAACCAAGTACACCAATATATATATACATATGTACAAGCAATTTCAAACAAGGAGGGAGAGTGTGACATCATGTGGACCTCCTGGAGGAGTAACTACGACTGCCTCCCCTCTTTCGACAGTCACATCAACAAAGCATAATTGGATTAGTGTGGTTAGTATCAAAATGATCTCTTTTCTATATTGTATGACAATAATGAATCATAACATAATCATGTAAATATAAATCATTTATTATCTTTCACAAACCCATTTAACCATCGGACATATACTAAAAGTGTCCCATTATCAAATCAAGATAAACAAATCATATAACCATAAATGCATCGATCATGTCTAATCCCAAGTAACGCTATTAGAGAAGGTAACCCATCTAACCCTTAAATGATTATAGTCAATTAACCTAATGTACACATAAATAATAATAATGAGCATTTCACATAGAAACATACAGATCTATCAAGTGATCCTATCACTGACACACATGAAGATATAAAGGGACATACTTATGTAAGTATTGTTATTTCCCACATTAAAATATGAAGTTATGGTACGTTGGAAGAGATTTGGTTTAAGAAACCATCTCAAGTAGGATCATTCTCACATATAGTCCTTCCTAATTTCAAGTGAACATAACCAAGACTTGATAGGGTTGGAGGGGCATTACAGCTAACAAGGGATTAATGGGCCTTTTCTTTTGTTTGAAAGGTTTGGGATCTTCTTTCAAGGGAATTTCATGCTGAAATAGGTCTGCCTTATAGGCTTTGAGATCATCATATGACCAAGAAAAGACATATTTATATCTTTTTAGCAATCTTATTAAATTATTGCTTACATCCTTAGACGTTTTCCAATGTAGACAATTTGAGGGGAAGTCTCTTACCCTAGGTTTATTTCTTCTAAGTCATCCACCTTGGCATTGGACTTCTGGGACATGTGACTGTCATTTATTTTGAACATGCCTTCTAACTCAGCTAAACCCTTGGGGATATGGTTAGAAGGTAACTGTACAAACTCATTTCCCATGACACAACTTTTTCCATCAACAATTTCTTGATAAGCATCAAGATCAATTTATTGACCATCATACTGATCCAACCCTTGAATAAACCTTAAGATGTCATTGTCATCTTCAAAAACTTGCCAATTGCAAATATTATCAGGGACAATAGGTCTACTCTTTATTTCTAATTTTGATACTCCAGTAAGGGTTGTATCATTGTTTTTTAAAGCAACATTTGCAAGGAAATATGCCATGATATTTTTTGATCTTTCTACCCACATAATATTGAAAGCATCAAAGAATTCAATCCTATCCCAGACAACATATTTGTATAATTTAAGTCTATCATCCTTTGCAGAATATTGTGATCTAATATGAGCAATGATTAATTGGGAATCTCCATAATTTTTTAAACATCTTATACCATGTGTTATTGTAATATTTAATCTCAGTATCAAAGCTTCATATTCAGCAGTATTATTTGTGCATTAGAAGGTTAACATAAAAGAGTACTTAAAATTAGTACCTGATGGGGATATAAGTAGAACACCAGCTCCTAAGCCCTCCTTAGAGTATCCTCCATCAAAGTACAACTGTCATAGTCCATCTTGTTGTAAGAGTAACTCATCAACAATTGGGTCAATATTTTTTAGATGTGGTACTACTTCTTCCACCATGAAGTTGTTCATATCAATATCAATACAATAATTTAGATCCTCTGGTGCTACCATCTCAATCATTACTGAGGAGCGAGGTTCTATGTACAACTTTACCTCAGTACCATTTATAGGAGCTGTAGCATATGAGAGGTCTAACTGCAGCTTTCCTCCCATTGTCGTTGCCCATTGTCTTGATAGTAGCATACCATAATGGGGCTAGGTATCAACTACAACAACATCCATTTTGTAAGTTGCCTATGGGAATGCAATAATTTTCACCTCTATTCCAACCAAAGTCCCTACCATGGGAACTGCTCTATTATCCATGGCATAACATCTACCATTAGATGTATCAACTTGTAGACCTAGTTCCTTCATAACATTGTAAGGCATTACTGTAGCTACAGCACCAGAGTCAATCATACAATTCTTTAACAATAAATTATTTACAATTAGACTAACATAAAAAGGATCAATGGAGGATGGCTCTTGGGTCACAATATTTCCAACACAAAAGTTGGAAACCCCTTTGGTTATCTCAGGTCCTGCCATTGGTTTCACCTTTTCTAACATAATAGGAATGCCTTCTTGTTCATTAATCAGAGCCAAAGCTATTGCCTTATGCTCTTTTATTTTCAGCATTTCTAATAAAGGGATTGACACCTTCATTTGAGACAAAGCATGTCTCATGTCAAAAGTTGGGGCCTCAGTAGAAAGATCAAATAAATCTCTTCTTCCACCAACCTTTTTGTTTCTCTTTTCTGTGATATTCTCCTCATTTTTCATAGCACTCTGAACCACAACAGGTTCCTGCTTGTTGTTTCTATTTTTTCTTGGGAAAGCATTTGGTTTAGGAGAAACCTTACTCTAAGGATCATCCTTGACAAAGAGTAACCTTGGGACTCCTTGATCAGCATCAACCTTTCTATTTCTCAAGTTTTATGAAGATCTAGCTTGAGAAATAGCAGCCTCAGTCAGATTCTTGATTTCTTCTTTACCGGACTTTCTCCAATGAGTACCTTCTTTTTCTGGTCTGGTCATATTTGTTTGACAAGTTTCATCATCAAATTCTTCATGATCATAATAGGAAAACATTTTTTGCTTATAAACAGGGAGAGTTCTCCTTTTATGGTCAACATCTTCTAATATCTCTTCATCATCTGAAGAGGCAAGTTCCTCCACCTTTTGAGTGGTGAACATATTTACTATAGGGTTTTCATAGACTTCATGGTCTCCTATAGGTAGATCTTCTGGTTCATCTCCTAGAACCCGGGCAACAACACATTGATAAGGTGAGTGAGGCATGCTGCAGGCCACACACCATGAAATATTTTCCACATTATGGGTTGTATTCTTTTTCAAAGGATCAGGAGTATCCCTGCCCTTTTGTGGCTCATGGGTGTCAAAAATAGGCTTCCCATCCTTCCAATTTGTTTTATATGGCTGGTCATGTAACCTAGGAAATCTCTCCTGCCTTTGATAAGGTGGTCTATTATCTTGGAAACTTTTCCCACCTTTATCAAATCTAGTAGAAAGATCTTTGACAACATTGGCCAATTTGTCAACCTTGTCATCTTCCTTGGCAGGTTTCACAGCATGTAGTCTAGTCTCTTTCCATAATGTACCTTCATCCCTTTTATACATTTGACCAGATGTTTTCCTATTACTTTCAATAGCTATGGCTAATTTTAAAGCATCTCTCAAAGTACATGGATTTTTGTCTGTCAAAGGATAGGACATCTTTCCCTCTACAACATTGAAGTATGTGGTCAAACAAACTTCATCATCCAATCTTAAAACTTGGAATAACTTGTACATAGCTTTTTGAAATCTACCATTGAATTCTGACATGCTCTCATTTACATGCTTCTTAATATTATTGAACTCATTAAGCATGTAACTAGAATTAACATGTTCAACATATTGTTCTTTAAAGCTTCTTACAATACCAATCCCTAGCATCTTCTATTAGTGATTGAACAAAAAGTTTCATAACAACATCTTCATTCTCTATTTCATAATTATTTACTTTATCTATAAAAGATTTAAGATGCTCTTCACATGTAATAACATTGTTACCATTGAACTTTGGGATTTTGTCTCTTACCTCATTTGGGATGACATTTGGTTGACCAGGAATACCATCAAAGAATAATGGTCGGTATCTGTCCAAACGAACTGGCGTTCTTTGAAAATTTTGTGAAGCTTGGGCTCCACTTCCTCCAGTACTCTGATGTATAGTATTTCTAGCAAGACTACTAGCTAATGGGGCTATTGGATTGACATTTGGAACTGGTCCTTGGACCATTTTCTTGGACCTTGAGGCTTGGATATTAGGCATAGGACCACATGTTTGATTAAGGGGTAATGTCCCACCAATAACAGGGACTGAGCTGCTAGCACTTGTATTCATATTTGCATGTAGGAAAGAAAGTTTCCTTTTCATCTCATCTACAGCTGCCTCCAATTCTAGCTTCTCTAATTGGATAGCCAAGTCTTCCTTAGCTTTTCTAGCTTTCTCTAGATCTAAGATAGCCTGAGATATTGCATTAGGATTAGCATCATTATTTTTGGATTCATTTATGCTAATCCCAACTATTTTTTGTTCTCCCTTGTTAGATGCATTTATTACATTATTTCTGAGATCCTCATTTCTTTTGATCTCTAATGGATGCAACTATCTCAGGATAGGGCCTTCACCCTCAAACTCATCCTTCTTGGATTTAGGCTCATTGATATTGACCTGTTGTCTCATAGCTCCTACATCACCAAACAAATCACCATCTAAACCCTTGAACTTTTGATTTAGATTCTTTGCTTGGATCTTGTTATATTTTTTTTTTTCTAATGAGCTCTTGCCTCTCCATGAGTAACTCATAAATCTCCTATTCCCTCTCCTTCTATCTTCTAGTAATTTCTAAAAATTGTTCTCGATCCTTTTTTCTCAAAGCAATAACTTCTTCCCGCAATTTCTCAGAATCATGAGATGTAGTTTCAGTAGCAGAAGTATCTTCTACTTGCTCTAAACTTTCTTGTGCAGGAAAGAAACCAATGTCTATAAATTCATCTTCCTGAGGAGGACTAACTGACTCAGGGTTCATTCTTCTAAGGAATTCAAGATTTTTAGAAAATGATAGGATTTCCTTTTGGATGGGATTTGAAACATGTTCTTGAGCTGGTCTGGGAGAATCATTACTGGATGTTCCTCTTCTAGACCATTGCTTTCTACTAGGTGTATGCAATTCCTCGCCCATATTTATTTTAGGATGATCCATATAGTAAGACCTAGTATTCCTTTGCCTACTCATAGTAACTTTGACAAGCTTTCTCAATAAATTTCAATATGCTTAACCAAAAACTAGTAAACACAGAGTTGAGAGTCACCACCCACACACTTATGGGGATAGATTTATTGACTGGTCTTCAAATACAACACAAACTGTTAGCAAAAGAACTGTAACAAGCTTTATTTCAGAAATATTTTTAAATTCCCCAACAGAGTCACCAATTTTGTTAGTGTTCAAAATTGCAAATGATCAAAACTAATAAGAAAACCTCTGATTCTTAACTCTTGTAGTCCCAATAGATGCATCAAACAATAACAAACATTAAGGTATTAAGGATCTGTGTCCTTCTTCACTTTGAGCTTTTAGCTACAGGTGGGTATACCTATCAGATTGAATTCTTCAAATATCACAATAGTTATCTGTATGCTTCATACAGATCTAGATATATAAATTTCTCACAACTTTAAAGTAAATCATTATTTAAATTGATTGATGATGAAAACAGTACAATCTAAGTAATGACCAGTGCCAAACCCTAGGGCATCAGAGTCAACAAATATACATCTACAAAAAAACTCTCAAGTCAAATAAACCCAAACCCTAGATAAAATGCCTTACAAATTATCCTCTTATGCATACATTATATCATCAAATTCATACGCAAATACTAAAATCTCTGAGACCTCACTCAAGATTTACCCCTCCCTTGAAAGGAACTCAAGATTCAACCCCACTATCTACCTTGTAGAAAGATGTACCTAAAATGAATTGCAGATTAAATACACAAAGAAATCACATTCGTATATGAAGACAACAAAAGATATACATGGAACTTTAGTGTATTTTTATTGATAAACTTCTTGTATCAGTACATTCAAAAAACTAGGATTCCTGAGAATCAAAGCACTAAATATATAAACTCCTATTAGACTGAATATTCCACCACCTTATGGTGTCACTTATAACTTGCTATATATAGAGAAAACCATCTTGGAATCCTTGAGAAAAGGATGCAACAAGTTTCAGATGGTTTTGACAGTGACTTGCACTAGAGTACAAAAAATATTTAAATTGCAACAAAAAAGAAAGAAAATGGTGCCAAAAGTTGTTTCTTCTCATGGTGGGTTCCCTTTTAGTTGCACCTTTGTCTTTTGGTTTTCAAAACAACTAGTAAATTTTTTATGTGAATGATGACCATCATCTGGCTAACCTACATCATCCTCTTTATGACAATTGCTCTCTCTATGCTCATAGATCAGGTGCAATGCTGGAACTCGCTCTTCTTCTATTTCTTCTACATCTATTGCTACAGTATTATTCTTCTTTGGCTTGGTACTCTTATCCCATGTAGCAACTGCTTCTTCTAATGGCCAAGTGTATACTTTCAAGCTCTGTAACTACTTGAACTATTTGTCCCATCTTGAATCAATGACGGTTTTGGTGTCAACAACAAATTTGGTACATTCATTTTCTGTTTTGAATATATCATCCAAAATGTTGTTGAACCTCTCAATATCCAAGGACCCATCACTATTAAAAAATGCATCCTGCTTAATTATTATTTGGCTCATGTTTGACTTCCATTCCTCAATTGCTATGATATTTCCATCAGTTGTGTAGATTGGAGGGATGAACTTACTCAAACCAGGGCCAAACATACTCAATTTATTTCTCACCTGATTTTCTTTTCCTTTGAAGAACCCCCAGGTGGCACCAATCAACTCAATCTTTTCTCCCACTTCAATAACTGATTATGGGATATCTGATCTGTGAGGTTGCAGTGCCTCAAGCTTTTCAAATAATGCTGCTCTGCCAGACCAAGTGTTGAAAAGTGGCTCTAGAGTAGCCATTGCATCTTTTATGTTGTCATTGGTTCCTTGTAGCATAGTGTAAGAATTATGGATTGAACCCATCTTGCATGTTATTACTTCACATCTATGTTGTAAAATATCAGAAAGTGCCTTGAGGGCCACATCCAAAATTTTCTTTTCTAATTCTCCTATTAGATCAATAGGGGCTTCCTCTCCTTGTTGACTTGCAACCTCAATTTGTAGGGTAGGAGGAGGAGTTGCTTTGGAAATTTCTTCAAGCTTAGTCTTTGATTCTGCTAGCTCACTCTCTAATGCCTTTATTTGCATTATTTTTTGGTTTTTATCCCTTGATATGCCAACAATCTCTTGGAACAATTTTCCATATCTATCTGACAATTGGGCTGTTTTAGCCTCATTGAGATGTGCAAAGTGTGTTACAACCTTTGATACTTCTAGATCACTGGTGTTCTGGACAATCCAAATGATCTTTTCCCCTTCCATCTTCTCTTCTATGCTCACCAGGGAAGGCTTATGAGTTCTAGGTGCCAATGACCACATTGCCAAGGCCTGGGATTTGGGATCATACCCTGATCCTTTGATGATATCTCCAATCTGAGTTTCATGTGCAAGATTACCCTCAGGTTGCTTCCTGATTTGATCAATGATGAAAGTAGATGTTAGGTCCCACCCTGGTACTAATAGCATCCCACTAGACTTGACTAATTTCCTAGCATCCTCCATAGATATAGTTTTTGATTCGAGGTCATAGGTAGCCAAGGCCCTCAGTGCCTCATCATTTGGATTTGAACCTTCAGGTATAGTTTTTGCAATTTCTTGCTACTTCATCCAGATTAGGAAGTTCTTGAACTCATTACTTTTGATGAATTCATCATCATTAAGTAACTCATCTTGGTATATCTCCCTTCATCCAGTCCAAGCATTAGAGGTAATTCCACTTCTTCCTGAGTGCTTACTTTCTTTCCTTCCCTAATTTTCTTTCTCATTTGGTGATAATAGGCCCTATTACCAGGTACCAATGTTGCAACTCTATCCTTTTCTTTCTTATTTCTCTTCTCTCTTGAGGATTCACCTACCTCTAACCTTTATTTCTTTGGAGGAGGCTTAGTTACATCCTCTACCTCAGGAACATCAACATCAGGAGGACCTCCTCCTTGAGGTGGGCTATTTTCCTCCTAGGAATTATCTGTATACTCTTCATATTCAGAGGAAGAGTAATCCTTTTTCTTTTATTTCTTTTCTTCAAGCATGGCTTCCAATTGGTTGGAAAGAGTGTCATACATCTCCACCATTTTCTCAATCTTCTTCAAGTAGGGGAGGTCAGGAAAGAACCCGCCGAAAGGAAGTTCAACATTTTTTATTTGAGCTTCTAGGTCCAACAATGGTTGTGTTTGTTATTCAGTTTAGTTTCTTATGCAAGTTACAAGTTAATTAAATATATCCATAAGTGGGCAAAAGTAAAAGTTTGTGAAATACTAATTCACCCCCCCTCTCAGTATTTCCTATTTCTAACAATTGGTATCATAGCATGGTTACTCAAAAAAGGCCTAATAACTTGAGTAAGATCTCCATGGATATGGATCAGTTGCAGAAAAACCTAGAAGAATCTCTTGAGTAGATTGATATTCTTACTGAAGAAAGAGATACTCTGAAGAATAAATATGAAAGTGCAAAAGACTACATTGAGAAACTAAAATACAAGATAGAAGATCTTAAATCAAAGAAAGAACCTATAAATCAGATCAAGGATAGTGATGAAGTTTCAAAACTGAAAAAGGAAAATGAGATCCTAAAGCATTAACTAAAGATTGTAGATCTAAAGTTAAGCTTGAAAGATGATAATAGCAAAGTTGAATCAGATCTAAAGTCTAAAAATATAGATCTAAGGTCTAAAATTACCAAAGTAACATTTGAACTTGAGACTACAAAGTTGCAGTATGCTGAACTTGAGAAGTACAATACAATTGTGAAAGGATAACTAACTCAATCCAAGCAACATCTTGAAAAACTCTATTCCAGAAGTGAAAAGATTGATGAACAAATTTCTTATTAGAAACCTTCTTATGATAAAACTGGTCTTGAATATTTCAAAGAAAAATTCTCAAAGAAGATTGAAGAATGTAAAGAACCAGATCTGGAAATTCAACAACCTGAGAATGAAGAAGAAGAAAAATAAAACAAAGCTGAGACTAACTAATCTGAAGATGTACCTAAACAACCTAAGAAAGATGAATCACCTAAATAAATGTGAAATGAATTCAAAGGTAGATGTTTTACATGAAATTCATTTGGACACATGAAAAGAGATTGTACAAGTAAGCAATTCAAACCTATCTCTCGTTATTGTTATAATTGTCATGGTTTTGGTCTTAGAGTTATTGATTGTAAGAAACCTAGATCTGTTAATAAAGATAATAGTAGAATGTTTAGAAATACTAACCCTGTAGATGAAAGACCTACTGGAGCAACAAACAATATAATAAATGGAGTTGTGTGTTATAGATGCAACAATTTTGGATATATTACCAGAAATTGTCAGTCAAGACCGAGATATGGAAACAATGTCATAGTTTGTCATATTTGTAATAACATGGGTCACACAACAAGATATTGCAGAATGAACAACATGAGGAATCGTAATCCTAAAATAAATGTAAACTACACTAGAAGAAATATGGATATCAACAACAGTCAAAAGAGACATAGCAATAACATGGAAGAAGTTATATTTTTCAAAGCTACAGAACAAGAAAGTGCATCCACAATATCAGAAAGTCAATCAGGAGAAGCATTTGAAAGTAAGTTGAAATTGATTATGAACCCATCTCAAACTGATTGAGCATCAAATTTCATTAATTAAGGATCAGGTTAAGCACCAGAATAGCATAGAATTTAGCAGAACTTGAATCAAGCCTTGCGAAGTTAATATGCGATAGAAAGTGATGTAAGGAACCTATGGTTAAGAGCACATATAATTTCGAGCATGTATAAGAGCACACGAAGTGAAAGAAGTTTACAGTTAACTAGGAACAACATTTTGGCATGAATACACTTATGCAATTAATGCGAGAACAACGTCTTGAAGGATTTGATAGATAAAAGTGGTTTATTGGACATCATTCGATCATTCATGAGTTTAAAAGAGTTTTAGTGAGCTAGTCAGTGAAGATTGAAAGAAGTTTGAAGGATTTGGAGATAGATTTTCACCAGATCTATGCGGAAGCATTAAATTGTGATTCCAAGGTATTTTAGTAAGAGCTTATTGTTAGAGTAGTTATTTTTTAGTGCAATCATGGATGTATCCCTAGTTCACAACATTAAGGACACACCTAGACCTAAGGTGAGAAGGGAACCAGTAGAACCTACTGAGGATGATCCTAGCTTAGCTTTATCATTTATACCAGATGGAGTATTACATTTGGAAGATGTAAAAGGATATTTGAAGTGAAAATTTGAGATTGTAAGAGATAGTAGCATGACTTAAGAATATGATAAAATATACAACCATGACATGACTTATAAGGAAGGTTATAAACATTTAGGTTAACTGGATATTATCAAGTATATGTTTCACTATGAGTTTCAGAATGATGAATGGAATAAGATCATTTTAAGCAAAATTCATGATGGAAAGTCTTGGTTGGATGATAGAGTGATAGATATCACATCTGATTTGATTCATGAAGTGATAGGTTTATCCAACAAAGGTGCAATTCCATTAAATGAGAAGAATGTGAAGAAAATAGTCCTAGACAACACTAAATATTAATATAATGGAAGAGGTATTGTAATAAGTAAAATTGAGCATAATGATGTTAGGTATGTTTGTAAGATAATGGCTACCAAGTTATGTGCCAACTCTAGAGAAGATGATATAGCAACAGGTATGGTACAAGTAGCCTATCTTATGTGTGTTGATAAATTTGATGTTGATATGAGTGAAATTATGAGGATTCAATTGATTGAAAATCTTGAGAAGATTAAGAAGACAAAGAATTCACAATTCAGATTTTCATCCTTAATCACCTATATGTTTTTCCACATTTTGAGAAGATTTCCTTACACTATAGGAGCTGATTGGAATGATGAGAGATGTACAATGGAAAGAATTAACAAGGTGTATCTTAGACACCCAATTGATAAAGTAAATGAGAACACCGGTCTTTTTATTAAGACTTTTCAGAATGAAATGAAGAAAGGGTCAAGAATTCCACCCTCAATGGTTGAGAAATACAAAAGTGAGATATGCTTTTTGGTTGATACAGACTTTACATACATTGAAGCGGTAGAACCAAGAACTGAATTTATAGACCCTCTATATTATGAAGTGTCTGAAGAGGAAATTGAAGGCTATGTGAGCATAATTCTCAAATACAAATTAGATTCCAAATGTTCTAGATTTGGAACATTTGAGGGAATTTCAAGCACATCACACGAATCATAATTGTAGAAGTCAGCTAAGAAAAGGGTAGACACAACTATTAAGAAGATATTAAAGGAAACATGTATGACTCAAGATGAGTTTAACATTACAAAGCATACAACAACAACTATGAGAGATATTGGTCAGAAGGAAGTGTTAAATGTACCACCTTTGGCATCTAAAGAAAAACTTGTACCTGATGTTCAAAATGTTGATGAAGATGTCACTGAGCCTAGTGAAATGAGTATATCACTAGATAAGCCACCAGTAGCAACCACAAGAAAATCTACAAGATCTACCTCTACTACACCAACTAAGAGAGTAAAACAAATGGCTAGTGGACTAGGAAAAAGGCATAAAACTATATTTTCTCCTGTGGAAAGAAAAAGGGCACAAGAAGATGAATCCACACCCATTAAGAAAATTAGAGGTCAAGTTCCAAGTCAATCTCATGGAGAAGAAGAGGCATGCATAAACAAAAAGAAACAATGGAGGCCTCATATTGAAAAAGTGAATCCTTTAATTGTAAATGATGGAGATTTCACTAAGTTAAACAAATACTATCATATGTAAAACAATTTTGAGAAACTGAATCTTGAGAATGCAGTTGTCAGGCACCTAATCCTTTCTAACAAGAAATTTGAAAATATCAAAGATAAGATACCAAGTGATCTTTATGATAAACTAATTAACGGGAATAAGAGAGAAATGGAAGAAGATAAAGGTATGCGAGAGAGGTTTGTAAGAAAACTCTGTGAAATTAAAGACGAAGAACACTTCAAGGAGATAATGAAGAGTCTTGACACCCATCTAAGAAGAAAAAGAAGAATTGTTCTAATTATGAGAGGAAACTATGAGGAAGTTAACAAGGAAATAGAGCAACCAGTTATAAAAGTGATGACTTCAGTACCGAGAAAAGTATTAAGTGAATCTGAACAGGATATTCTAACAATAAAAGAAGCTACACAAATGAAAGTGACACCACCTCTGAAAGAAACCACAATTACACCACCTACCATACTAATTGATGATGAAACCATGCATGTAGAAGGCACTAGAATCACCATTGATAGAGAAGAAGATCCTTTCAAAGATCAAGGAGAGGATGTTGGCAAATTGGGAGAGATGGTGAATGAGGAAGAAGAAAAGAAAGAAGATGAGGAAGAAGAAAAGGAAGATGATAAGGAAGAAGAAACAAAGGCATTAGAAGAGATACAAATAGAAGTCACTGAACAAGTAGTGCAAGAGGAACAAGGTAAAGAAAAAGAGGTAAAGCCTACAAAGATTATACCTCAAAACATTTAGTTAGTCACACCACAGAAGGTCACAACAACAAGTTCATCTAAGTCACCTATTGAGTCAGTATTAGCAAATTTGGGAGTTGAAGTTGATGATGATGATAAAATAGAGTTGATTTCATCTCTGAATAAGATAATTGGAAAGAACAAGAAAGTAAAGAGCTTGGAGGGATCACTACTTGAGATAACAAATAAGTTTCAAAATGTTATATCTACTTAGGTTAGTGAAGTTGATCCACAAGCTAAGGCAAGAGAAGTAATCAAATCTTTTGATAGTGAATTCACCACATTATCTAACATTGCATCAGTAAAATCTCAAAACCTTCATGATGCACATTTATTTCAATCCACTTGTCAAAATATTAAGAATGATTTAGATAACCTTGATGTTTGTATTAAGGAGTTGAGGAAATGTTTGGAGAGAGGAAGAGCATTGTATAGTTAGTGTGCCTTATCACACAATCATATCTCAGACATTTCAGAGAAGTTGAAGAATAAAGAAAGAAGCAGAACTAAAAGTCACAGTGAATGAGCTACATAATCCTAGCATGAAGATCACTGATACTGAGAAGAAAGTTAGCAAAATACATGATGAGATAAGATTATTAGAAAATGAAAAGGAAAGAAAGTTGAAGAGGTTTGCACTATTCAAAGAGCACTTAACTTTGAAGATAAATAATGTGTAAAATCAACTGGAAGAATGTCTTTTCTCAAAGACATCATATGGTAAATTTGCCTATCCAAATTTTAGAGCAGTTGAGATAGCATATTATGGGCTATGTGAACTACTTAGTATATCTAATTCTGTTAAGATTACATGGGATAAAGAGATAAAAAATTTGAAGGAAAACTTTACAGGTTGCATTTCAAGCTTTCCAGCTTTACAAAATTGAAGACAAAAGGTATATCATAAATTTTGACCTATATATATACATATTTTGACACCTTTGTCATTGTTGTCAAAGGGGGAGTAATAGTATGAGAAAATTGCTTGTATGTATAAGGTATAGATATATGTGAAAAATGATTTAGTATAATCAAAGGGGGAGTATCCCTAAGGCGGAATAAGTTAAGTAGATATGTATGATCCATAGACTTTTGCAAATCTTGTAATGGCCATGTAACATAATGTTGCAAGTTTGTTTTTGAAATTTTTGTTGTAAGTTTTTGGGACTTCGAAAATTTTCCCATATGTTGCCATCAATGACAAAGGGGGAGATTGTTGGCAATTTGGCTAAGTAGGATATCATGATGTTGTCATTATGGTGACATATATTTAGTATTAAGACAACATGATCTGAGGATGAAGTTATGGATGAGAACTTAAGAAAATTGTCTAAGTATAACAGTGTTTATCTGTATATACATAGACTACTTTGATCAACGAAGTTCACAGAAGTATTTTCAGTGCATGCAAACTTGATCATAGATTATATGTTGAAGCTACATCTAAGAGTGCAAGACTATACGACATGTATAGACTAAGATATTAATATTTTACAGAAACAGTGTTGAGCGGACCAAAATATGGCAACGATTAGTAAATGATTATTTTGAGTTAAGGGATTTTTTAAAATCAAAATAATGACTTAACTAATTAGGGATGACATCCTAGATGTTAACCCTGAGGCAACAAGAGTTAATATTATGCTTTGATAACATGGAAGCCGACTGATAAGCTATATTTGAGAGAGCTGGTATAAAGGAAAGTATTATGTAATGCGAAGTTGTAAGAGACTAATGCAAAGTTGTAAGAAAGAATTTGTATTGATGTATTGATGTTGTATTATGAAAAATATGATATATGATCAGAACAATGCAAACTAATAGCAAGTTTTGTGAAGATCCTACAAGCTAGATCAGAATATTGAAGATATTTAACAACAGTAAAAGGTTTTTGTATTCTATCTTTTGTACTAAAGATTATTATTGTATATTGCATGTTTGGGAAGTGGTCTCATCTCAACATACATTCATATTTTTTAATGCCAACTCCTAACAGGGTTGAGGCTTCTAACAAGGCCTAAAGTCCTCTAACAAGGACCGAGACACTATACAAATGTAATAGACTCCTAACAAGGTCAATATCTTCAACTAGATACTTTTGATTAGTGAATCATTTGTGGGTATCATCCCCACAGGGGTTTTCCCTTGGTCAGGGTTTCCTCGAGAACAAAATTGGTGTTATGAGTTCCTTTATTTTATGGTTGTGTTTGTTATTCAATTTATTCAGTTTAGTTTCTTATGTAAGTTACAAGTTAATTACATATATCCATAAGTGGGCAAAAGTAAAAGTTTGTGAAATACTGATTCACCCCCCTCTCAGTTTTTCCTATTTCTAACAGTTATGTGTTGAAAGCATGTATTTTTCTTAAGAAAAAATAGAACTTATAATACACGTAATCATGTTTTTAAATCCCAATTATAAGTATTATTCTTTTCCTTATAATACATGTAATCATGTTTTTAAATCCTGATTGCATGTATTATTCTTTTCCTTATGATACATGTAATCATGTTTTTAAATCCCAATTGTAAGTATTATTCTTTTCCTTATAATACATGTAATCATGTTTTTAAATCCTGATTGCATGTATTATTCTTTTCCTTATGATACATGTAATCGGGTTTTTAAATCCTAATTGCAAGTATTATTATTTTCCTTATAATACATGTAATCGAGTTTTTAAATCCCAATTGCAAGCATTATTTTTTTTCTTATAATACATGTAATCGGGTTCTTAAATCCCAATTATTATTATTTTTCTTATAATACATGTAATCAAGTTTTTAAATCCTAATTGCAAGTATTATTCTTTTCCTTATAATACATGTAATTGAGTCTGTAAATCCCGATTGCAAGTATTATATTCTTTGAGTTTGTGAAAACATGTTGCTTGCAAAGTAAATCCCAAAACCTGACATACCTTCTAGGTACCATTTTTGGAATGCATTGCAAGCTAATATACATATAATTGGGTTTCTAAATCTGAATTGCATAAATGACATTATGTTTGATGACTTCTTAACTTGCAATCGAGATTTTACTCTCCGATTACAAGTAAAAGTCATTTTTAAAGGCAAACATCTTTTCATTTATGAAAATGTTAACTTGCAATTAGGGTTTTATTTTCTGATTGCAAGTAAGTTATCTTTTAAAATGAAAACATTTCTCATAAAAATAAATGTTAACTTGCAATTAGGATTTTGATCCCTAATAGCAAGTGAGGTCATTTTTGGTTCAGGTATGACAATTTCTTATTTCTGTTGTGCATTTGTTAGTTTTTGTTTAAAATATTGCAATGTGGCTGCAATGTAAATGAATGAAATATTTTTGCAATTATTTCTAGTTCTTCCAACTCTTTGTTCTTACCCAACTAGTTGCTTAATTTGAGAAAATAATAATTGTTGAAAGTAACATCCCTTGTGAGTAATTCCACTCTTGAAATTCCTAGTATATGATTTTTCCCTTATATGTATTTGGGTTTCTAAAATTGGATTACATATTTGAATTCCCAAATGAGAATGTTCTTCCTAGCATGTAATTAGGATTCTGAATCCCGGTTACAAATTCTTTTATCAAACAAAGAGGTACTTCCAAACACAGCTGCAAGTATGAAATTCCCAGATGATGTTCCCATTTGCAATGTAATTCCCAAAACCCAAATTTGGCTTTGAAAACATTTTCAAAATAAAATGTTAAGGTTATTCCCTTACATATAGTCAAGATTTTAAAATCTGAATGCAGGTGAAAGCACTTCTACAATACACATGTAATCAGATTTCTAAATCTCGATTACAAGTAAGGGTTATCTTCCATGATATGTATATGCATTTGCAATTTAAACTTCTCATTCCTATGCCCAAATGTGTATGTTCTATCTACCTATAGTGCCCATAAAAAAAAATTGAAAGTTGATTTCGTCCTATTTTCTTTAAATTTGCTTGTCCAAAATGCCTCAACTCTTATCCTTCACATGTATAGCTCTATATTTGCAAAGTTTTAGATTGAAATATTGTGTTATGGCTTCTCTGGTGAATAAAGAATGACACAAATCAAGAATGACAACATGATAGGGCTAACAAAGAGAGGGATAAGTGATGGAATGATTGAGAGCATAGAATGATTTCAACACATAAATTGTCATGAAATATTGAAAATATGTTTTCCTAGTAACAATCATTATGATTCAGAATGATCAAGGATGAACGTTCATGTTCCAAGTTCAAGATGCTTCCACCAAATTTGAGTACTTCAATCACAGAGCATCCTATAGTAGCATAAGGAATGTGACAAAGGATGATGTAAATAGAACTATGACTTGTTAGACATTTATAATAGTTTTCAATTATGCACTTGTAATTTCTTTTTGACAAATTACATGTAATTGAAAAACAAGTTGTAATTGCAAGTGACTTTTTCACCTATAAAGTTATTACATGTAATCAAATTATAGGTCAAGTACATTAGGACTTGCAATTTGAATAAGTCAAAGTTAGTTGTGGAATAGGTAAAAGTTTGTTGGGTTTCTCCCACCTTTTTCTTTTAGCCCCTCACCTATATATAACAGGGAGTCTCGTTGTAATTTTTATCTTTTGGAAATGAAAGAAAACTATGCCAGTTTGTATATGCACTCTAAGACTTTGAGCTTAGACGTAAATTAAATTATTTTCAATAAAAGAGGCAACTTGCTTTCAAACTTTGTGTTGATTCAAGGTGTTATGTGATGACATTTTATGGATATTGATTATGAGTTTTGTGCTTTCATTCAAGAGGGATTTGAACTCAATCTTGTAGACTTTGATATGCATATTGCATTCAGAGTTATATAATTTGGTTTCAAATTTGGTCTTGTAGACTTTGAGTTGCTTATCAAGTCTAAGATTAACATAGAATGCTCAAGCAAGTAAATAGCTTGCAGACTTTGTGCTGCTTCATTTTCTTCAATTTTGCATCCAAGGTGAAATACGTGTTGGATACTTTGAGATGCACATGTGTTTCATTCTTATTTTCATAACCTCATAAGGGGTCAGTGAAAGACTTTGAGCTTTTGTGAAATCCTAAGTTACTGAAAGTTGTTGGTGCACTGAAGGTTATTCTTACGTCTAATCTTCCATTTATCAAGATTATTGCTCCAACAAATACTTTGTAAATGAAATACACCATTGATTAAAGATCATATTGTAATGGTAACATATGTTCTAAAATAAAAAAATTTATGATGGAGAGCGGGAGAGGAAGAGGGAGCGGTGTGGCTAGGGTTTTTGGTTTTCGAGTAGAGGAGGGAGATTCTGAATCTGATGATGGAGACCCACTTGAGGGATTACAGGTCATTTCAGTGGGGGTCTGTAGATCCTATGTTGGAAGCTCGTTGGGGGGATTTGGCTCTCACAGTGGGTGCTCTATCCTCTCCTCTCTAGAGCTGGTTGTGACTTGGGTTAGGGTGTTCTTTATTGGTGCGGGTCTGTGGCGGAGCAGAGCAGGGCTTGGGAATAGCAGGTGTAGAGTGTGCATGAGAGGGAGCAGAAAGAGCTCGAGCAGGATCAAAGCGGGTGCGTGTGGGACCAAAGTGGCCAGGGTCTATGGTGGTGATGAGGAGAGTGTTTTTACTGACGATGATTGTGAACCACTTGAGGGTCTGCGGGGTTCCTCGCTGGGAGGCTGCTGTTCTTGTGCTGGGAGATTTCTTCCATCTTTCTTGGAGCTTGTCGTGCCTAGGGCCAGGCTGCTCTTCCTCGGCGTGGGCTTGAGGGGGGTTTCCCCCCCTTTCTCTTTGTGTGGTGTTGGCTCTTCTGATGCTAGTCAGAGTGGGATCCCTATTGAGGTGGGGTTTCTCTCTTGTGTTCATTGGTAGTTGATTGCGTTTCCCCTTCTTTACTCCACTTTCCTGCTTCTTATTGAGGTGGAAGCTCTTTTCGAGAGGAAGACTTCTTTCCCTCTTAACACCTCTTTCCCACTTCCTATTGAGGTGGAAGTTCCTTCTGAGGTGGAGGCTCAACCTATTGAAGTGGCTCATTGCTGGAAGAAAGAGGTGGGGTGGAGTATTATTGGTAAGCTCGGCCTTTGCTTGAGGGATTTAGTTCTACTAGAGTTCTTTGCTCGTTCTTTCTTTTTCCTGGCAGGTTGTGGTTTGGTGATTTGGGGATTTATCCTTATTTCCATATCCTTGGTGAAGGTTGGGGGAACCTTTCAAAACCCTGTAATCATGGTGCAACTAAAGTTAATTTGCTTATACCTCAAAGCTATTGTTTTTTTCTATGAGTTGGTTCTAACAGGGTGGATTGTTCTGTCTGTCAGATCAACTGGTTATTGTAAGGGGATTCCTCTCTATTCCCATGATGTTTTTGGGTCACATGTTAATACCAGTCTGGTTGTGGGAGTCATCAAAACCCATATTTTCAATTTAGGGAGCCTGAAAACCCTAGCTATTTGGTGTTGATGTAAAGCGTTGGCTTTACATTTTTGGTTTGCGCAGCTTGAGTCTTAGAGTGTATCTTCCTTTCTACTACGGTTGTTTTGTTGGTGGCTCTACTGGCTTTCTGTGCTGGGGGGCTCTGTATGGTTTATTTTTTTCCCTAGCTGTCTCTTTCAGATCTGTGCTAATTCTTCCTATTCTCCTTTTATCTTGTTTTGGGTTATAGTTCCCATCAAAAACTGTTTGTATATGGTTTCGGGGCCCATTCAAAACCTATTTTTCCATTAATCAGAACATATGTTCTAAAATAAGAGAATAAGATGATTTTCTTACCTTGATTTAACTTAGTGTAAATATAAGTAGTTAAATGTTTTGTTGATTCCAATCACAGTAAGAAGGGGGAGCCTTCCCTTATAATTAGGAGAGACTGTGTCTCACGTACTGTGGCTAGAACCATTATTTTTCAATTGATCCTTCAAACCATTGGTTACAAAATATTCGCCCAACATTTTTTGGGGATTCTACTGGGGATAAAGTACACATTTCAAAGCCTCACGCTTTCATTTGAAGTATATATGTGTCCTATTCATTGTAATTATTTATTTATTTTTATTTCTTGTACTATTTCAAGATTTCACAAAGGATATGCCCAAGGTCCTTGGGGAAATGCTTTTGATCCATTGAATTTGACTCTACCTTTACATGCTCTTCCTGATGACCTACAAAAGGATTTTTCTATGTTCTACGGTGATGGACAACAACATCCTAATGAACATATTATTGCTTTTTACATTGCATGTGGTGTTCATGGTGTTGAATATAAGGATGTGTCTTTGAGGATATTCATGGAAACTCTCCAAGGTGTGTCTCCTGACTAGTTTTACCATCTTGCATCTTAGACCATTGTAAGTTGGGCTACTATCATATCCAAGTTTGAAGAAAGGTTCAGGCTTCTTAAAGATTGATGCAAGAGCATCCTGGGTGTAAGAGCAATCTTGCATCACCCAAAAATATTTTTGGTTTCTTTTCAATAAGGGTTATCTTGTGTAGAGCTGTTATTTATGGAAACTTTTTATTTTTAGTAAGTTGGTCATACGATCTCAGAATGTTCCGATTTCACAGTTGGAGGTTCATCTTAGTCATATCAGCCTACCTGTAAAGTTTCATTGCTAGATCAAGTCTGGTTTTGAAGATATTGAAACTTTTTGGTTTTGGAAATAGGGTACAAAAACTTTGAACTCAATTTTGAAGGCTTTAGAGGCCCTGAATGAGGTTGAATTTTTGGCTATGTGACTTTTGTGTTGTAGAGCTCCTCGTGCCCTTTCTGAAATGGGGTTATAATAGTCAATCGGGTCAACGGGTGATGACTTATGGTCTTCGAAAGTTGGGTCACTTGAAATGGTGGAAAATGATTTTCCTTCAAAAATTTTGTTTGGGTTTCAAAAGTTATTTTGAGCTGACTTTGATGTAATAAAATGAAAAATAAAACAATTCTAAGTTTGGTTAGCCTTGTTGGCTAAAAAATTTTGGAACCTTCCCAGGCGGTGGAAAATTGCCTATATAAGGAAGGCTGTAGTGTTGTCTTAGGCAGTTCGGGACAGTTATGGGTAGTAGATCTGCGTATTGATTTGAGGCTTTGTCCTACAAAATATTGTAAGGGAATGCCCATGTGGCTTTGCACATTGTAATTTTGAAAGTTTGCAATTCCACATTTGTGGAGATAATAAGAAGCCAATTTTCTGTTCTTACATATTGTTGTTATTTCTTTGTTTCTGTTATGTGTTTGTGGTATTAAGGGGAGTACCCTTCATCAAAGATGATCATTCTTTGTTAGCCCAACTCACCTAGTTGAAGAAGGCATCTCACATGCTTATGCATGAATTCGTTGCTCATTTCAATAATTTGGCATGAAGAATTCCAATTATTTCTTAGAATACAACTACAAATTTAAAGTGTTTCTTTGTTGATGCTCAAATTCTTGAAGTCAGTTTTCTATTAAGAAGGGCAAGCTCAACTACTCTTGCAGCTGCATAGACTTTGGAAATTGGAATCGAGGATGATCTCATTCTTTTCAGGCAGATAAGAATAGAAGCAAGTGGTTTTGAAGAAAGTTATTTTTATTTGGATTAATTTTCTTTCATCACAAGGACGGATCCTACAGTGTAGAGGTTGGAAAATGATTTGTTTTCCCTCAAAATAAAATAGCTCAAGACATGTTCTTCGTTCCTCACAAGGATGTACAAAGGAGGCCTCTCCCAAATATTGCTCGTAGTTTTGCTGGTGAGAATAAATATAAGTTTATTTCATCACCAAAGAAGCTTTCTATTGAGGCACCATTAGTGAAGGTAGAAGCAAAGCATCCTAAATCTAAAGCTAATGATCTTGTTATTCTCTTCTAGGAAAAGGAAGTAGACATAATTGGTGACTCTCAAATCCAATTTTTGCATTCTCAAAAAGTTGTTGATGAAAAGTAAAAAGATGATAATCATTCTTTCAATGTTCAAGTGAATGAAGATAATCATGTCATGAAACATCAAAAGATGGACATGCATAAAGGTCCCAGTCAAGCTGAAGATAATGCATCTTCATTTAAAGGTCATGAACTTGAACACGTGATGCATAAATGTACTAGCTCAAAGTTTGAAGACAACCTTGTCATAAATAGTTCAGATTTTCTTGAGACTAAATTTTGTGGACAATGTACTAATGTATGTAGTGCAATCATATTTTTATCTGAATCACATGAAGGAAACCATTCCAATCAGCCTGAGGCAATGGTGGTTGATGAACCAATTTTTCAAGTTGCAGTTGGCAAGAAAAATCAATCTTTTTTTGATCAAGGGGATATCCAATCAAACATCTTGCTTGGTTAGAAGTCAATGGGAAGGCAAATATTCTAGTTGAACCCGAGCATGAAGATAGAATTGAAAAAGAGGCCAAACATACATTTGTAGTTCAACTAGAGTAGATTGAATCCATGGAATCATCTTGGGGCAACAATACATTTTATTCATCTAAAGAAGAATATGAATTTGTTCATCTTTTTGAAGGAGTGTTGCATCAAGCATTAGTATCATTATTCCAACTATTTGTGTTTCATGTTTACAAAGTTCCCTATAAACATGCAAGGTACTTCAAGTTGCTGAAAAAGATAACTATTTTGCTAAGTAGGAGAATGGTTTCATCCAAAAGGTTTCGTTGTTGTAAATTAGGTAGGTTTTCTCTTTTTAATAAGTATATTTGCACAAGTTTGTGTTTTTTTTAGTAGTTTTGCTTTGCATCAGTTGCATCATCCTTTTTGTCTTTTTGTCATTTTGGTCGCATGACTCTATAACCCAATGGAGTAGATAAAGGCACTTAGAGATATGGATTCTACATTTTTTGTTGTTTCCAAGGACAAATGAGCTACATTCCCTAGCCAAAGCCAATTATTGTCTATAATTTTGAATTTACAAAATTAAGACAACACTGTGAATTTTTTTTTAAAAATTATAATTTTCTTCTCTAAGATAGGCATTTTGAGATTAATTCTCAAAGGTAATGATCATACCTTGCTTTGACCTTAGTTTTTTGTCCTTTGGATGTCAATTTTTAAAATCTTGACAAGTTTTTCTTAGTTGTTTTGGCAATTTCAGGTTTTCTTTTCCTGATTGCAAGTACTTGATTTGCTAAAATCTTGAGTTTGTAATTATTTTTTCATGTTTGTTTTGATTGTTTTAAATCTCTCTTTACTATCTTATATCCTTCATATTTTTCATTTTAAAGTCTTGAGTCATTGAACACAAGTTATATGTTGAAAGCATGCATTTTGCATACAGAAAAATAGAACTTATAATACATGTAATCATGTTTTTAAATTCCAATTTCAAGTATTATTCTTTTCCTTATAATACATGTAATCAGGTTTTTAAATCTCGATTGCAAGTATTATTCTTTTCCTTATAATACATGTAATTGAGTTTTTAAATCCCGATTTCAAGTATTATTATTTTCCTTACGATACATGTAACTGGGTTTTTAAATCCCATTAGCAAGTATTATTCTTTTCATTATGATACATGTAATCAAGTTTTTAAATCCCAATTGCAAGTATTATTCTTTTTTCTTACGAAACATGTAATCTAGTTTTTAAATCCCGATTGCAAGCATTTATTTATTTATTTTTATGATACATGTAATGGGGTTTTTAAATCCCAACTGTAAGCATTATTCTTTTTCTTATAATACATGTAATTGAGCTTTTAATTCTGGACTACAAGTATTATTCTTTTTCTTATAATACATGTAATCAAGTTTATAAATCCTGATTGCAAGTATTATTCTTTTCCTTATAATACATGTAATTGGGTTTTTAAATCTTGATTCTAAGTATTATATTCTTTGAGTTTGTGAAAACATGTTGCTTGCAAAGTAAATCTCAAAACCTGACATACCTTCTAGGTGTGATTTTTAGAATGCATTGCAAGTTAATATACATGTAATCAGATTTCTAAATCCCAATTGCATAAATGACATTATGTTTGATGAATTCTTAACTTGCAATTGGGATTTTATTCTCTGATTACAAGTAAAAAGTCATTTTTAAAGGCAAACATCTTTTCATTTACAAAAATGTTAACTTGTAATCGAGTTTTTATTTTTCGATTGCAATTAAGCTATCTTTTAAAATGAAAACATTTTTCACAAAAAAATTGTTAACTCGCAATTGGGATTTTGATCCCCGATAGCAAGTGAGGTCATCTTTGGTTTAGGTATGACAATTTCTTATTTTTGTTGTTGTTCATTTGTGAGTTTTTGTTTAAAATATTACAATGGGGCTCCAATGTAAATGAATGCAAGATTTTGCAATTGTTTCTAGTTTTTCCATCTCTTTTTTCTTCCCCAACTAGTTTCTCAATTTAAGAAAATAATAATTGCTAAAAGCAACATCCCTTGTGAGCAATTCCACTCTTGAAATTCCTAGTATATGTTTTTTCCCTTATACTCAATCTGTTTCTAAAATTTGATTACATATTTAAATTTCAAAATGAGAATATTCTTCCCATCCCGCAATCAAGATTTTGAATCCCGATTACAAATTCATTTCTCAAACAAAGAGGTGCTTCCAAACACTATTGCAAGTATGAAATTCCCATATGATGCTCTCATTTGCAATGTAATTTCTAAAACTTGAATTTGGCTTTGAAACCATTTTTAAAATAAAAAATTAATTTTATTCCCCTATCTATAGTCAAGATTCTAAAACTCAAATGTAGGTGAAAACACTTTTACAATACACATGTAATTGGGTTTCTAAATATAGATTACAAGTAGGAGTTATCTTCCACAATATGTATATGCATTTGCAACTTGAACTTCCCATTCCTGAGTCCAAATGCGTACGTTATATCTACTTGTAGTGCCCATAAAAAATCCCAAAATTCCTTATTGGCCTCATTTTGAAAGTTGATTCCATCCTATTTTCTTCAAATTTTCTTGTCCAAACCCCTCTATTCTTGTTCTTCACGTGCATAGCTTTATATTTACAAAGTTTTAGATTGAAAGATTGTGTTATGGCTTCTCCAATGACTAAAGAATGACAAAAAACAAGAATGATAACATGATAGAGCCAACAAACAGAGGGATGAGTGATGGAATGATTGAGAGCATAAAATGCTTTCAAGACTAAAATGCTCATGAAACGTTGAAAATATGTTTTCCCAATAATGACCGTTATGATGTAGAACTATTAAGGGTGCATGTTCCTATTCCAAGTTCAAGATGCTTCCACCAAATTTGAGTACTTCAATCATGGAGTATCATATAACAACATAAGTAATGTGACACATGATGATGTAAATAGAATCATGTCTTGTCAAACACTTAGAATAGTTTTCAATTATGCACTTGTAATTTCTTTTCGACAAATTAGATGTAATTGAAAAACAAGTTGTAATTGCAAGTGACCTTTTCACCTATAAAGGTATTACATGTAATCAAATTATAGGTGAAGTACATTAGGACTTGCAATTTGAATAAGTTAAAGTTAGTTATGGAATAGGTCAAAGTTTATTGGGTTTCTCCCACCTTTTTCTCTCAGCCCCTCACTTATATATAGGAGGGAGCCAAATTGTAATTTTTATCTTTTGGCAATGCAAGAAAAATCTACCAATTTGTATATGCACTCTAAGACTTTGAGCTTGGATGTAAATTAAATTGCTCTCAATAAAAGAGGCAACTTGATTTCAGACTTTGTGTTGATTCAAGGTGTTATGTGATGAAATTTTTGGATATTGATTGTGAGTTTTGTGCTTTCATTTGAGAGGGATTTGAACTCAATATTGTAGACTTTGAGCTACATATTGCATTCAGAGTTATAATTTGGTTTCAGATTTGGTCTTGCATGCTTTGAGCTACTTATCAAGTTTGAGATTAACATAGAATGCTCACGCAAGTAAATAGCTTGCAAACTTTGTGCTGCTTCATTTTCTTCATTTGTGTATACCAGGTGAAATACGTGTTGGAGACTTTGAGTTGCACACATGTTTCATTCTTGTTCTCCTAATCTCATAAGGGGTCATGGAAAGAATTTGAGCTTTTGTGAACTCCTAAGTTATTGAATTTGCTGGTACATTAAAGGTTATTCTTATGTGTAATCTTTTGTTTATTAGGATTATTGCTCCAATGAATACTTTGTAAGTAAAATACACCATTGATTAAAGATCGTATTGTAATGGTAACATCTATTCTGAAATAAGAGAATAAGATGATTATCCTATCTTGATTTAGCTTAGTGTAAATAAAAGTAGTTACGTATTTTGTTGATCCTAGTAGTAATAAGAAGAGGGAGCCTTCTCTTATAATTAGGAGAGACTGTGTCTCACACACTATGGCTAGAGCCACTATTTTGCAATTGATCCTTCAAACTATCAATTGCAAAATATCCACCCAATAGGAAAATTACCTTAATTTTTGGTGGCATTTCTCCAAAATTGACACCTAGCCTCCCTTCCACATGTCATCCTTTAAGACGCCACTTGTAATTTTTTATGACAAGTGTTACATTTTGGAGACCCCTCACTTTGCATCTAAATCTTATTTAAACCCTCCCAATTCCTTCATAAATCACCCACTTTCATATGAAGATTCCTTATAATGCTAATTTTGTCTTAGAATCCATCAACCACAGTACTTATTTTAGCATTCATCTATTGCATCTTTAGCATTATCAAATCCATATTAGCATCATTATCATAGTTTGCATTTTCATAATCTAATCCCCATCCATATCATTTGCATAATCATGGAGCTAATTGAGTGTCTTTGAAGGCAAAACAATTAGTGAGCACACATACCAAATCATAAAAAAATCAAAGGAATATCCTCATCAAAAGAGGCTCAAGTTTGAATATTATTGCTTTTTAGTTTGTTTAATTAGCTTCTTTTCATCTCCTTATCTTGAGTCTTTTCTTGTAATGTGTGTAGTTTAGATTTATAGCTTTAGTCTTTTAATTATTTTATTACTCTCACATTTTTATTGCACACAACTTGATATCTATATTATCGGGGACTAAAGTATCCCTAAACTTCTTGAATGGCCACATGCACCAATTAATATACTCGACCATGTTTTACAATATTTTAAGAACTTTGCACCTTTCTCAACGTTGATTTTAGTTTCTCGAAGGATGATAATGTCCACTACCATTTTTTTTAAAATATAGCGCTTGACTAAGCGTCACTTGTTAAGGGGTGAAATGCTCTTGACATTCCACGAGATGATTTTCATTGCCCTCTAAGGGAGGCCTTAGCTCCCTTAAGAATCATATATATATATCAAATATATATATATATATATATATATATATATATATATATATATATATATATATATATATATATATATATATATATATATATATATATATATATATATATATATATATATATATATATATATATATATATATATATATATATATATATAATATAAATTTATAAATTTAGATATAAACAAATCAAAATTTCATTTTAAAATTAAAATCTTCTTAACAAATTATAAACATAAATTATATTGTCCTTTTTTTGATACACATATTTGAAAATGACATGAAACCTCTTTAAAATTAGCCATTCATGCTTATCTAAAAATATAAAACAAGATGTTTCAAACAAAAAATAATATTAAAATATAAACTCTATTATAAACTCAACTCAAATATAATCTATTAGTGATAATGAATAAAATAAAATAATAAAATTGAAAAATGAAGCACACCTACCTTAACTTTTTAGTTTCATAATGATTTCTTATCATAGTCAAAGAAAGAGCCAAAAAGAGGAAAGGAAGCTTGCTTTTAACATTATCCCACAAAGCCAAAAGGATAAGTGCATACAAAGCCAAACAAAACAAAACAAAATAAAATAAAGGTAGAAATACCAATGTATCTGGGGATGCATCCCTAGCCTAAAAACCCCCATCTCCGTATTAGGGACGTTTTCGAGACATGGGGACGGTTAGGGGACGTCCCCACCTTGTCCCCTTTTTTCAAAATTTTGTAGGCTATGCCCCAGAAACTCAGGGACGTTGACATTTTTTTTGGGGACGATCATACATCCTAGGAACGACCATGGATGCCTTGGAAGTCCTTGGGATAGATGGGCATCCCCAATTGGATAGGCGACATCAACACTTTAAAAACACATTTTCTTTTATAGAACTCTTTCTTTTTTTAATTTTAAAGTGGGACCCTCCTTCCAAGTTCGTCGTAACATGCTTATTACAATTTGGTAGTTAATTTCTGCTATTTGGGGTCTTCTGATTAGTATTTGACAACATTACATTAAGAATTGTGAAATTAAGAATGTTACTACAGTCATGCTACACACTCATAATCATATAGAAGCTTGTTTGCAAGGTGTTGGGAAAGTTTGTAAAGTGCATTAGAGACCTAGAACATTCATCTTTATGTCATTTTGTGGCAACACATCAGTGTTGAGTTGGTTTTGGGTCGATTTGGGTCCTTTGTGAAAGAATTGGTGAATATTATAGGTTGCATCAAGGTGCCATCTTGTTGTAACAGATCTATATCATGATTGAAACTGCATAACATACCTGTTTGTGTTAATATCAGTCCACTTACAACGAGTTGGAGGTGTAGTTTAAGAATTAAATGATAGTGGCGTTTCATTTTGGAAGGTGGGTTATTGTTCTTATTGCTATTTACAATGAATTCCAAATTATGTTCTTGGGTGTATTTTAATTTTGTAAGTTATTATTTAAATTTTACACACATATGGACAATGAATTCCGAATTATAAATGCATATTGAGTATTGAGTTTGACTAATTAAATGTTGTATGTTAAGGTTCTATGATGTTTAAATGACATGCTTTATCCATGTTTTATTATGAACGTAATGTATATATGCAAATTTTCCTATATATTTTAAATTTTGGCTATATTTATATAGCCATCTCCTTTGTCGTCCCCTTGCCATCCCCAAAATTAGCAAAAAAAATTGCCACTCTGAAAACTTGTCATCCCCATCCACTACCATCCTCGTCACGAAAACTTGAAGTAACATTGAGAAATACAAATTTTATAAAGAAATAATATATGTTCAGACAAATAACTTGGTCTTTATTTATTGATTAAAACTAAGATAATCATTCAAAGCTTTGGAAAAAAAATGATTTTTTTAATTATCAAGACTATAATTGAGACTTGCACACTTCATCTCAAATCTCCCAAATAAATTGAGAACAACACTTCAAATATTAAAAATAACATTAAAAAATCCAACAAATTTAATCAATTTACTCTTTCTATTAGTCAAATGTGTGGAAAGATGTGCATAATTTCTTCAAATATTTTATCCGATGCAGAACAGAGATGCATGGAATATATGCTCGCATTAAAAAAGTTGGGCCAAAAAATGTACACCCAATTTTTTTCTTTTTCTTCCCCTGGGCCCAAAAAGAGCCCATCTCAATCAACATGCCCAATTGGTTTGGGCTTGTTCGCTGACTGTATATACTCGTTGTGTATATCCTCTCCCATTGCAGGATACTTCTTGTGTATATCCTCATCTATTCCATCGTCTGCATTTGAGTACCGATGTGGGTTTACACCCTTTGTTTCTCTTGTGCTTTTGATCTGTGACTGCGTATTGCAGTATAGTTATTGTACATATCTTGTTGCATTGCATTGTCTGTGTGCTTGAACCTGATGTGGCTGCAGCCCATATGCTCGTTGGGTGTCTATTGAGTTAGCAGATTTCAATCATACTGCAGAGGGAGCTGATTGATGGGTCATGGGCATCTGTATCTCCAGAAGATCAAAAGTAGACACTTCCATCACTAGTACTGGTACTCAATCCGGTAAGTTAACATGGCTTCCCGTTTCCTTTTTGTTTATGGTGCGAATTGGGTATCAATTTGTTTTGATGTTATTTCAGTAGAATTCTATCCTGGGATTGCTAGCCGCAAGGGAAAATTACCCCAAGTAGTTTTCCCTTCAGTGGAGTGGAATAAGATGTGGTCAATCTGCACTGCATCGATGTCAGATATCTTCTCTACACACGTGGGAGTGAATTTGTATCGTTGACGTAAAGCAGTTTTTCTAGCCAGCTATCCTACTCCTTGTTAATGTTGGGCATGTGTCAGTTTAGATGAATTGCTCTTCAAATACCTAGCATAATAAGTGTTCAAACTGTACTGCATCAAAGTTGCAGGTTTTGTTCATGCTTGGAGGATTGAATTTGCAATAGTGATGTGGGATGGCTGTGATGGTTAGGTGTTCTAGCCTACTACTTGAAAATGTGGATCGATTTCTTACTAGGAAAATACCCCCTAGACTAATGGAGAGTTGGTGATTAAACTGCACTACATCAAATGCACAAGTTTTTTCGATACCTCTCGGAGGGAATTTTCATCATTGACGTGGTGCAGTTTTGATAGCTAGCTAGCTAACCTATCCTAAAAAATAATTAAGCCAGTTAGGGCTTTCCAAGGGAGGATGAATAAGTCATCATTTCTTAGAATTTCAACAGCGAGGTTTCCTCCATACTTATGAGAATAAATTTTCATTGTAGATATGGTGCAGTTTTGATGGCAGTTGTTAGTACTGACGGGTTTTAAATTTTTAATCAGTGTAGGATTTCATGTCGCCAAACTGCACTGCATCAATGATCTAGTTTTTTTCTATACATTTAGAATGAATTTGCATGGCTGATGCGATACAGTTTTGATGGCCAGCTACCATTTTTCTTAAAACGTTTAGGGCAAAAATGGAAGGCAACTGTGACAGGGCAGAAAAAGCTAATTTTGCTTATATGGTCCATTTAAACATATAAATGAAAGGGCTCATGTAGTACAGTTTTGATGGCCAGCTAGCATTTTCTCTAAAAAGTTAAGGGCAATTATGTAAGGTAACTGTGGCAGGGCAGAAAAAAAGTTAATTTTGTTTTCATGTTTTTTTTCCATACATGTAGGAATGAATTTGCAAGCTGATGCAGCACGGTTTTGATGGCCAGCTACCTTTTTTTTCCTAAAATGTTTAGGGCAATTATGAAAGGCAATTGTGATTGGGCAGAAAATAGTAAATTTTTTTTATATGATCCATTTAAATAAGAAATGAGCTAATGAACAGACTTGCTTGTGCTATGGAAAAACCAGCTGAAACAAAAAATCCCAATGATAGTAGCAGACCATTGGCCGTTTCCCAGACAGCTTCTTCCAGTGGCACCTCTGTCTACACAGAAAGTATTCCATCTACTCCCAAGTTGGAGAATGACTTGAGAGTGTCCTCCAAGCTGAAAAAGTTCACTTTTAGTGAGCTGAAGTCTGCCACTAGGAACTTCAGGCCAGAGAGTGTTCTTGGTGGTGGGGGGTTTGGCTATGTCTTTAAAGGTTGGATAGAAGAGAATGGGACAGCTCCTGTCAAGCCTGGGACTGGCCTCACTGTTGCTGTCAAAACACTCAATCCTGATGGGTTGCAAGGTCACAAGGAATGGCTGGTAAGAAATGTAGCTTATTTTAGCTTATTTATTGTTTATTTATGTTTTCTTGCTGAATTTCTAAGAAATCTAAAAGTATGAGTCAGGAGTCTTTAGAACTTTGCCTGTAGCTTTACATAGCTTTACGTAGCTTTACATAATCTGCTTTATGGCTATGATAAAATAAGGCCATATGTTTCAGAGTAGTAAACAGTAGCGCTGTGTCAAAACAGTTGAAGTCAAGTGGCAATGTGTATTCAATTTGAAAGCTCAGAACCAGGCTTGATGCCCCAGCAGAGAACACGTCTTCACATTCATTTCTATCCAAGCAAAACTGGAATTTTCAATGGGCATGATGGTTCACATATGTTTGTCCTGCATAAACTTGAGAGAAAATAGAAAGTTCATGGTCATAGCATCTCAGGAAATGACAGGTCCAGTCAGGGTGTTTTTCACTAAGTCAGAAAGGAAAATAGATTATTAGGATAGATTTATGTTTCAGGAGATTAAATTTTTGTTGTTATTGTTTTTTTGCAGGCAGAAGTAAACTTCCTAGGCCAACTTCACCATCCTAATCTGGTGAAACTTATTGGATACTGCATAGAAGATGATCAAAGGTTACTTGTTTATGAATATATGCCCCGAGGCAGCTTGGAAAATCACCTTTTCAGAAGTGAGTAACTTCCCATTTCTTTTAAGCATTGATGCTGTTGATTGTCCCCATTGAAAAAGTGTCTTCCTTAGATGCATTAAAAGCTTAAAAGTTAAAAGGTTTTTTTAAATGTTAATGTGTTTAAGAAACATCAAAGTTTAAGCATTTGTCTTCCCACGTGGACGGATTATTTTTGTAAACCGTTGTCCCGCTTGAAGCTAAGCCCTATGGGTGTATTGAACGACTCCTTTATTTTGCATTGACATCTGTAGTTGAGGTATTATTGTTAGTTCAATGCCAGGTGCCAAATAATAAATTAGAATGGTTCACAGCAGCTTTTTTTCTTAAATGGACCAATACTCAATTGTCAGACTCTGCAATGCACATGCATGTTCAAAACAAATCAGTTCATTGCTCTTTATCAAGAGCATCAAGATTCAACATAGTCCTTTTGTTCATTAGAAACACATTGCTAGTGCCACTCTTACTAGCTGTGCCATGTAAATCCTGGGAGGAAGTTTCATGCTTCCCCTTCATAGATGTTGACTAAAGAAAGATGGCAAGTAAAACATTCAAGTTGGGATGCTATATCTGATATGAGGTGCAAATTTGAATGCACATAGATTGATTCCTTGGGCTTCTTGGCTACCATCTAATTGCACACAACTGAGTGATAAGGAGCATGTATTCTAGTTCTGCTTACCTGAAGATGAACTTGCAACCTATTGAAGTAAAATCAATATAGTTACAAAATGTATTAAATGAGTCTTGGTGGGGGTTTAGGGTAGTGACCTTAGAAAGGTCGAGGGCAACATCCTTTGCATGGGGTTTGCTGTTATTGCCCCTTGTGGAGTCCATGGTAGTGCCTTTGGTGTGTTCTTCATCACAGCAAAAGGTGGGGTTGAGGGGTGTAGCTCTCACCAAGCCCAAATGAAGACCTTTCAGACCACATAGACATTCATGGGGCATGCCATTTGCAATTCTTATGAGGGTAAAATTTTATGTTTTATGAGTGTGAAAATTGCATTTTTTTCTGACTTTTTTACTTGTCTAGACTTTATTTTTTTACATAGGCCAAGTATACCCCATAGAACTGCATTGTTACAATGTTTTTCCTGCATTTCTCTCATGTTCACCTGTTATTACTGCACATTGTGAATTTTGCACTCAAATGTGTTGAGGTTTTGCTATTACTCACTGTTTTTCTGCCCTGGGACTCACCAAAGATTTGGCCTCTAGAGATTGCAAGTTAACGTCAAGAGTACTTGCTAATGGGAAAATTGTGTGAGCACCGCACAAGTTTGTATACTATGCATAACAGTCCATTGTACTTCTCTCCTATGTACCATGACATTTCAAGGACAATAGTCCAAGGGGCTTTTTTGGCGGATGGTGGGAGGACAGTAGTACTCACACTTACATATATTGTCAAATATCCATGTTGATATCATGTATGGATAAACTTGGAGAAATTTTAGTACTTAAATATATTCACATTGGGGATGCTTCACCATGTAATGTAGCTACATGTGTATATAATGCTTATCTTCCATATTGTTTCATGAAGAATGGAACTAATGACTTCTACCAAGTCATTATATCTGGATGTCATACAACTTGGCACCAATGGATGTCATCTACAGAATTAGTTTCAATACAAAAATAAATGTTGTAACTTCTAACCCGCTCAAGCTATATTAACCCTGGGTCTTTGACAATCTGCTGAGTGTCGTAGGCAAGCATATGAAAACCATTCAATAGATTATTATGAAATCAAAGTTAAAAAACTTGATAACAAGACCTTCTCATCCAGATGTGTGATTAATAACCAATGATAAGCATATAGGCTGTGTGTGATTAATGGGGCTTTCCCCTCTTGAGGTATTCAAGGAGTTGTGTGCCCACATTGGGAAGACCTATCAAATCTATGATTCTCCACTAATCAAGAATCAATCCAAATAGATTAATCTGCTCTCAGACAAACAAATCTGCTCCCAGACAAACAAATCCGCTTGGGAGGGGGTTGTGGCCGCATGTTTAAGTTCCTATTCTTTGGCTCGATCTCTCATTTGTGTGTGGAGTCCCAGTATCACAATGGAGATAAGGGATATGGAATGTAGTGGTGGTAAGTGGTGACATAGTTAGCCAGCCTATTAAAATCGAAATTTGGTTATTTATGATCCACATCCTTGAATGGTTCAAGTTTTCAACTTTTTTTTACAAACATGTCAAAATGGTATCCAATGTCAGAGATGCTTGGATGTACTTGGGACAGCTAACAGATGTCGAAGATATCCTTTGGACAGCTGATGGATGTGTCAGATGCCCCCAGGATGGCCAAACATCCCCTTAATGTTCTGCGTTTTCAGTACTTGTCTCAAGGTCATTCTGGCAATTTGGAAAAACATGGGGAAAGCCAGGGGACATTCCCTACCATACTGCCATTTCAGAAATGCCATTGGTAATGGGAACATGAATTTCAGAGCTGAGGATGTGTCTTTGTGGAATATAGCTTTCTGTCACGAATCACAATAATAAGTTCTAGTTATCAATTTGCAATAATTTGAGGAAATAGTGTCTGATGGAAAAGCTGTTCTAGTAGACTTTAACTAGGGTGCAGGATATAAAATTTTATGAATATTTGAGAGTACTATTCACATTAAAATGTATTGGCAATACTATCATTGCATGCCTTTGGAAGGTTCTAAAACTAATCCTTGTTTGAAGTTGAGATGTGCTCCTGAAATATACTAGTACATCTTCCAACTGATGTAAGATATTTGGTTTTGCAGTTACTATGCTGTATTCTTCAGCGAGGAATGCAGAATATGAATGAGATATTCTAGCATACTCCCAAATATTTTGCTACGTGTTTTCCTCCTTTTTCGATATTTGATGAATTAGAGACTATTTCATCCAATTGAAACTGCAGTTTCAGCTCTTTTGGTCCACTTCTACTATCTCATAATGTTTTTGCTAGGCTGATAATTTGACATAAAGGGATCTTTCAAAGGTTTGTGTAAAGGGCTTGAAAGTGGAGGGGCCAAAAAGGAGTGCAGAGGGGATCTCATAAACAAAGGAAAATAAATAGTAATAAAGAAAACATAGTTACAGATATTGCTGTCTGTGGAGAGGGATTCAGTGAGACCAAAGGGAGGACTCTGGTGAGACTACAATAATCACTAAATTTTTGATTGGGCGGTTTAACCTGAATGGGAGAATAGGTGAGGTAGTATTAACTATTATCAATACAAACAACTAATATCAAAGAACAATCTAATAATGAACATTGATGTCTTAAGGGAGGGGGCAAAACGACAAACAGAAACTCACCAAATGATCATTTGGGCAATTAAACCTGACAATGAGAATAGGGAGGTTTTTTAAACTATAATGTGCCCTTTTTAAAATTGGATTTAATAATAAACAATGATATTAAAATCAAAATATAAAAGAACAAAAATAAAATTTGAATTAAAAATATAATAGAATAAACTTAAAATATAACATAATTAAAATTTATTTAGGTTTGATGAATAAGGCATGAAATGAAAAGTGGTGACTCCCTCAAACATGAGATATAAAAGGGAGAAGAGAACTTCATTTGAAAGGCGAGGGAGGAAGGAATGAAGAATGATGCATAGAAATTAAAGGAAGGATTAATGGAAGAAGAAAGGAATGGGAAGAAAACAAGGAAGTGACACTTTCAAAGGTAGAAAGGATGAAGGGTTGTGACTCTTTTGAAGGGTGGTGGTTTATGAAGGGTTGTGACTCTTTAAATGGGTAGTAATTATGAAAGGTTGTGACTCTCTCAAGGGGCAGAAATGATGAAGGGTTATGACTCTTTCAAAGGGTGGTAATTATGAAAGGTTGTGACCATTGCAATGGGCAGATGTGATGAAGGGGTGTGACTCTCCCTCACATTGGAAGATAAAGGGGAGAAGCTTTCATTTGAAGACATTCAAGGGAGATCAATTTGGGGAATAATATATTATTCTCAAAGGCAACAATGAAAAGTGGTGACTCAATTCTTATGAAAGGTGGTGACCCTTTCACCAATAAAGCATAAAGGAGAATTCATTCCAAGTGTTGAAGTATCACTTATCAGTTATCCCTTATGAATGCACAAAGGCAATCATCACTTATCAAATCAAGCAAACAATCAATCATCAAACCACTGTATCAAATTAGCATTCATTCAATCATCATTCACTAATATATAAAACCAGAACTCATTCCATCATCACTCATCAATTATCTAATCAACAAGCACTTAATCGTCACTCACCACTACCTCAAGTCATGCAATCAAAGGAATTCATTCAATCAATCAATCATTTATACAAATATCAATCATTCAACAATTATAGAATGATCAATTCTGAATTGAATAGAACTCAGAAAAAGTACATCAATCTAAAATATTAAGGAAAGTGATTGGTATGCAATATTATTGTATTTCCTATTTATTTGTGAACCTTTTGGGAAGATGCAGCAATACTGATCTTCCCTCATCAAGTGCTCCACCCATTGAGTTGGATTGCTTGTCTTGGATGGATGTTCCACATCCTTGGGCTTGGTTGAGGAAGATGGCCTCCAGGCATCCTAACAAGAATTATAAGATTAGTAATTATTCATTTGATTTTCATAAAGAAATCATAGTAGGATTTGGCAAGGAAACATAATAGGGAGATGCAGGAGTATGGGTTCATTCAATTAAACAGACACCCTTTGAGTTGGTTGCTTGTAAGCCTTCATTGAGTTGTTTGCTTGTGGGCCAAGGGGTTGGATTAACTTGGTTGGTTGTTGGATGCTCTTGGGCTTTATTGTGGAGGATAGTCTCCCGGCACCCTATTGTGCTTTCCCCTCAAGTTTTTAATATGGTTGAACTATAGAGCACATGTTTACAGCAGGAAACTTCATTACCATTTGTTTGATTTCAATTTATTATTTTTCCTAAATTCAATTATTATTATGTAACCTAGTCAAAGAATACTCTTGTAATTTAATTATACTTTTGGATTTTCTTTTTTTGGGCAAAATTAGGTATATCCCAAAAGAGTACATTACATAAACCATAATAAAATAATAAATAAATAATGATCAAGTAATAATTGCAAAGAGTAGCATCCATTTTTGGACTGGGTTGCCCAAATGATGCTTTTTGGATGTTTGATTTAAGTTTGAACAATTTAACTGATTGGTGAAGTGTTATGACCATTGCAATCAATAAATATCAAAGAGAAACATAATTTTAAACATCAATGCCTTAAGAGAGGGGTCAGAAGGGCACCAAGAAAGCTCACAAAATGATCATTTGGGCAATTAAATCTGGCTGAGAATAGAAAGGTGTAGAAACCATTAAAATTAAATAATAATTAAGAAATGATTGCAAATAGTGGTATCCACTTTTGAACTTGGATACCCAAACACAGCATATTAGATTTTTGATTGAACAATTTAACTGATGATGGTGATGGGAGTGATTGGTATGGCGTTGATGATGATGTGGTGGCTTTTTGGCAGAATTTGGTGAAAGGTACGTTTCAGTGCCATCAAATCTGTTTCAGACAATTTAACTCTGGTATAAGAATGCGAGTTCTAGGTGTGGCTATGGTATGGCGGGGATGGGTTTGTTGGAAATGGCCTATAGTCAAAGGGGAGTGATGGAGAGAGGGAAGAGAGAGCTTGGATTCATGAATAACCTACTAAATAAAATAAAAATAATAAAGAAAAAACAAGAAAAAACTTCCTTGCTGCTGACGGGAGTATCCTCCTTCCTCACAGCATTCTTCATGCCGTCTTCGTCCAAGCCAGTGTTTTGAGAATATCACGAGACTTTTGATTGCCCTTTCATGAAGGTCAACAAGGATGTTTTCCCTTCCGCACTCCTGATACTGACTGACACATGCTAGAGCATTATTCTCCATCTCTTGGCTTTATCAGTTGTCCTTTCGACAAGGGTTAAGTAGATTAGTTGTTGGGAGGCCAAAAAGAAAAGAAAGTTGGCTCTTGATTGTGGAAGCATCTGTTGAAGAACCAGCCCCTACTATTCTATGGCATGGACAGTTGTTTATTTTGCACTTATAGGGAGGGGGCAATCAATTCATAGGGATACTTCTTTCCATAGTCTTTTTGTATACCATATCTTCAGGGTTGAAACTCATGTTTTGCTTTTATTGCTTCGTAGTTTTGGTTCTAGATGTTTTTGATTTGGTTGTTAAAATATCAGCACATCTGATTAGCTATTTTATCTTGATTCTTGGTATTCTTTTGAGTCCCAATGGCCTATTTTGGCCCTTTGTGGACATCATTTTAATTCTCCCTTTCAATGTCCTGACAATTTTGGCTTTGTTTTTCTTCTTATGGTTGCTTTTATTGCTTACTAGTTTTGGTTCTAGATGTTTTAGTTTTGGTTGTTGGAGATCAGCATGCCTGATTAGCTATTATATCTTGGTATACTTTTGAGTCCCAATGGCCTATTTTGGCCATTTGTGAACATCAATTTTAATTCTTCCTTTCATTGTCTTGACAATTTTGGCTTGTTTCTACTTATGTGTCCTTGTACTTTTTATCAGATTTTGATAGAAGTTTTGTATTTTTCTGATTGGCGAGGTGCAGACTGGGAATTAGAGGCAACAAAGAAGAAATCAGTACAGAACATATATAGAATATGTTTAAGATGGATGGTGTTTGTTGCATGTTTTAACATTTTTCTCATACTTTTATGTGGTGGTGTATGTATACACCTTGAAGCTTGTATCTTTTTAAATTATAAATTGTAACTGAAATTGGCCATGGCCTTCCACTTGCCTTGGTCACTTACTTTATTCCCAATTTCCTTTTTTTTAAAGACAGATTTCAACAAGGGCTTGATAAAATTATAAAACGTATTTTTTCATTTAATTTGATATACTTTTGTAGTTATTTGTACAGGCACTAAATTTAAATTGTGGAATGCTGGATTGAGTATATTCCGCATCATATTAGAATCTTTCTTCTTCAATTCTGTGGCCTTTTGAATGGTTTCCCAATCTTATTTTCCTGTTAGTTGATGGTCATTTTGTAAACAGTTTAGCTGTATAGTATTACTTAGGGGTAGCGTCTTTAAGAAGCACAAATTAATAAATTAGTCATTTTATTTACATTTACAGATGGTTAACACTTGCTGTATTTAGATTATCATGTTGTGGTGTCTTATGTTTGTCACGTTTTGTCAGATTTACACGAGCATTTACTAGTTTGTGAAGACATTTATTGAAAATTTAAAAAGAGCTCTCATTTTGAAATTTACACTATGGAACTAACGTTGCTGTAAAAGAACCTTCATAATCTTCATTTTCTAAGATTCTAGGTTGAATGTGGAGATCTGCTTTGATTTACAAAGTTCTTTTCTTTATAGAATAGTTTTGTGGATGTTTTATTTCCTTTGGCTATACATTGTGCATGCAGAAGGGGCCCTGCCTCTCCCGTGGTCTACCAGGATGAAAATTGCATTGGCTGCAGCAAAGGGCCTGGCATACCTTCATGGAGGGGCTGAAAAACCTGTGATTTATCGGGATTTTAAAACTTCAAATATTCTTTTGGATGCGGTTGGTTCCTAAAACCTCAATTTATCCGGGTTCTCCATTTGTGTATCTAAACCTTAACATTCCTTTTTTTAATTGTGTTTTTGTTATTCTGACAATTTTGTGCTCCAGGATTACATTGCAAAGCTTTCTGACTTTGGGCTTGCAAAAGATGGACCTGAAGGAGACAAAACTCATGTCTCTACTCGAGTCATGGGGACATATGGTTATGCAGCTCCTGAATATGTTATGACTGGTAAGCAATTTTGAAGTAAATATATAAGTAAGAGTAGCTAGACCTCCTAAAAGAGGGCTGTTTGCTTTTTGGGCATAAAGCTCACAGGGCTGCTTCTGGAAAAGCTCCTCCATTATTGTTCTTTTGAGGGTTGTCCAACTTCCATATAATTCAATGACTATAAACAGTTTGTTAATTTAAAAATAAAGCAAATGAACAAAGACAAGTCCAAGTACATGATTTGGGAATAAATAAAATTGGCTCAGCTTTATGGAAGTCTTTAATTTTCTAAATCTTTCCCCCTTATGTATGAATCTTGATTGTTTCTGATTTTCTTGGGATGTATAAGGAGGCCTTTCATGGTGGATCTTTGGGTAAGGACATCAATTGAGTTTGTACAGGTTATCTCTAAGGAGGGTGACATAAGTTAAAAATAGGAGATCCATTAACCTTCTGAACATATCTTACAGAGTTTTTAGTCAAGATTTTGGCTAATAGGGCGAGTGAAATACTTTTTGAAGTCATGATGCCACTTAAAGTGGTTTTGTTGAAGGCAGATTCATTTTGGATAATTTAATCACTTGTTGAGGAGGGATGCATTTGGCCAAAGCATTCAAGGCAGAATGCATGTATGACTTTTTTTGATTTTGAAGAAGCTATTGACAGAATTGAGTGGCTCCTTATTTTGTTTATGTTTATGTTTAGGGTGCCGGGGTTTAGAGGCTCTTTTAGTACGATGATTGAGCTGTTGTTTCAAAATGCTTTTTATAAGTGGAGATGAATGGTGAGATTATGGATCCCTTTGTGTGGAAAAGACCAAAGATGTTCCTTAGCCCCTTTAAATTTTGTCATTGCTGTCGAAGCCCATTATTTTCTTTCAAGGGGTTCCTTTCTAGTGCCCCTTCTTTACTAGATCAATTTGTTGGTCCCAGTTTGCAGATGATATATCTTAACTTCGTATTCTTGATAAGAACAACTTTGATCAGTTGACTTCTAGGTTTGCTCTACCTCAAGGTCTTAGATTTACTAATCATAGATTCATAAGTCTATGATATTGTGTTGGGAAGCTTTCCCCCGAAATTGGTTTTTTGATATTGGATAGTCTTGGTGGGGATGGGTGTAGTGTGATGAGATTGTTAGATATTTGGGGTTCCCTTTTGCTCTCAATTATTGTTTTAAAGATGTGTGGCTGTGGGTCTTTGATAAAATTGGTAAGAATATGACCGATTGGAAGGGCTATCTACTCTCTTTGGCTTGGAGGTTTTAGGTGCACTATAGGTTATTTCTTATTATGGTATTTATTATGCCTTATATTGGATGTTTGATAGTTCTTATATCAGGAAGCTGAATAAAATGGTCCAAGACATGTTGTTTGATGGGAAAGATAATAGGAAAAGGCATCTTGGGCGCTTTGTTGCTAGCTTAGGACTATAGGAGGACTTGGGTTAAAGGATATTAGACTTTAAGGGGTCTCTCTTGCAGCAAGGTGGATATTGAAATCTTTTCAAGGAGGAAAACCTTGAAAGGTTTCTGTAGACAAAATATTACTCATTGTATGCCCATGGGCAAATGTATCTGGAAAGGGTTACATTCTATTGTTGTTTTGTTTGGGTTCTCTGTCAAGCCAACATAGTGCTTTTTTGGTTCAAGCTGTAGGGCATAGGAATCTGACTGACATTTTGTCATAGGATAATATGTGTTCCTATGGTCTAGTACTTGTTCCCAAATTTCCAAGTCTTTTTGGTGGAATTTGACCTATAGGAATGAACTTTTAGCTAGTATTAGAAGTTTCCTTGCTAGATGATGGTTTGCTAAAGATATTAAGACTTACGCTGATATTTTGTACATATTTGAAATGGCTTGTTGCCATTTTTGAAGTTGGTTTACTAGTCTTAGGGAAGGACTTACTCTTTGCTTTCCAATGTTTTCAAGGCTCTTGCTTTTGGTTTCAGGCACAATTTCGACACTCAAATTGGGATAATTTGAGATGGATTAACTATCCTTTTTTGGACATCTCATTTTGCTAGTTGTGTGATAAATTCTCCTTTGCCGAAGAATCACTTAAAGCTCAATCCAACATGGTCATTGACTCATTTTAATAAAAGATGGTTAGATGAATTTTTACTATTTGTTCTACTTAACTTGAATCCATGAAAATTCGTTTCATCAAAACTTGGATGTGGGCACCACTACTAGTTCTTGTGCATTTGATATTGTCCTTTGTTTTTTGTGCAATGTTGTTGAGTCTGCTATTCATGTTTTCTTTTAGTATGTTTATCTTTAGTTTGAGAAAGTGATTTTGATTGCTTGGGCTAATTTTTCATAAAAAATGTTTTAAATTGTATCATGCATTGTTTGTGTTTAGTGATTGTGATAGACAAATTGGCAAATTTTATAGGAAGCTATGGTTGCTCATGTCCATTGAGGCTCTTTGGTTTTTGTGGAATCTAGAAATGAAGATGTGGTCCAAAGTAATAGGAGGTTACTTCTAGTTTTCTTGAGTGGTCAATCTTGAACTATAATTCGTATTTCACAGTCTGAATTGAGAAAGTTTCTTGATAAGGTCTCAATGACTATTTACCAAGATTAGTTGGTAAGCACGTGGACCTTCCCAACAGTTGCTCTTCTTGGATTGTACTAAGCGTGATCTTGACTAAGATGAGGTTGAGATGGATGAAGAAGGGTTGGGTATTCTTAAGAACCATTACTTTGAGCATTTGTAAGATGCCAATTTTGGATCAGCTCAGATTGTGGAAGATGGTGGAGCATTCAATGAAGGGAATGGTGACCGATTTTCTTCTAGTTGTTAATGTTGATGGTTCTCCTACTTCCTTTTGTCCCGTGTACAAATTCATGCATAAAATTTAAAGATATGTAGAAGGGTGTGCTGATAGACAAGATGCAATACAAAAAAAATGATTATTTAGTTTTCTTTTCATTCGAGTGATTTGGAGGAGATGGTGGCAATAATTATGACTGTCTCATTTTGTGTTTTAGTATGGCGTGTACCATTGTTTGGTGGACAAGATGGCATGGGAGCATGTGAAAGGCATTGTAAATAAACTGTAGAGTCCCTTGGATGCTAGAGAACATGGTCAAGTTTATAATGATATTGCAGAGTGAGGTGGGACCTCTTCCAAGGTACCTGTTGTGAGGTTTTCACACCATCGCCCCATTGCAAATGAGGACCCCCTCTTTTTGCTCGTAATTGTTAGGTTTGTTAAGTTTTGGCAATACAATTGGTAGTTCAGAGCTTCAAAAGATTGAGGGGTGATTGAGAAATCAAGTTGTCAAGTTGTGATTTTAAAGTGGGAGTTTTAAAATTAAAGTCCTTTGGAGTCAAGTTGTAGTGGGTGGAGCCAAAAATTCTAAGTGTATTTAAATTTTGGCTAGTCAAATAGTCCAAAATACATTATAAAGGCATATTTTATGCATAAGGGCCATAAAATCCTTATAAAAATCAATTTTCCATACTTAAAATCGTTAAAATCCTAAGGAAAATCAACTTTTCTTGATAAAAATACACAAAATCTGGACATATGAATTTCCCCACTTAAATTGATCAAAATTCGGACTTACTATGAATTTCCCCTCTTAAATTGATCAAAATCTAGACATAGCATGAAATTCCTCACTTTAAATGGCATTTTCCTCACTTTAAATGGCATTTTCTTGAAAATTTTCTAAGTGGTGAGAGTTTATCGGTATCCGGACGTGGGCAATTTTCCCCACCTGGAATCCAGAGATATAAGGTGCTAATGAAGGGCCTAGATTCAAGGCATTTTTACCCTTTGGGTTTATACTTAGTCAAATTTTAAGACCCAAAGTAAGGATTGCCCCTATGAATGTATGGATTTGTCTAGGGTCAAGTCATTTTTCCCCTTGGAGATTACTAAGGATGTGAATGTTTTCTAAGTATGGGAATTGGCTTATCCCTACATGGCTCAAAATTCCCCATTACTAAGCAAACGAAGGCTGTGAAATGAGAGATTATCCTTTGCATGAATTGATTTCCCTACTTGGAATGAGGAAAATCAAGTGTGGATATCCCTTTTGAGTGTATGGATGCCTTATTTTGAATGGTGAGGAGGGACTTAGTCAATTTTTTTGCAAATCCACACATGGGTATTTTTCCCCTTTAGTGCTTTTTTAAAAAAACAAATAAATTAAATAAGGGAACAAATAATGTAGTAAAGTCTTGCATTTCTTATGGGAGGTAAAAGCCAAGCCAAAACTCCTTTAAAAGGGCTGGCAGCTGCAATATAAAAACACAAGAACTTATGAAAGATCAAGAGCATAGTGACCAAGGCAAAAGAGGGGCTGAGGAAGAATTCGTTCAAGCCTAGGAAGGCTGAAAATTGATCTTAGAGGAAGACATCAATCATATTCAAAAGTCTGATGTGGCAGGTGGTTGGAAGTTGAGATCTTAAGGTGAGTTAATATGACAGTGGTTTATGCATATGAAATCTGGAAGCATCCCCTTGTCAAACGATTTTTGCCGAAATCACCATCTTTTCCTCAACCTCGAAGACTGTTCATAGATGAGTGCAGGCTGTGAAGGGGCTTGAATCTGAGCTTTTGGAGATCATTCTAAGGACATAACGTAGGTATTTTCAGGAGTAGTCTGAAGATCATTCAAGCTGGCCGATTTTTTTGGAAAAATCATATAAATTCACCAAGCCCCCAAACCTCCCAATGATTGTTTGCTGATCGATTCTCAGGCCATAACATACATTTTGCAACTAAATTAAGGCACCAGAGGGCTGGGGTAAGCAAGCCATGAGCATAAATCTGAGGACTCCCTCTGAAAATCGATCTCCCTTACAAAATTCTAAGTTTATTTTATGGTAACAAACATGATTGGAAATCCATTGCAGGTCCTTTTGAAACATTTTAGGCTCATCCTAAGTCATTGGAGGGTCTGAAAATCTTGAGTCTGCAGACACAGGTCTGAAGACACTGAGTTTGCAGCTTAAAGTCATCCAAAAGGGGGGAGTTGCAGGTATTTCTTCAGACAAGTTAAGTTGGCCTTGGTGGTGAAGTTTGGTTTTGGTGCATGATTGAATCATGATTTGGATTCCTCGTTCACACATAAATCCATGAACATAATGAATGGTGAGCTTAATGAGTTGTTTGAACCAATCCTTAGCCAATTTTCAGACTCCTCAAATTTGTCCTTAGAAAATCATATTAAACGGAAATCTGATTTTGTCATTTTTGTGGCTAAGTATTGATCAACTTTTTTTTAATCTTAGGATTCTATTTCAAGTGCCTATTTGTGTTACAAATCTCAAGGGATAGAATTACTAAGTTATGGCATGGAATTCATGGACTAATTCAAGGATTGTGAAGTCTGAAATTTATTGTTTTGTTTAAGTCCTTTAAGACCCTAATGACTTCGAGCTTTGTACCAGGAATCACGTCTGGATCAAAGGCAGGGATAGTCACAAGAAGTGAATGAAGGAAGGTGGAAGACAAGTTCAAGTTCAAGGCCAAGGATAGCAGTGAAAGAAGACTAGTCTAAAGCAATTGAGTTCAAAGGAAGACAACACTTCAAGATGATGCACTTCAAATTTGGAACAAAGGAAATAATATTCAAGGATCAAGCTGAAGGAATTATCTCAAGATTAAGCCTTCATTAAGCAAGGACACAGGACAAGTTTGGATTTAAAGGAGTCCACAGACAAGTTGAAGAATTCAATTCATGGACATTCATGTGCCTCTATGCAAGTCAGCTTTACACTTGATTAAATGCTTCAAGAATAAGGACTATCTTATAGGGAGATCAACTTTTCACTATTCACATCAATTTTCCATAAAGATCAAAACATGATTTAGTTCAAGGACAAAAAGGGGGACATTTTATAAGGACTTCATTCTATCCTTGTCCCTATCAGTTTTCCACTAAGAGGATGAGCAAGAATCAAAGCAAGGATTGAACAAGGAGTGTGAAATCAATCAATCCCTATGACAAACAAATTTCCACCATAGGTGATTACATGAACTTAGTGAAATTTTGGTCAAGTTCATTAGAAGGGAGAAGGAGAAAGGAGTGCACATCTTGGATGATGACTTGTATGATGACTTGTATGATGACTAGGTGGCTTCCTTGCTTCCTATTGGTCCTCAAGCCACTGAATTTTCTCATTGGCTAATTTTGTGGTGCTTCGTTCTCATTGGCTATTTTTAGTTGCTCTAATTAGGGTTTGTAATGGATTAATCTGGGCCATTGATTTCAAATCAATCTTGGCTATTCATTGTAATTGGGGCTCCTATATAAATCCCACCCCTCTCATTTGTAAAGGAGGATTTCTTGAAGTTGTTGCTATGATATTGCCAAATTGTTTTTAATTCATTGTTGTGCCTTGCATGGTGAATTGTTGTGATCAAGTTTGGAGTATTGTATGGTTTCTTCATTTCCTTACTTGAATTAGGATTTCATTTCATGTTGAGTAGTAGTTTATTTGAATGAAAGTAATTGTGAATCAATCTTTGTGAAACTTGCCTAATCCATACCACTAGCTGCTTGCTGATTGTAAGTTTGCCTTGCATGGTCAACTGGAAGTTTAATGAGCTTTACTTTGATTATTGCTTGCCCATTAATATGCATTGATGGATGGTGTTAATGAAATGGTGATAGTTTGAACATCCTACATTTACCTTTGGAGATTGCATTAGTTTGGTTGATGTCGATGGCTAAACTGAGCCTAGTAGAGTAACAAAGACATCCACAGTTTCTTGCATTCTAGGAGTAGAATAGTTCTCTAAACCCTTCATCCCATAGCAGTTTGTTGTTGGAAGAAGTTAAAGCCAAGTTGATAGCCATTGAATGAACAACGTAAGTCCCTTTGTGGTAACCAGCATATCACATTATAAAAACTGAATAAAGCCTACGATTAAGAAAAAACCTTGAGGTTGTCTCATCTGATCACACAATCTAGATACATTGTTTAGCATATGAGCACCCTTATTCAAGAGAGAGTTGGAGATTTGCTGCTTCCTCTCGAAATACTAAGTATTCGATTCTGTATGTTGTAGTGGAACAAAACTCACATCAATAGGACCTATTGGTGAAGATGTAACTGTGGGAAATAGTGGCCTAGATGACGAAATTATTGTTTGATATCTTGTTTAATTTGATGGTTTTTATACACATCAAATACAATGTTTCTCTAAGTTTTGGGGAGAGGAGGATGTGTGCAGAAATTTTCTTGGATTTCAGGGATAGCAGGGTGGCGAAGTTACTATTCAAATACTCACCAGTACACTTGGTGAATCTGAGGGTAAAACTCAACAGCCATAATAACAGAAAAAACAACTATAATCTGTTAAAAGAACTTTTTTCCCTCCTCCATTTCATTTGAGCTTCCATTCTTTGGGTATATTGAGCAAATTCAATCGTTTGCAAGTGCATGTGTGCAACTTGGATGAGGATTGATTGATTGTACAGAGTTTTTTGGCTGTAATTTTAAAAATGGTATACGTCATGTAGATTTGTGTGGTTTTTAAGGCCTTAATTTGGGCTTGGCAGTAGAGGCCAGGCTTCTCAACCTTGCCTTACATTGCAACATAGTATGCTCTTGGGGTGGGGTCCCCAAATTTGATTCTTTTAGGGGCAGACCTTCTAGGGGCAGTGCCCCTTGACTTTGCTTGGGGATCTACCTCCAGACCCCTGCAAAGGTCAGTGCTCCTTCACCTAGTTGGGGCCTGCTGCCCACAAACCCTTGCTATGATGTTAAAAAAGGATTTATTTTTTTAACCCACTTTACTCATAGATGAAACTTTACAATATTAATACAGATATGTATTTATAATCATATGACACTATGATGTGAATTGAACTTGTTTTTTGATCTACAAATGAAGGGAAAACTACTGAAGACTTCTGTAAATTCAGTTTTATGGATCTTTTATATTTTTCCAAATTTATGTTTTTTTAAATGATTGAAAATTTTGTTGAGTTTTTCCTGAGTCTCAAGTCAGGCAAATTTAAGTCTGCGTTGATTTATTGTCACATCATTTGTGTTTACAACTTCATTATGACACAATCATTGCATTGACTGTGAAATCTGTTTTGTCAAGTATAGATATTTTTGTTATTTGTCTTGTGGCCAACCTAGCACTAATTACAACATTGCTTGGCTATATTATTTGACTAGATCAAGTTGTTCATGTCAGCCACATAGTTCCTCTTTAAATAGTTTAAGTAGCCATAAATAGAACTTAATGTCTTATGCACGTCAATTCTCTCTCCCTTAACTGGCAATGAAACTAGGGACAATAACAAAGTATTCTGGGCAGACTGCACTATTGACATCAACTTATAGTGACATGGGATGCATCAGATTTATTTTTTGACCTTTGCCTCCCATATATACTAATAAGTTGACCAAAGGGCTGTTGCATTAACAAAGGGATTTCTATATTTGTCCAGAGATTGGTTTGTTGACTAGAGAAGTGCTGTATTTTTTTGGGTTGATGAATTGTACCCTAGGGGGTTAATCCTGTTTAGTACTTATATTAGCATTAAAAAACTGATTACATTCAGAGTGCATTCTTGCTTCTCATGACCGGTCAAGCTGTTTCATACAAAATCCCGTAGAAGGGTTCTACTACGTTTTTTTATATTTTATAGCCTGGTTCATACAATAAGGTTCATATATATCTAGAATAAGAACATTAAACAGAGCTAAAAAACATACAGAAACTAAGGCCTCCATTCAACAATTTGTTACAAATTAGTCTCCTTTTTCCAGAATCTGAAATCTTCTTCTCCAATGCAAAATCTCAATCCAAAACTCCTGGGCTGTAGTTCTTGTTACACCTTTTAGAAACCTGAGACTATTATTGACTTTGTTCTTTCTGTTTCCCTTCTCGTCAAGTGGTTAAATGGATCCACAGTCCCATTACAACTCCGTCCAATACAATTGAAGGACCATTTTGTGGCGGGAAGCCTTTCCCTTGTAGGAACATTTTGGTGTGGGAGCCTTTTCCTTGCACTGCAGTTTAAAATGTATTCAAACCCACCCAAAAAGTTATACTTTACAGGGGCTTGTGTAAGCACACAGATGGTCAAACCACATCCTTTTCCTCATCTAGCTTGAGGTGAACCCTAACAAACATTGACACAATGCTAGTATTTACTCTGTAGCTGTTGTATATTATCAGAAACTCATCCCAAGAGCCATCAAATAGTGTAGATAATTATATATGCTTTAGCTTTATAGGTTTTCTTCATTTGCTTTGCTGTAACAGCTCCAAGAAAGGCCATTTACCTCCTTTTAGTAACCAACTTTATGCATGTATCCATTGTAATCTATTCATAGTGAAGAAGATTAACTAGAATGAAACTTAGAAAAGAATATGGATACTTCCCTCATGACTTGAGGCACTTTATAATCCTTTTCTCACGCTGTTTTATAATGCGCTAGAACATCTGAGTGCCTTACTCATTAAACTATGATAGTTTGCCCCTCTATTGCTCAATCTTGGCCTCCATCACTAATCATAATGAGTGCAAGCTGGTTGCCATTCAACATACTGTGACCATGCCACCTTAATGATCTGATATTTCAACTCTTTGTAGATATTGTTAATGTATAGGTTAAATAATGGGTGAAAATTCTCCTGAGCATCAGCCTTGTTAACTATGGTAATCTCATCTTTGTGGTTTATTGCAAAATTGGCTAAGAAGTTTGCCTTTTTATTATCTTCTTTATAACGTGTTGAACCAAAAATGTTTCTCAGCAATCTAGGATTGGCTCTAGCTCTTGCATAATGTCTGTAATTTTCCAATTTGTGTATCCTTTTCTTCCGATCACATTAATGATTATCATCAAATCATCTATCTTATGTAACTTATAAATTTGCATGCCTAGCAAGAGTGCCTACACTTTGGCTTCATTTTTTGTACCCCTTTTAAGTTTTTTTCTTAGTTACTGATTCGGGTTCGCGAATCCGGTTCGTGGATTCATGAAATTTTTTTTTTCCCATTTTGGATTCGTGAGGATTTGTGAGTGTATATATATATATATATATATATATATATATATATATATATATATATATATATGCATTATATATCCAAAAATATAAGAGAAATATACATAATTCTAAAACTAAATCATTTCATACTATGAATCTACGATGCTTGATCATTAAAACTTCAAATAGCATACTTGATCATTGATCTATGATTCTATGTTGGCGATTCTAAAGAAAATCAGCACATTGAATTACAGAATTACAAAATGACAATTCAAAATGAAAATATTGTTCATTAAAATTTGAGACATGATTCAATGTTCAATGGTTCATCAATCAAATGGATTATCAAAAAAATCTGTATCAATGGGTTATAAGCAAAAAAAAGAATATAAAAATGTGTTTTAAAAGTCATTGATTGACTTTTCTGCCTCCTACACCCGCGGGTCCTTGAGGATTCGCGCGAGATCTTCAAGGATCCACCCAGATTCGTGACGGATCCGGGCAGGATCCTTCCAAATGCCTGTGGATCCGTCCGGATCCGCGGCTCGCGGATCCGGACGGATCCACAGGCATTTGGAAGGACCCTGCCCGGATCCGTCACGAATCCGGCACGAATCTGGACCCGGATCGGACCCGGACCCGGATCCGGGCCTGTCCAGGCGAATCCGGTAACTAAGGTTTTTTTTGAGGCTGCAACTACTAATCTTCCCCTCTCATCCTGATAATCTGTGCCCAAGAGGCTAGGATTTCCCATAGCCGCTGTGTCAAAATTCATTTTCTACCTATCCCATGAACACAGTCTACTGGAGGAGTGTTGTTGACCTTATGTTTTGATATTGTTTTCTGGACGGTCTTATACCTAACAAGAACTGAAGATAACTCGACCGTTTTGATTTCTTGTTGACTGTTGTATTGTGATTGAAATTAGGATTACCTTATTCCTTAAGATTGTTTGAATTCATAAGGCAATGTTCTCAAGTTCTCAACCATAACACAGAAAAAGTACAATTCAAGATATGGAGGGTCCACACATTCTACCATATTGATCACTATAGCACAGTAGATCAAGATGATATAAAATATAAATGAGGTACAATTCTCTTATATTTATAATACACATTTAGTCATCTAACTGTAGATGTCTATCACACACGTGGGGTTAATTTTATGCAAAAATGGTCCACATCGACTCTACCATGCCAAGATAAGCCCAAATGAATTTAAATCCCTAGGTACCTCAAACATGCAGCCAACTGGGTATGACGAGTAATAATCCTAGGGACACCATAACTCAGTGCCACTAGGGCCTAAGTAAATCCTAACATTGAGCATCACGGGACACTTTCAAAGTTGCTGACCCAAGGCAACTAGCAAAGTGGGTTTGTCACAAACATGCAAATGTTTCTTTGCATATCCTTTATTCTACTTTCACAAAACTTATGCAATTTGTATTGTTTAATTAAATCTATTTGACCCACAGTATTAATTGTTTGATTTACAACGCCCAATCAGAAAGAACACAATTGCAATTGTGAGCAATGTTAATTTATTTTCATTGGAGTTCAAGAATCTAGCTACACAATCTAGATTTGCAAATAAACAACCCAGGTTCGAACATTCCAATACTAACTGACCTGATTGCATATAGAAATGATTTTCTCAGACCAATCGCAGACCTCAGACTTATTGCTGTTGCTGTCTGAATCCTCATGCCAGCCGCGCCAATTATTGCCATGTGCTGCGATAAGTATACTGGCCACTTATGTATAATCTGATCAATGAAATGTATTCTGATTTCAATGCAGATCGCCAATTGAGCCCCTCGACTTGCTTCAGACGAACTCTTTGTCACTAAATGCATGGAATTCACCACAAAACATACAGCAATAGATATGGTTAGATGCCTTCAATGCTGGAAATAACCTACTAAAATCTTCTGGGGTTTTGTCTGGAATAATATCTCCACAGGATTGACGTCCTGAGAAGAGCTGCTTTGGAAAAATTCTTGCAGAGAGAGTTTGATAACATTTGAATGATCCAGAATACCTTCAAACCCCAATCGATGCCCTTTTATAAAAATCCTCAGCCAAACAGCATTCAACTCCTTCCTTATTTTCTTAATTTAATCAACTTAGGCAATAAATAATATGTGCCTAACTTATTAATTTACCACCATTAAGTCGGCCTAGGGATGATAAGTCTTTAATAATATAAATGAATAATTAAGTGCCAAGACTTATAACTTTAGCTTTTTGCTCCGAATACATAATTATCCTCATTATTCCCTTATTATTCATTTTAATTTTGCTCTAGCCTTCGGGAATAAAAATAAAGGCTAGCAAGATGATCATTAATTGAATGCTAGGAAAGAGGGGACATTACATCCTTGTAATTGGAAGGCACAGAATGGGTGGCATTACACAATGTCGCAAACAACCTTCCTTAAGAGAAGCCTACAAAAGCCTAATTACACAATCGTATTTGGTTATATTCTGTAGTTACATGTCACTTTTCTCAAAGCTGCCCTGGCCATGGTGTCTTGTAGGTCAACTTCATAAGTGCACAGTCAGCTGGAGTAAACAAATCATAAATGCTTCAGAAGGAGAAAAGCCAAAACTGGCAGATCCAACTCAATCTTTTAGAGTGTGTTCCACTACACTTAAAATAAAAAAATTATAAACAATATATTATGGTCATGAAGGTCCATTTCAAATTCTGCATGATCTTATGAAGCTTTGGTTCTCAACCTAAAGTGGTTTGCTAAGAACCATGGGAGCATGCTCAGGAGCTACTAAGATCCAAATGAACCAAAAATAGCTATTTGATAACCAAAAGACTGCTAGTGGTTTGATAAAAATTGATGAGAGCCATGCAATCATCCCATGAAGTCAAGAAGAAATCAAGCTTCTTGTTGGCCACTAAGTTGGCACCTATTGCATATTATACCTTATGGTATCTCTGGAGTTTTAAAATCTCATTGCCTTAGGTGAATTGTTTTCATCTAATTCTATGCAATGCTTTGGTTTGTATCTTTATTAGTCTTTTAAAGAGTTGAGATGTAAATAAGTTTGGAACTTAGCTGTAGCAGCTTTATCAATTGGGTGATGGGATATAGATATAATGGTTTTTACATGGTTGTAGGGAGACAGGTCTCTGGTACCAGAGATGTAGGCGGAGACGTCCTGCTGCCATCTCTTGCTGTTTCTGCCAAAAAAACAAAAACAAAAAAAACCCCAAAAAACAAAAAAATGTGTCGGGAAAAGGAAAAAACATTGCGCGAGATCATTTTTGTGTTTACAACGGATGTGATGCCACGTACGGTCAATTTCAAGGGTTTAGAGCCAACATGAGTTTCATGCATTATTTTCCTAGCGGATGTGACACAATATTTTTAGAGGGTTCTGTGGTATTCATTTGGCATGTCTTTGGCATTGGCCATGGTTGTATTTATCTTGAGTTTGCACCACAGATTGAGATCAAAACCCACTTATAACAAATGTTTACGTGGATCTTTGGCCCATTGGCAGAAGCCTCTCTTCTCTCAGTGATGCTTATAGATTGAGAGAAAATTGGGAGAGCATTGTTCACACATGAGCTTCCATCTTGCCTGGATTCAAATTGTTGTAATGTGGCTGTCAACAAAAGTCTAATGCATCTGGAATATCTTAAATATTTTGATATTTTATCATAGTTGCAGGGAGACATGTCTCTGACCCCCTGGGACATGTCTCGGGGATTGGGACATGTCTCTGGTACCAAGACATCCCAAAATATTGGAAATTAACTACATATGTATTTCTGTTTTGTGATATTAATATTTTTGGTTTTACTTTTAAATTAACAAATTATTAAATTATATTTAATAAAGTGCCGTCTCCAAGTACCCCCATCTCCTATTTTTCAAACATAGATGTATCAGTACTAGTACCTGTACCAGTCTCCCGCACTAGAATCAGTACCATTCTCCTGGCAACCTTGTATTTTATTAATATAAATAAAATTACATATTAAATTATATAAAATACAGTATATTTATATATTTTTAATATATAATATTTATTATACTTTATAAATTATTCTATTATTTTTGTATTATGGTGCTCTAAGTACCCCCCGTTTCCTATTTTCAAAAGTAGATGTATCAGTATCAGTACCAGTCTCCCATACCAGTACCAGTATTGGCATCTTGGCAACCTAGGTTTTTTTATAAGAAAAATTAATGGAAGTGGAAAGGGAGATCAAAATAAACTATAGAGATCACTAATCACCAATTCAACAATATATTTCAATCGGACTTGCGTGAGCAATATGAAGAATGAATCCACATGTTAAATTTTGCAGCAAGAGTGGAAACAAATTAATGAAAGATTTTGCAAAATATGAAACATAAAGATTGAATAAATATTATAGCTCTATAAAAAGGGGATTTTGAATACAATGTAGCCATTAAAGGACTTCAAATTTTATTCTATAGGAAGCTTTACCCCAAAATTCTCAAGAATTACAAGCGTGAAAGGTGAAAATTGGGGTCTTCAGACTTTAGCTTGTACTAAATAGATGTCTTTGACAATAGATTCACATAATCCTGCATATGAAATACAGAACAGTGAAATTCACTGTAGATACATTGAACAAGACACCTAGTGAAGGGCAAAGAAGATATTAAAAGTTCACAATACATATAATATTATCTCATGCAAAAAGCTATAAAAAGAACTCTCTTTGAAGAACCGATTTAAAGGCTTTTTCTTCAGTATGCTCCTACTTCAATAATCTATGGGGGGTTAACTTTTGGCTTTTGCAGTATGTCAGTTCATTGCATGCCCACAAGTTTCTATTAAACCTGAAGGATTACAATAAATAAAACACCCTGCATATTCAAAGATAAAATATCCCAAAACGAAATTTCATTCATTTATACACGCTTTCACAGAGAGATAACTTTTCTTGTTTTATAATTCTTTTTATGCAGGGTGAGTTGCCTTGATAAAAAGCTTTAATAAGTGTCTGTGGAACTTGAGCTCTCACAAAATAAGGTTCTATATTCATAATTCTTTTTGAGTTGTTCAATCCAATTTTCTATCAGTTGTGAGAAAGCTTTCTCAAAGAATGGAGGGGACAGGTATGAATGAGGGTTGTTGGGGACAGGAATGAATGATGGCTGTTGATTTAGCTGGCAATCTAATGGGTAAAAGTATTTGTTGTCGTCAAACTATGTCAAACTTAGTTTTAGAGCATAGAAGGTTGATGATTATTGATTTAATCTTTAAAACACTTAGAAGGGCGAGATGCTCTATTATCCACAAGTTGCATCTTTTGATTGGATGGTGGGCAAGCTTTATTCAGGCAATAGTGAGTGTGGAGCAAGCATAAGTGCGGGCCATAGATTGAGTTCTTGATTGAATGGTTAGGGCTGACTTGGAATGTCAAAACTTAAGTAGTGCAAGGGATGTGTAAGATTATGATTAGAAAAGCTTTGGCTTGGGAACTAAGCTCTACTTATTTCTAGCTTTTGAGTTGCTTGTAAATGATGGGAGCTTAACTTGTTTGCTTTGCTTTGAATTAATATTGGGTAATAGAAAAGGTATTGGGTTGCTGCAGAATAAGAACCTATGACTTTCAGTTAGTCACTTGATAGTGTCTGTTTTAAATTAATACTTTTAATCTTTTGAGTGTAAAAAGAAGAGAACACTACTGTTGTTTTAGCTTTGATCTTACAGTCAATGTTGTCCATTTCTGATATCATAGAAAGTAAAAAAATTTAAAGAGTGCTTATTGTTGGTTAAATTGACGAGGAAAAATTAAATCGAGGTCCTCAGTCTTTAGTGAGTGAATGGCTAGCGCTCATAGTTTGAATATTTTTAGCAGAGAAAGTGCTAGCTGTTAGATTGATTTTGAATTGACAACAGAGATTAGGTTTTTGCACCCAATCTTTGGAAATATATCATTTTTAAGAAGATTTTTCTCTCTGTTGATGCTGTAGTATATCTCCAAGATGTTGTACCCATGAAATCAAGTGAACTGAATTCATCCATGTGGGATTCATCAAGTATAAACAAATCCTCTCTAGAAACTCTATGACGAACATACAATTTTTGAACACCCTTTTTGATCTATCCATCCAAATATTGTACCCTGAAATAATCTGGGAAAATTGTTCTGGATGTCATTTTCATAATTGAAAACTTGTATGATATAACATCCCCAAATCATTGCATATGACTCGAGAACAAGTTGTGCCTTTGGTTAGTCATGCTTTACAACCCTTTATGATATTACTAGTTTCTTTAAAAATCAATTTCAAACTATTAATTGCGACGAGAGACCAAAACTGTTAGAAAAGATCAAAGACAATGTAAAAAGACACATGGGCTCTCATATCACATGAGAAGAGCAAAAAAATCACCCATATCCTCCTTTAAAGACAGCTGAGGTTATATGTTATGCAAAAGATTACTATAGAATCATAGATGCAAACAAAATACTATAAATATTAGATCTGAATTTGAAGGCTATAAATGAGCTCAAAGAGAATGCTACAACTATACGCTAATAGTCTCCTCTCACAAGCTCCTCAATATTCTCCTCATGGAATTTATGATTACCATAAAATTTCTCCTTCGTCTATAACATTTTCATCCCCCTACTTCACTTTTCATGCAAGGGAGAAAGCTCTAATTTAGAGAAATGTTAACCCGACTCCAAAACTGGTCCTACTGGCCATATTATCACTCTTTATTTTGATTGAAAATATTACTTGTTTATCTCATATTGGCTTCTTTGCATGCCAAGTTGTTTTTCCAATTTCGAAATAACTTGAAATAGAAAATAACTATAGTTTCTAAATTAGGTATAACTTATAAGGTGACTGCATGGGTGAACTTAGGTAAAGTGATATGTACATGACTATTTCAACACTCACCTTCCTCCAATCCCCTTAAAAGCAACCTAGGGAATGTTTATCAGAAAAAAAATGTTAAAACCTCAGAAATGGGCCCCAACAAGAAGGTTTGATGAGTTACTCATGTACAATAAACTCAACTGAGAAGGAAGGAAGACTTTAAATGATCCTCCCTCTCCCCCACCAAGGACAGCCTCCTCCACCTACAACAATGCTCAAAAGTGAACATATCCAGTGTTTAGTGAAGATTCTAGAAACAAGAGTATTCTTACTCTTATAACAATATGAAAAAATGAATTAATGCACTAAACAGGGTTTAACTTGATCAAGATAGACTTCTAATGTGAGGGATGAAGTTCTAATATATAAAAATTCCAAGCTAACCCTAAAGACAGTCTTATTGGTTATATTACAGTACTTGATTCTGATTGGTCAAATTAAATGGTAACTCCTTGGTTTGCTTTATCAACAACTTCTTTGTCTAATTTCCTAATAACTTAAATAAGATATTAATTAAATTTTTAATCTAGGGATAAGCTAATTACATATGTGAACTTAGTAATATGGTCTATACATGACTACACCAATAAAAACACTTATAAAATTCTTCAAATTTTTAACCTGCAGAGCTTTTGAGAAAGGATTATGAATGAGAATGAGTACACATGATCAAGCAGATAATTGTGAAGCATCAAACCTTAAATTAAAAATGAAACATTGAAATAACTAAATACCTTGTTTTTTCAAGATTCTATCTTGAGGACAGTACAGGGATGATCCCCTTGACTTTCGGATTCGTAGCTTGTCATATGTTATACTTCATACTAAAGAATTAATATGGATCCTTTTTGTTAAAAGAATCTTTGCATCTCATGACAAGGAAAGATATCAATTTTTCTGGATTTTTTCAAGATTTTATCTTGAGGGCAATATAGGGATGATCCTCTTGACTTTGGGATTTAGTAGCTTGCCATATGTTACACTGCATACGCAAGAATTAATATGGATCCTTTTTGTTAAAAGGATCTTTGAATTTCATGACAGGGAAGGCTATCAATTTTACTGGATTCATTCATGTAAACAAACTAAGTGGTAAAAAATTAGAAGCTTTATTTTTAGAAAATGAGAGCTCATCCATTATAAGTTTTAATCCCATTTTCATGCCAGGAAAAGACAATTCTGATCCTTGGCAACATTCCAGATCAAATAATGTCCCCACAAGTTAGCACCTAGTGCAAATTACACCTTAGGGCATCCATTTGTTTTCATCTTTTCTACAAATTTTATTGTGTGAATTCATTTTTCATATCACTCAGAAATTTGTTTGAAATATATCGTGTAGTTAGTGTTTTAGTACTCTCTTTGGTTTGTTTGATCTTTGTTTTCCACTTCTGTTAAGCTCTTTCTTAAAACCATTATAGTGAGATTCCATCACAAATTTATTAAATAACAGCTTTCTAAAAGATTGGAAAAAAATACAGACCCAAGCACTCTATAAATTTGAGAGATTATCCCTTCAGGGGAAAACAATTCACCTAAAGTGGAAAGATTTAATACCTCCATAATACCTTGAGGGATAAATTGCCCCATGTGTTAACTCAGGTCAAAACTCTATACTAAGAAGTTACAAGCCAAAAGAAGCTACTTCATAAGGGAGCTGCATGTTTCTGCATGAAGAAACACCATGGTTGGGCAGTCCATGCCATAGAAGAACTCATAGACATATATGAAAGCATCAAGTTTGTCACATTGAACTTCAAGAATCGTAGGGTTCAAAGAAGCAAGTCCACAACTATATCTGAGTACACATAAGCAAGATCCACATTCTAGAAGTGGCAAAATGCATAGATCTCTAGGTGCACAGAAGGGAGCTGCATACCCATAGAAGCAAGAATGAAGTGAACCAATGGCTAGGTACAAAAGCAAGATCTACTCTTCCAATGGCAAGAATCAAGTACACTGATATAAAAAATCATAGTAGAAATGTCCACAAGACTAGCCAAACTACACCCTTTGGCTTTAATTAATCCAAACTTCAAGAACAAACAAAGAAGCATAAAATGGACTGTAAATGCAGCACCATGATATTGTTATGATGAAAATGCTTTGTGACATCCTTTTCAGACAGTGAAGAATTCCAGAAAGTTAAGTAACATGAATCTAGTAAACTCAGCTCATGCCTGAAGATGTCAAAATATTGATATCATGTGTAGAAGCAAGCAAGTAACCAATCTACAAGTCACTTGAAGTCATTAAAGCATTGAATCCATTCATAAACCAAGGGATGACATCCTCCTTCAATAAGATCAATTTGTGCCAAGGTGGATGCAAATCCCAAGTATAAAACATCAAATACCATATGTTGTAGCCAAACAGTTTAACATCACTTCACACAAACATGCCTACTGTACAAGTTTTGAGTCGATCGCATTAAGATAAAAGGGGTCTGGAATGCATTCAAGCATGGTGGTATCATTCAAATAATCCAATCTCACTTTGACATAAGGCCACCCTCCAAATCATTATCCTCAGCATGTCCTCCAAGACGAACTGAAGCCAACCACAAGATACTATTGAATCCCGTGTATAATGGCACTAGCCCAACAAGGCACAACCCATTAACAACTATTGCTCATCCCCTACCAAAAAACAACAAATCATAAAAGTGCCATATTTTGAATAAAGAAGCTTACACTCAAACTCATCCCAAAAAAATCCAATCTGAAGAATCATAGAAGATATCCATTTTCAACCAAGACTTCTGAATTATTAGTGTCTAAATTAATGAATTATCGTAAATCACCACAATTAGTGGAAGTAGTATGCTCAAGCAATCATAATGATACACCCAAAACATGGTCCACATACAAGTACAAGCTCATCAATTCATCAAACCAAACCATACAACTTATCAATGACAAGGAATGAGAGGCCTTGTTGTCAAGGAAACACATTTTGATTTGCCAATTCTCCATGTCTTAGCATCAACCCATCTTCTCTCAATAACATTTTCGGATCCAAAGGATGTAATATAGCTGTGCTCAAAGATCTATATTGAGTAGAATGCCCCCTTTCACTAGAATATGGAAGTCTCTATGGCTTAGTTGTGGATGATACCTCCATTTTGTAGAGGCAAGAGCCAAAATGCATAAATGTCCAGGTGTGCATAAACAAGCTCTCAGCTGGAAACAAGATCTATGAATTAAGTATACATAAGAAAGTTCTATCCTTCATGAACAAAAGTTGAAGTGCACCAATATCAAGGATCTAGTATAAATACTCCCAAGCCTCAAGAGTGGATTGCTTTATAATCGTCCCATGGCAAACTACACTGACTGTCTCAAGTACTCCAAGAGTCCAAGCATTGAAGAATCAATGAAGAATTATGAAAAGATTAACTAATGCATCACTTTATCATGTACGTCAAAATGCATTATTACATTCATCAAATTTCAAAGCTATTTAGGTGAAAAAGAAATGAAGCTTTATTATAGGACATTTAAGACACAAGAAGCTATTCCATAAGAGATTCAACCTTATCACAAGAAGAATCTCCATATTTGGCAGTCCACGCTATACAGGTGTTGATAATCATGAATCCAAAGCATCAATCTTGTCACATCAAAATTCCACAAATCTTGGCCTCACAGAGACAAATTCAAAGCAATATTATGCCTCTCATTCATTATGTAGGTCTATTTTGTGTAATTATGTAATTTTTTTGTTTGCCGGTTTCCAGGCCAAATTAAAATTCAAGGCTGCCAAGTTTTCCAACAATGATGTGAACTTTGCAACATTGAATTGGTGATAGGCAACTGGTTGGGGCCAACGGAAGAAATCTACCCTTGTTTTGTAGTTTCTTGTAGCATTCCTTGAAGTGTTAAGCTTCCTATTTCAGTAAATTTTAACCGTCATTTACTTGTATAAATCAACGCATTATTGATGGTTATGGATTTGGTCTTTGATTATGAACTAAGGTTGTGTACAGACCGTTCTTCTAGTTATTATAATTGAGGAATTGTTTTTCTGACTCTATTTAATGTGTTGGGTTAATATGCCTAAAAGGCAATGTGTGCTAATCTTAAAGGAAACAAATGCTAAATAAGAAATAGGATCAAACAACTCAATAGATAAATAATACCCGCAACATAGGATATACCTTGAGAAAACTCTTTTGAGAAAAACTGAGCAAGAAAAAGGAAAGTCTAGTTATATGTTTGTTTAAAAAAAACTTACAACACAATCACATAAATATTGACTTGGAGATCTTTGATATTTGTAGTTAAACTGTCAGCATAACTGTAATAAAGAAAGAGTACAAACTCCCTATCAGGCATCTAATTATAGGCAGAGGAGTTCCAGTAAACCACACATGGTTTCTCAAAACCATGGGCACAAAACCATGAGCCAAGGTTGTTATATCCCTATGGCTGGGTCTTAGATTCCAAATTCAATCCACATCACCTAACAACAGTCAATAATTATTAAACCCTAGCATATAATTTTAAGAAACTGTAAAATCTGGTAAGGACTATTAGATTGTGGTGATTACACTCAATCAAAGCACTTAAATTTATGGAAATCAAGCCACAGTTGATTCCATAATTAATTAGCAAATTGAAACTCAGATCTGAAAGAATAAAATGTTCTTTTAATAATATTACTCAATAATGTGCCCTGAGCATACAACTGTAGTGTTAAGGGTTAACAGCAAGCAGGTGGGTACTGGTCAGTTCAAACACTGCAGTCTTATTTATCAGTGAGACTTTCAGTATGCACTATGCAGTGATGGACAGTGCCCCTGAATATGTGAGTAACATTTCCTTTGTGCATCTGGGTACTATTCTAGGGTTTGACCTGGTTAAGACTGAATAAGGCACTCAGCACAATGAGTTGGTCCAGCTAGGGTTCTTTGTAAACCCTCTATTACAGTGCAGCTTTTTGATGGTCCTAATCTTCTGATAGATGTCTGGATCTGGTGCTGGAGTTTGCAGATGATTCTTGCTTGTCTGGCTCTGAAATTAGGATTGACCTAAGATGGCTCACTCTTGGTTAGCTGATTTCCTGACTCGCCTGCTTCCGTGCAGACCTGTAGACTCCTGCCTAGGTCTGCTGTTGAAAATTGGTTGAATGATTGTCGCCCAGTGTTTTTGATAACTCCTACCAGGTCTGCTGTTGGAGAACTTACTTAATGTTGTTGCCTGTTATCTGTTTCTGGTTTGTGGTCTGCTGCATTCAGAATGATGCTAAGGTGATTTGTTCAGCCCTTGCAGGATGATAACAACTTTGATCTTTGACCTGTGACCTTCTGGTGACTCTTTGACCTGCTGAATGCCTAAATTCTGGAACAGATGTTGCAATGTTAAAGGGTTTATATATGCTGATCAGAATTTTAAACTGCCTTTCCTTCATGTGCCAAAGAAGGTTTCAACTCACAGTTGCTCCACTTACCTCCTGAAATACCCTAGATCTGATGCCAGCCTCTCGGTAAATTGCCCTAAATCTAACATGGCCTGATCTGCCAGATACCTTGTTGCCAACAGTGGTTTGTAAGGGTTAGTGATGAACTGCTGTATGTTGACCCTGGCCTGTTTGCTTTACCGGTGTAGAGGTTGAATGTAATTGGTAATTATGAATGTCAAGATTAGAAGTCTGCAATCAAGAAAACACTATAACGACTATTGCTTAATCAAGGAACATACTATCACTCTCACCAATTGTACTCAACCAATTGAGCTACAACCCTTTGGTATATGAAGGGCCACTTTAATGCTACATTAAAATATAAAATGAATTGCAAGGACATGAAAGGTTTATAACATCTAGTCATAACAATGTCTACCTCATAGGTGTATAGAATATTGGGTGTATTATTTGCCTTGAGAGCAATTGATGAAAATTGCAAATAATAGACTAAAAGAATTCCCCATAATCCTTATATTGTAGAAAAATTGAATTTGTTTGTTGGTGTTTCTTAACCTTCAAAATGTAAACATTTATTCATACTTCCCTGTGGGTTAGGGTTATCTGGGGTGAGAAGGTTGGGTAGAGATATTTCCGTCTTTTGTCTCTTCATTTATAAATTTTTGTATCATTGGAGGTTAGTTCCCCATCCAGTTGTAGTGGAGTGTCATTTGGGAGACTAGTTTATGGAATAGGCGAAAACGTCCTTAATGGCTTTGATGTGAGGGTGCAGTATTGCAATCTTGTTTTGATAGATGGGAAACCCATCTCTGCCTGGTGGGTGTGCACCCATTCTCAATGGATGTGTTTCACTGATGTATTGATGGAGCAATTAGTTGACATGCCGTCTATTATGAAGAACCACTGACTGTTTCAAGTGCCATCAAAATAATGTTGAAAGGAGAAAGTAAGGGTAGCCTTCTTTTGGTAGTTTTTGATAACTAATAATGCTTTGCAAGGGATATAAGTGTACTAATAAAATGATTAAGACTTGTGGGATAGGTCCAAGGATTGAATAAATGTCCTGACATAACTAAGTAAGGAAGAGTATGTAATCAGTTTTATAGAAATGTTTTTTACTTAATGCTATCGACTTTAACTATTTTATGTATGCAAGACAAATAAAAATCCATATATTAACTGATCTTTATTCCCTTTTTCATTTTGTCTTGTATTGTTTTGAGAAATTTGTGGTCTTTGTAACTTATGTTGTCTCCGAAGTTTCTTTTGATATACAAAATCAGATTTTTTATATATTGAAAAGTTGATGAGAAGTATGCCCAAAGGTACAAAGCAGTTGTTTAATTTTCTTCCATTATAGGGAGAATCGGACTAAATTGGATGTTTATCTCACAATCTTGGTTTGTCTGCATTTTCAGGGCATTTGACATCAAGGAGTGACGTCTACAGCTTCGGTGTTGTTCTCCTTGAAATGCTTACTGGTCGAAGATCTATGGATAAAAATAGGCCGAGTGGGGAGCAGAATCTCGTGGAATGGGCTCGGCCTTATCTTACAGAGAAAAGAAAGCTTTACCGTCTTGTAGATCCTCGTTTGAGTGGTCACTATTCCATCAAAGGTGCCCTGAAGACTGCACAATTAGCTCACTATTGCATAAGTCGGGACCCTAAAGCCAGGCCTTCAATGGATGATGTTGTTGAAGCTCTCACACCATTGTTAAATTTAAAAGATATTGCAAGCTCATCCTTCAATTATCAAGCATTGCAGTCACAACGTCCTAATCGCCAATTATCACACATTTCTAATGGAAATGGAATGTCTTCAAGGAATGGGTATGTAAAAGCCACTGTCAACGGCTCTCAATTGTCTCCACATCACCAATCTTTGAAACAAAATGGTAAATCATAAACAAGTAACAACTAGGGTTTGCTTTTCCAACATGTCTTCTTGAATTTGTACTATTAACTGAAACTGCTTAGCCTCATACTTCCACATCTTTCCAAAGAAAAGCAGTGTGGTCTTGTGAGGCTTGAGTGTCTCTTTTCATGGCTCTCTCATTTTTAATAACATATTTGTGGAGATATTTATTAGCCAACTTCAGCGACTCCAAGAAGTCAACGGCCATGTTACATGACTGTCAAAACTATTTACCCATATTATCAGGGGAAAGTTTGGTGCAGACTGTATCTATTTTTGTTTCTGTTGAGACTTGACAACCAGAGATGTTGCATCTTTGATTTGACTTTGAGTAAAAGACTATCTGGGGGCTGAAGCGTTTTGGGCGGAATATGTTGGAGGCAAGTAAGTTTAGGGACAATCTGGAGGTGATTTGAAGATATGTCAGGTAGCAAAGTGGTTTCTATCTAAAGATGTATATTTCTTGTTTTCTTTTCTAATACTCAAGTCAAGTGTGATCTTGATTATTAGAACTTAGTTGCATTATGTGTGACTGTTTTATGCTTTATCTAGGATAGAAAACTGACAAAACTGTCTGAGGAAGAATTATGTGTCAGTTTCATTTATCTCACAATATACACTTGCAAGATTGAGTCTCTTGTGAAATTTTTGGCAGTGCAGCTCCTAAGGTTTTCCCGAATATGGGAACACCTTTCTCTTTAGATTTGCAGTAATCAACTGGCAACTACTATTAAAGGTTATGATGGTAACTATTGATATGTTGTGCGATATATGCCATTACTTCAAATTATCCTTTGATTGGCACTCACGGTGAAATAGTCAAGGAAAATGGGTATTATAATAGCAAAACATTGCATCATTTGATGGCCTTTGTTGTATATTGGGAACAATATGTTAAAAACAGTGGCGGAATCTGTTGTAAATGCAGATCAATGTAGGCATGCTTAGATTGAAAAATCCAAGTTAGAGTAAAATGTAATATGGGCAATGTTATCGATTTGTGAATTTCATTTAACCACCCTTGTGCTGTGAACAGTAGGTTATCAATCTGGCATTTTTTTAAAACTTCGTCACACAATAACCCATTGGTGAAAAAAATATCATTCAAGACTCAAGTAACCTACTTATAATCTTATACGATCTTTTACCAAATTGTGGGATTTTTCATTCATTTGCCTTGGATGCTATGATTGAAGGACATATTAATCAGTTGTTCTGCTATGAAATCTAGTGTGTTTAGAGACTATATATATTTGCTTCCCTAACCATATGTTTAAGTCTATCCTTTAAAAACAACAGAGAATTGTTTTTAAGATAATAATATAGGGGTTCTATTCGAAGGCCCCTACACTATTAGACATAGAGGAAATAACATCTAAGAATTGTATTAATAATTCAAGAACATACGAAGAAGTTAGTAACAAGACAAGTGAGTTAAGCATCTATATTGCCCATAGACAGGTTCATATTAGCAGCACAAAATTATTTAGTCTTACAAAAACTTGCAATAGATTGGAGATATACAACATACAAAAATCAACTGATAAGTAGGAGATATTTTCCACAGCAAGTCAAATTATGATATTGCTATTAGGATTCAATTGTATAGTTTTCGAGTTAAATTCATTCACCTTTGTGTGAATTACCTAGATGCAATGAGTGTTAAGTGAGCTATTCATTCTCATGGGAGATGGGTTCTTGTGAACCGCAACTCATGAAACATGGGTTGATAAGTTTGACTTGAAAACTAAACAGCTGAATCTGGATAGCAATATCATAATTATAGAGGTCAATTAAATTCCAAAGATATTAATGAACTATAGACATTCTCTAGCACGCCATGTTTAACACCTCTTTGTGGTAGATATCAATTTACAATGCCTTGTTCGCTCCACTCCTTGTCATATTTAATAGCTCCATTGGAAACACATGAGCACCATAAACATTCTCCAATTGTTGAAATTTGATGCCTTAGATTATCTTTGCATATTGTAAATCATAAACAATTTTATCATCTTTAAAAATAGACATGGTATAGCCACTAGCCACTTCTAACACTCCCTTATGATGTGAATTCCCCACATTTTTCATCACCACATTGGGGTCTTTGTAGAAAGCATCAAGGACATGAATATGTTTCATCATCACTAAAGCCCTGAAATTCTTTAGTTGCTTATCAGAACTATTCAAGCTAATGAATAATTTCATATCTATAGAGGGAGGGGAGTTCACTCGTGGAGAGAAGGCCCAGTCCGTGAGTGGGTGGAATTGGGAACAACTTCTATATAATGCCACTACAATTGTTGTTCGCATCTCTCTTCCTAGACTACACTATAGATCTAGTCTCCACATGGTATGGTCCCTTTCCCGAATCATTGGTCATTCTACGCTATAGCCTTTCCTTTCCCAAGTCATCTCATCTTTCTCCAAGTCATGTTTGCTCCCACCCCACCATATACAGATATTGGAGATATTTACCTCCTCATCAATCTTCATTCCACGATATCTCCCATGCCATTTGCTCCTCAATATCTAGAGAGATGGGGCGTGAATATGATGGCTACTGCTTGAATCACCTACCTTAGTGTGTTGGCAAGCTCGATCGAGTTACCACCCTGATCAAGAACCCAAGTCAACTATATCCACATGCCATAGAATAGTAGGGGTGTCTTATGTCACACTACTATGATACAACACTATTTCAAGTCCTCAAAGTTCATCAAATTTAGATTTAAGGTGAAGAAATGTTATGTATGTGGAGCCTAATCAGACTTAACCATGGGGTCAAGGGGCAGAGCCCCTTGCGGGGTCCTGGGGCAGCGCCCCAGGCGGGGTCAAGGGGCAAAGCCCTTGATGGGGTCAAGGGGCAGCGCCCCTCGACGCTAAGAATGACTTAATAATATTGTAAAGTGTCGGCCATCTATTTTCTGTTAGTCGGAGTATTTTTGCCCTAATTTCGTTATGTCAAAAATACTTGTAAAAAGGGCTTAGGGTTTGAGATTGAAGGGATGAGGGATTATTGTAGCTTCCTGCGGCGGTATTGAGTTGCAGGTTTCAGATTGTAATCGCTAGATAATAATAAAGATATTGGACTCACTGTTGGTGGACGTAGCCCAGGGATTGGGTGAACCACGTTAAATTTTGTGTTATTGTGTTCTCTCTTGTTTGTTAATATTTGCATTTTCTGCTTATTATCCTAACAAGAAACACTTTTGATCCATCACAACACCTTTCAATCATGAAAGTCCTCGACAATGGTCTAAGACTATCAATAGCACATGGCAATTTGACCCTAAAATTGCTTTCACCACTAAGAAATCCCTTAGAAGAACAATTGAATCCATTTTAACTAAAAGTTAGACACTCGATGAGGCTAAACTTTGTCACTATCCTTATAAGCTAAAAGTCCCTTTCCAAATAATACAAGCATTTTGATATGACCTGAATAAAGCAACTTCTTGATTAGCATTAGCACATGTTTCTACTATCATCTAAAACCTTTCACTACTCTTCAACAACATGCACCTTTAGGTCTACTGAGTACTAAATGGAATTACAACTTGTACTTGCAAGAAGGTGAATCCATCGTCGAACTGTCATATCTAAAAAACCTTGACAACTATCTTGCATGAGCATAGTCCCGATTTAATTTGGATTAGGGGTGGAGTTCTTAAGTTTTTTATATGGATATATGTATGTGTGCTAGTTGTGAATTTTGATGCTAATATGATCTTGTATATTTGTTAGCTTTATTATGTTATGTTTAATTTAAAGCATTTATTTTGTTTAGCTTAACCTAGACTAATAATTTGTTGGTGGACTTGTGTGAGGTTTGTCAATGGTTGCAAGTACCGGAGTGCAATATGAAGCAGATTCTGTGGTTCCATCAGTGAGTTAGCTTAGTACCATCCATGATGTCAAGGCCTTTGTTAACCCTTCCGATAACTTAGATTCTTGCAATCCATCCGAATTTAACTTATTTAATAATTTCCTTAGGAGGATAAGCGAATCTAGCCAAAATAATTTTGAAGCTACTATTTAACTTAGGGACCCAAGACATTCCTTTAACCATCATTATCTATTTATTTCTGACTGATTCTATTAGACATGGATAATGACTTAACTAATTTTTTTAAATTGTAGGTATCAAATATTAATGATGCTAGTAAAATTATTACAAATGAGTATATATCTAAAATAAATAAAACATATATTCATAGTTGCTTGACTAACAATTAAATTATGAATATAAAAGAAATCATTGGAATATTTAAACAAATTAGAATTAATTTTATTCAACATAAGATAATAATAATAAATGCATGAATAGGAGACTAGGTAAATAGAAATTTAGAAAACATTTGCATCTTATCAAACCATTGATGCTTGGAGAGACAAAAATAAATCAAGGGAAATAAGGGAAAAAAAAGGCAGTTTGCATGGGAGAAACACATAGGCAAGGTAGATGACATTTTGGGAAAAAAATGGCAAATAATGCAGCTATCTACTCTTTCCACGGCTGGAGACAGTCGTATTTAAGAGGAATGGCCAGAAGCATAGAAGGAGAGGTCAACCATTTCCTGGAAGGCATGGAGATTTGCAATTTTGATCCAAAAACAATGTGCCAAGAAAGCTTAAAACCCTATGACCCCTTTGTTTTGTAGCTAGTAGAAGCAAGGGAAGAGAGCTGAGAGTGGAAAAGAATTAGAAGAGCTTGTAGTAGGAATTATGACTTCAATCTTCTAGGTTAGACTATTGTTGTTGTATTGGCTCTTTTTCAAAAAAAACTCCATCTATTTATATAGCTGGAAATATGCATATATAGTAAAAATGTGCTTCCATTACTTGCTGCAATTCTTGAAAATGTAGAGAATGTTCTTTTTAATGCTATCAACCTTTGTTGAGAAGTCTTTCTATTTGTAAAATATATCTTATTTCTCTTTGGTCAAAATTGTGGTATTAGTGAAACAAAGAAAATGTAATGCATAAAAACTAAGATGATTGGGGCTTTTGTGTGATTGTTATTGGTGATGTTTTATAGTTGGTTACATGCTAAACCTTAGAAACCTGCTATTGCATCTTCTTGTAGATTTGCAAGCTGGGCTATGGGGGGTTGATTAAAACTTGTATATACTTTTACATTGACTTACCTTGCTTGGTGCATACTCAACTAAAAAAAATAAAATTATAAGAGATCATAGCTCTGTAATTATTTCACAAAGGAATTAATTAACAACCCTTTCTCTTTGTTGGCTGAGTTAAAAATAATTCAAGCAACCATTCCCCTTTGAACCTATTCCACCCTATTTCTCTCACCCAAGAACTCTTACGTGGGTAGTGATTGAGAATTTAGTTTTAGAAGGTAGTCTGCTTTGTATTTGACTTGTTCATCGATATTTATAAATATGAAATATTAAGAGAGATGAGTTGATTATAAATTGGGCAGCCTTAAGTATCAATTTATTCTTATGATAATAATGAATGGTATACTTCCTAGCCGTAATGAGATTTTACTTGAATTTTACCCTCAATACATTTTGTTGTTTCTTGGCATACATTTTGAAACCCACACATGACTATATTATGTTAATGAGCAACTACAATCTCTTTATAAGACAATAAACGATAGTAGAACTTGTCATTGGTTGTGTAGTAGGTTGATTACCTCATTGGCTCAACTAGAATTGAATGACTATGTCCTCTTGGTTTAATGCTAACCAAACAACTTGAGATAGAATTGATTACAATACCCATATACCATTCAAAAACCAAATGGATAGATTAACCATAAAGACAGTTAGGTTGGTCCCTGCTCATTCCAAATGAGAAATCTCTTTCCAATTATTAATGCTAATCATGGTACAAGAGATGATGTTTACAATTTAGATGGTGTAAGGGCCCTACAAGGTCATAGGTAGAGGTTGAATACCTCATTGCATAGGTTACCCTTCTCCATTTGAGGTGATCATCGGTGGAAATCCTATGAGAAATCCATAAATAAGCTTATCCATGTTCGAGATTGATAGTAGTCAAGGAGCATATGATGCCATGAGACTACTAGTTGTACCACATAAATAGTAGGATAAATTCTACCAAGAGCATTGGGCCTTAAGGCAACGACATGCCAACGATGGATGTTCTTGGTTGCTTAGTTATCCAATGGACTGGAGGAAGGAGAATTTATAATGGAGAATGAGTTGGTATCATACTAAGCCCCACTTTGTTGAAGTGGCAAGAAATTGTTATCTTACTTTACCATTGATAGGAACACCTAGTGTACTCGGTCTTCAGGAAGGTACCCCTATTAATTGTAGGATGGTCTAATCGCCCACTCACTCACCCAGACCACAAAATCTATATGGATGGGTGAATAGGGATGGTGTTCACCATGGAGGGTTCATATTGCACCCCTGAGGTGAACTATGGAAGAATAAAGATAGGAGTCTTCTTGACCAAGCAAGCGAATATGGTATGTTCCTGGTAAAGTTATCTGTTAGCACTCCATTGATCTTATGATGTATCAGTTTGTGAAATTGTAGATAACATATGATACATATATGATCAATGAGAATTTGAATTTCATTATTACAGACGTGGCTATCCTCCATACAAAATGCACTTTTGGAAATGTAGAATACAAAATGGATTTTTATGAAAATTTCAGCATTTGATCTTCATGATTTGCATCCCTTGTGTTGTAAATCCACAAAACAAATTACTCAAAAACTGTCAACATTTGAAAAATTTCTCAAAGTTTTTCTTTGTCGTTTAATGCATTTTGTATGGAGATTAGTGAGCACACATTATTACATGATATTTTATTATTATTTTTAATTACTAAAAAAATAGGTTTTGAAGGGGCCCCGAAACCCTGTACAATAGAATTGAGGGGAAAAAAGAACCACACAAAGACAAATCGTTGCCATAGATAAAACACTTACAGTCTACTAGCCCAAAACTAAGTAACAAACAACAACCTAGAAAAGATAGACCAATAAAGCACCAACTACCCCTAAAAATCCAACAACCAACAGTTAAGAAATGAGACAAACAAAGCCCAAATTGTCCCTGGGGGTTTTGATAGCAGGTTCCCACAACCTGGAATAAATAGTGCACTAAAGGGACATATTAAGATTTCCCTTTGGTTCCCTTCTTATGTGAATGAAGGATCATATCAAAAGAAGGCGAAGACTTCTTGGAGTGTTTACCTTTAATCAAAATCCAACCATCTTCACCTTAGCAACCACATTCTGCCAAGCCAATGAATCCGACATAGAGATCCCAGTGCCCATGGACAGGCCATCACGTTGCATAGAGCCAGTAGAGTGAGGGCCAAACAGAGGCCCAAAGACAACAACAATCACCTGAACAGTGCCAAAAAACTCACTAGCATGAGCCCTATCATCCACCAAAGTAGGTGCAACAAGAGCAGATCTAGCATAATCAACCGAAACCACATCAAAAACACAAGTTGACCTAGGAAAAATCAAATCGGGAACATTTGCAGAGCCGACAGGAGGAGCATCACCATCAACTACAACCACAGGGGATGAGACCGAAACCAACCCAGGATCCTCAAGATCAAAACCAACAACCACATCAAACCCCTGTGAACCATTAACATGAAGATCTTTCTCAACCACATAGGAAGAGCTCTTAAATACCATATAATGTTGAGAAGAGACACCTTTCCACCATGAAGAGGGCTTCTTCGAATTCCCTTTCTCTAGATCACACTTAGCTGCCACATGCCCTGTCTTGAAACACCTACATTTGAAGGGAATCCCTTCATAGTCCAAAAGGTTGGATCCAAAAACCCTTGGGAGTTGTCAGTTTAATCTCCGCTGGCAGTCCCTTAGAAGCATCGATATCTACCAAAATATGAGCGTAGGTGGAGTGAAGAATATTAGAAGACTTTGCATTCGCCATCAGAAAGTATCCAAGTGTCTCACCCACTTCCTCAATGAGAGAATGCACCCACAGATGAAGTGGGAGGTAGGAGAGTCTAACCCATATTGGCATCTTGCAGAAAGATTCTGAAGAAGGGTTAAAATCCAAGTGCCGGGGTTTGACCATCAATGGGAATCTAATGATCTTTATATCCTCCACATTATCGAATTTGGCTATAAAGAAGCCCTTAGCCATATGAAAAATTTGAACTGAGTCTGAAATGATGGGTTCCTAGTGCTTAGAAATCCAAACATGGAGCCTCGGGAGACTAGGCCAGTATCCCCTGAATCGACTAATGACCACATTGGAAGAAAGGTCATAGGCACACTGATCAATCTCTGTAACTGTCTCTACATATAGGTCAAGAGAAATAGAACGACAAACAAGAAATTTCATGGTTTCAACATGCTTGCATACCCCTTGCCCCCACCTTTAGCTAGACAATCCACATAAGAAGCCAACAATATATATTTTTATTCTTGACATGAATGTCCTTACTTTTTCTTTGCCATGAAATAATAATAATGTGTAGATTTTAGGTCATGTCTAGGGTTATCATTACACGTGCCTACTCAATCTTAAATACTAAAGTCTTAATCAAAAGAAAATAATTTTATTTTATTGGGATGATCTAATAAAATATATTTCTAAAGTGCTCCCTAGTCACCCATATCATTACTTCTAAAGGACATAAAATTAATTTGGAGAGCCCCTTGATTTGCTAGGTATTTTGTGACTACAATATGCTCCTCGAAGCAATGAGAGAATTAAGTTGGGCCGATTTTAGTTTACTAGGAAAGTACTAATTACAATTGAAGTCTCCAATTTAGGTAATTTCTCTTGAACAACTTGTATCACAAATTTTGAATTTTGTTTAGCAAGTTTCCAATACTTTGTCACATAAGTTACTTCAAGGCCAACAAGTAGGGTTTGCTTGTGTTCACCAGTGCTTGATTTCCTTACATTGCACCATCAAAATTTAACTTAGCTTATTCTATTGACATATTCTACTTGTTTTTTCTACTATTAATCCCATGAATAGGCTCCATGTAGAGAATTGTTATTTGCCATTTTTTTAATAGACAATGTTTTATATTCAAATGTTTTTTTTTTCTTTTGATGATCAAATTGTAAACAAGTTGAGTCTTTCTCAATCATGAGTTAATCTATAAGAATAAAGCTTCTTATTTATTATTAGTAAGTCCCTCTTGTTAGAGTAAAATGTTCTTTTTACCTTTTATTCCTCTATGAAGATTCTCTTAGAGTTTCTCATTCTCCTTTTATAAGGATGAATCTTGTATTTTCTTTTTTAATTCTCTCTAATGCAATTTTACTCTTGAGAGGCACTATTGCAGTTTGTCTCCATTCTTCTCTTGTGAGAAGTTATTTCAGCTTGCAGGTATTCGTGGGTTGTGAAGATTTGTATTCTTAAATCTTTCGTGGTATCAGAGCTCAGATCTACTCCTGCTTGTTCTTGATTTGTTGAAGTTTTATGGAGCTTTGAGGTTTATTATGACCTTTTGGATTGGATACGGGGGCTCTCTTCATTTATGGACACTTTTGGCTCAAAAGGACTTCATGGTTAAGCTCAAAATGCCCCAAAACCCCCATTTCCATATAAAGCATTTCAATTTTGGCCAATGCTGACCTCTGAGGCAAATTTTTTTCCTTGCAGGTCATACGACCTGCATGCATTTCAACTTCTTTTTTTTTTTTTTTTGGGGGGGGGGGGGGGGGGGGGGGCACACCATACAATGCCACTACGTAGGTCACCCTGAGCAATTACCACATAGCGGTCATCGATGGGCTGTCACCGCCGGGTGATCACCGTGGATTAACCATTGGTGTCATCGACGATTGACACGTGGTCATCGTCGGCTAGTCCCATGACCACCACGGTGACTGTCAATTATGCTGATGTCATCCATTTGTTAAGGCTTCTTTTCATGCCTTGATCACCAATTTTGATAATCACTTGGTTTTTGGCCTCTATTTCGGGCGTTCAATATCGAAATTGGGCATACAATATATCGATGGAAAGCTCGTTCCGAGCTTGATTCAGATTTGCAGGTTTGGTTTTGTGATTTTGCCATTTTTTTGCACTTTTTTGCTATCAAAGTCAGAGGTTTCTCTGTTCTCTTGGGTTTCACACCTCTTGCACTCTGGGATCGATAACTCTTGCATTCAGGATCCGTTTTCAACAAACAAGATATCAATGGAAATCTCTTTTCAAGATTGATCCAAATCTAAAGGTTTGCATTTGTACTTTCTATTGGAATTATGGAAAGATGTGTACTGAGAGGGAAGGGGTGAATCAATACCCTTAAATTTTTTCTAACTGAATCTTTGTAAACATGAGTATCATTAATTGATTGTATCAATTGCGTATAACATACATCCAAAACATAACTGAAATGTAAATGCATCTAATCTAATCAATAAACCATTCATGAAACTTTATACACATAACTCAAGTATTTTGGTATCGCAACTGCCCTTGTAAGAAGGTAAAAATTGTGGTGGGGATGACACTCACAAGGCTTCACCACTGTAGTAACAAAGTTTCCGGTTAAGGCTACAAAGACTTTGATCACTTTTGGTGATCCTACCCTATTAGGAATAACAATGAGATCAACTAGATCTACATGGTTAGAGGATTTTAGCAACACAATTAAGTGTGCACTCGGTTAAGAGATATACAAAAGAACTGTTAAGTTCACGCTGTTAAGAGATTTAAGATCTTCTACAATGGTTAAGAGTAATAGTAGGATTGATCTGCAAATAGCAACTTAACATGCTTGATTCAGATCTTTAATGTACTTATCTGTTATCACCTTAATGTGATTGATCTCTTCTATCAATTCTGCTTGGTAGCCTTCTGTTTTTGATAAACTGTATGTTCTGTTAATGCTTGTCAATCTTAACTCTCTCTGATCTTTAAATGTCTTCCAATGTGGTGGCTACTACATGTGTGATACTTGTCAAAATGACATTCTTACAAATTTTATATCAAACTCATCTTGACCTAATTAGGGTTTAGAATCTATCTTAGAAAAACCTAAGATCAACGGTAGAAATGAATAACCTAGATCATCTTTACATAGGAATCATAAATAATTAAATGATTACATCCATATGAAAATTTATCTCAATCTTGGTAAACCGTTTTGTAATTGGTGTAAACCATTTTCCTTGTAGTTTGTGCCATTCCAAACTACTATGTTGTTTCTTGTTTCACTGGTGTATACTGCAATCATCATTCAGTAATTAACTAGTGCTCGATTCATATGAATTCTCAGTGACTACTGTGCTCGGTACTCGATGATCATCTGACTCGGTAAGAGTGCTCGGTCAAAACTATGTTTGGTTAACATAATGATCTGCCTTGTGCTCTTCTCGGTGTCTAGGCTTTGTGTATTGACCGACTGTCTTGTCTTGTCTCCTTTACCTACTATATGACTAAATGATACTAATGACAACCATTAATGCTCTTTTAGGAGTAACATTCTCCCCCTTTGACATTAGTATCAAAAAATTTATGTATATGTACCGACTTCAAAATTTTGAACTTAACCAAAAAATGTGAATCTATGTGAACTCCCCCTTTGTACATTCTCTTAGTGTGAAGTACATACAAGAATATATGCAAGAATATATATACATATATTTTTCCCATTTTTGAAATTAATGTCAAAAATGTACTCACAGCTTGTCAAAAATGTTCTGATGGGTTTTTTGCAAAGTAGCCAAGAGAGTTTCCCATTACTCTTTGAGATTCTCAAGAGCAATGTGCTCTAATCTGACTTGTGCATGCATATCAAAGATATTTTCTATTATCGATATCTCAGGGGTGGCAACTAAATCTTTTGCCTTATTCACATGTGGTTGCATCACCTTGAGGATGCCTCATCAACATTGATATCAAGGACTACTTGCATCAAAATTTCTCTAACATCTTCTAAGACATGTTTATGTTTACTTTCTTGTCTTAGTTTTTCTTGTGCAACCTTCCTTGTGCACAGTTCTCCATACCTTCTCAATGCTTTTGGATCTAGAGTCCCCGGGTCACATGTGAGAATTTCTATGATTTCGTCTAATGTGATTGGACCCTTACCATGTTTTTTCTTTTTCTTCTTCTCTTGTGTGCTAGATGTGGGAGATTTCCCATATGGTACTAGAGCTTTAGTCTTTGGATTAGACTTTTCTTTCTTGGTAGACACACTCTCTTCCTTATCCTGCCCTTTGACTACATTGTCTTGGTTGGATGTCCTTGGGCTTCTTGTTTGGTGTCAGTTGTAGATGTATCTACATTTTTTTTAGTTTATGGCTCTTTACTTCCCGCCTCTTTGTTTTCAGATTCTTCTATACCCTATCCTTCGCTTATGTCCTTCTGCTGCTTGGGTGCTTGATCCTCGGGTTGCCCTTGTGTAGCAATATCAATTGCTTGTATCAATATCAGAAAATTACCCGATATGTCTATTGTTGCTGCCTCAGTTGGTTGGTTTTCCTCAGTATTGTTTGTAGCCATAGTGATGTCTTCATCAGCCTTAGATTCATCATCAGGATCTCCATTGGTAATGTCTTTTATTAATACTTCATCAGTCCCGATTGTTACTAATTGCTCGGGAGTATCTTGTTTGTTCTCTTCAATATATCCAGCCGGATAGAAGTCCTTGGCATAAGTGCCATCTTGTACCTCAGCATCAGATATATAAATTGGCTCTTTTGTAGCTATGTCAACATCATCTGAATGTACCCCTTTCCCTTTTCTTTTAATTTTCTGCTCGGGGATTATAGCTAATGTAGTTTTATCTGCTTCTGCCTTTGAGTCCAAATTTTTTGTCCATAATATCTTTCTATTTTCATCAACTTCTTCAAGTTTACCTACCAAAATGTTTAGTGTTCTACCTTTCATAAAAAATCAATTGGCATATTGTTTTATCATTTCTCCAACCTCGGTGACAAAAAGAGTAGGCATTGCCAAAATTAAAGAATGTTCCCTCATTTTATTTTTAGTATGCAAGGCATATGTCCACCTTGCCGATACCTTGTCATGAAGTTCCTTAGGGATATATTTTACAAATTCAATAGGTAATCTCTTAAATTTAATCATCATGTGGATGATTGCCTCTTCAACTTTCTCCTAATCCTCGGTTGACATATGTACATATCGATTCATCTTAGGGTGACTTAATCTACCCATCTCCTTTATGTTTTCAACTAACTCATCAACATATTGATTTTTATTTACAACAATTCTAAACTTACTTTGATCATCTTCTTCTTCAGAGTATACATCATCCTTTTCTCTTATTAGTCTTCTCCTCTTCTTTGGTTGCTCAGTGGTGACTTGTGCACCTCTTTTCTTCTTCTGATAAGTCTTTGTGGGAGTAGGCCTTGTGATTTTTGCAACTCCTTTCTTCAGGGGTGGAGAAGCGGCCGTGGAGGATCTTGTCCTCGCTCGGGTAGGTGTCTCTGCTTGTTTCCTCTTCCCTGTGGCCTTTACCAGTGCAGCTTGAATTTATTTATCTGACTCAGTTTCCTCCTAATGTCACTGTTCTCGATCAGAAGTTGTTCCTCGGTTGCTTCCTCAACCAGCTTATCTGCTACTTCTTCTTCACCGAATTGTTTCACTAATGTTTCCATCATTTTCTTAGATTTCTTGCTAACGTTTACTCCGACTAGATCCATTTTTATCCTTAGTTTTGCTTCCTCATAGGTTCCAAACCTAGTAGCTTTAGGATCTTTGGGCTCAGCCAGTAGTGCCTTTATTGACCTAGAAGCTCGGTCAATATCTAGTTCATAGCCCATTAGAGGTAGCCAAGCAGTTCTTGGCTCAACTACCTTAATCAAAGTGGTGTCGGTATCCACCAAAAAACATTTATCTTCCTTATGCTTTTCAACTAACTAACCTGGAATTCTTCTCCTTTTGTGCATTCTATCCTTAAACTTTCCAAAGTAATCATCCATGACAGTCACAAAGTTCTGACCTAAATTCTTGATAAACTCATTTATTTGAATGATGATCAGTCGGTTGACATTCCATTCTACATTATCGATGGATGGTGTAATGCCCCTCCAACCCTATCAAGTCCTGGTTATGATCACTAGAAATTAGGAAGACTATATGTGAGAATGATCCTTCTTGTGATGGTTGCTTAAATCAAACCTCTTCCAACTCACCATAACTTCATATTTTAATGTAGAAAATAATGATATTGCATAGGTGTGTTCCTATACATCTTCTTGTGTGTTAGCGATGGTTTAGGACCTTAATGCTAAAAGGATCACCTGATAGACTTATATGCTTCTATGCGAGATGCTCATTATTAATATTTAAGATTATCTTAGGTTAATTAATTATAATCACTTAAAGGGGTTAGATGTGTTACTTACTCTAATGATGTTACTTGATATACTCGATATTAGACATGATTTCTATATTGAGGATTGTATGATTTTTTTAATCTTGTTTTGGTAATGAGACATTATGAGTACACACCTGATGGTTAAACTAAGTTGTGAAAGTCAATAGATGATTTTCATTTACATGATTATGTTTTGATACAATATGGAATATAGATTATTTTGGTACTAATCAAACTAATCCATTTATGCTTTGTTGATGTCACTGTCTCATGTGAGTGTAGGATGAGGGGAGGCAGTCGTAGTTACACCTACAGGAGGTCCATACGATGTCACACTCTCCCTCCTTGTTTGCCATTGTCTATTTATATATGTGTGTGTGTGTGTGTGTGTGCATGTCGGTTGTTGTTGCAGGATGTAGGTACCGGGCTTCAACTCCACTTGGTTACACAGGTCTGAGTGCGCCTTCAAAATCTTCGAATTGTTGTTGTGTGGATATATTACCAAGATTACTCTCAAGGTTACCCGTGGACTTAGATTTTTGTTTAGGAGGTTACCCTAGTTGGGGGATTTGAAAGCAATATGTGATGTGGTCTTGTGATTTACAATTCGATGTTGTTCTGAGATTTATGTTGTGAGTTAGACTTTTCCTTATATATATCTATATTATTTATTTTATATCTATGTTATAATTGACTGTATGTTATATAGGTATGTGTATATGTGGGTGCACACTCATATACCCATGCTTATATAAATAATAATATTTGTATGTTTTTTTATTGATCATGTAAATGGTATGTTCTTTATAATAATTAAATAAAGTAAATTAAATAAAATGTATTGAATGAAGTGTATTAAATAAAAAATGAAAATAACAAGTAATTAATAAAAGAACTGCTCTTTGTAGTAAAACTAGCTATCTAGGAGGGAGTTGAACTCGATACCTCCTAGAAGTTAGGCTAGTTGGATTCCAATTGTGCTATGTATTTTTCTTGAAAGCTTTTTGTTTATTCTTTTTGTTATAGTTTTCTTTGGAGGCTATTTTAATTAAATTTATTAAAAAAATTATTATGTGTCACAAGAAGATTTTTAATTAATCCTCAACCAACCATGGAAGTTGGAGAAGTTGCTTCCCGTAAAGAAACTCCTCCAACCATATAGTTGGGGGATAAATTTATGGGATTTGGGAGATTTGGGAGTGAGAGTTTTTGGAGGAAATTTTCGGAGTTTCTGCAAAGTATCATTCCAGAAGTCATTTGGGGAGATTTTTATTCTATATGTATTGGTTTTCATCTTTTTGTGAGTGCATTTGAGAGTTGTCTAAGGAAGGAGGAGAGGATTTATTGTTGGAGAATACTCTACATAGGAGGCTACCTTCTCACTCAAAGCTTGGAGGATTTGCAGAGGGTGCTCCAACCATTGTGAAGTTTCTCTGCAGGACTCTAGGTAGGATCTGGATCTAGAAAATTCTACTTCTTCCTGTGTGATTGTGTGTGTGTTTTTGGAATCATTCATATTTTTTTTTATATATTAATTTTAGGATGATATAGATTGTATTTAGTTGTATTTGAAATATTAGTACCAAGAAGATATGATGTGTATTGTGTTAATGGAATTGCTAAATTCCTTCTTGGGAGTCCATGAATGTTTGTACTTATGTATTTTGGTGTATTTTGGTGTATGTTTGTACTTATGTATACGAGTCAGGAAGTATGCTCGTATGGGCCTGTGAGGATATTCGTATGGACCTATGAGAATACTTGTATGGGATTTAGAGGGTCCTAGGGTTTCTATATGGTCATTTTTGGACTTCGGATTGGTCATATGGCTTCTACAATTGTTCCTTATGATTAGGCTGCAATTTTTATCACTTGTGTATGTCCATCACTTGTTTTGTTGGTGTTGTATGGTGTCACTTATGATGTTTCAGTAATTGGCATGTACTTGTGATCTTTTTATGAGGCTAGGAATCATTCTGGTGGCAAGATTTATACAATATAAATACCTTTCAGGATGTTTGAGATAGGTTCCAACTTCATAGGAGTTAAGATGCAAATTCAAGATTTTGGGGTTTTCCAAACAAATCCAAACTTAGCCAAATTTCAGGGACAAGAGGTTTCCCTAGACTTATAAAAACAAGCTATGGAATGTTGTGTTAATGCATGTGGAAGTTTTTATCACCTATGTATGTTCTTTACTTGTTTGGTTGATGTGATATGGTGTTGTTTATGATGTTTTTGCACTTGGCATATAGTTTGTAATGCCCCGCCAGGGAACCCAAAAGAACTTAACCTAAACATGCGACTAAGTTTGCAGAATAATTTTTTTTTAAAGTTAACATTCAACAACATCAAATTTTTCAATGTGGAAGCAAAGCAAAAGAAACAACCAACAAAGGTTACAACTCTCAAGGGTTCCTTGACGAAGATTACTAAAGAGTTAATTAATTAGTATAAGATAAGATATGAAAATCCAAGATTACATTTGAATGATAAATACAACATCATATGCATGATTACATAAATAAAATTGGTACCATAAGGTAACCATGATAGAAAGCATCCACTGCACATGTCGCAGGGTATGAATATAATAACTGAAAAGAGATACAACATGATAGCTCTGAATAAATGATACAAGATCACAAGAAGAAGAAGATCACGAAAGAACATTTGCAACAAGGATCATCCAGCCTCGGTGCACGAGTGTCAGAATCTCAAATGGTAAAAGAACCACTACCACCCGACCTCGTGAACCTAAATGGTCCACTCCCACCGTGCTAAGGAGATAACATCAGAACCCACTCGGATAACAAACAACAACAATCCAAGGTAGAGGTCCTGAAAGCTTCTAAAACAAAGGATACCAAAAGTACAACAAGGTCTAACAAAACATTACCAGAGGCAAACAGAAAACGTAGGAAACCTAAGATGCATTCAAGAAGTGTCATCACATAAGTCAACTCTAAGGTTATCCTGGTAGTCCCTTCGGACCTCGGCGCCCTGGTGACTCTATGTGGTGATAGTAACCTCTCATGAAGACAAGGTACTACCTATGCCATATCCAATCCACGAAGGCGGCAAGCATCATCTCAACTCCCATCCTAGCCAAACTCAATCAGGGATTTCAGGCATGGGCGAGGCACAAAATATCTTATTAGGTTCATTTTAGATTCCCAATGTTTATTTATTATCACTTATAAAACTACTTGTAATGGGATCTCCTGGTAGCCACTTCCGGGCTCCGGCACCAATTACAAGCCACTTCCTGATATGCACTCATATGACCTACCCTAGGGTTTCACAAGATCAAAATGCACTCTGAGTTAACACAACTCACAAATCACAACATCAAGATCCAACATGCATGACCCGAAAACACCAAGCACAAACCTACCTAGGGTTAGAACAACTCATGCAATCTAACAGAGTATGCAAGACAAACAAACATAATAAAAAGATATCCAAAACCCACCTCTAGATTTTAACCCCAAAAGATGACTACAACCCATAAAAATCAATCCAAAACTAAAAGTCCAAAAGGCGTCAAAAGACTTCATGAAAGATAAGTATGTTAAGGATTTCATCACTAACATACTCAAGGAAGTCAAATACAATTAATTAAAAGCATTATGAATTTACTCTAGCATTCAAATTCATCTAGTAAATAAATAAACTGATATCAAATTTGTCAAATAAAAATTCATACTCAACTTAAATTAATTCCTTACAATCTGATTGTAAAATAATTAATATACGAACTATAATACATTATTATTCACCTCGTAATAATCTTTTAACAATAAAAGAATTAACTAATTAATAAAAAAATTAACATTTAATACTAATCAAAGATATCTAACTATCAAAAGAAATTGATTATATAATAAAATAAATAAATAAAAAAATAAATAAATTAAATTAAATAATATATATTATAACTAAACTAAGTTAATAAATTAAAATATTAACATAAATAACAAAAAAAATAATAATAAAGGGGGGGGCTACCCGCAGGTACCCTGTCCCCTGCCGCTCTGTTCCCCCCCTGCGGCCAGTGACCTTACCGCCGGCAATAGTACCGACGGTATTGCCGCACGGCAGCCCCCTCGGGGACTGTTGTGCGTCAGTACCCAGGTACTGCGCACGACAGTATGCCAGGGGTCCGCAAAAAGGTGAGGGGGTTTTTTTTTTTAAAAGCCCAAAACAATATATTTATATTATAACTTTTTCCAAATAAAAACTTTTCAAAAATTAATTTTTTTCAAATATTTTTTTTTTATAAAATCTTTAACAAATAACTCAATTTATAATTTATCAAATATACCATATTTGATAATTATAAATTAATTTTTACTATAATAAGAAACAATAATAATACCCAAGCTGGCATTATAAACATGTATATATTAAACACGAATAAAAACTATCAATACAAAAGAAAAATACTATTTTCATGATTATTATCTCTGCTAGATTCACAGCACGATCAAAACCTTATTCTAATTGGGTTTTCTAGTATTTTTCAACAGATTCTTCAAAACCATTAAATTATAAAACAGATAGGCAAAACTATTCAAATCAAATTGCATAAATACAAAGCTTTTCAACACCCAATTCCACATGCACGATGAAGACACGCTTTTCTTTTCTACAGAGATCTAAAAAAGAATATCAAGAATAAACTTCAAAACCTACCTCAAACAAAAATTATTCAGATTTGAAGATGACCAGAACGAAGAACACAAACTCCAAGCCTTTTGAAAATCTTTCCCGAATCTGTCACAAATCTGTCTCCAAAATTCCTCCAAAACCTGTGTGTCCCGAATAATGGCCAAACCCCTAATACATAAAGGAATTTCCTTCCCCATGCATGAAATTCGAACTCAACTCCAAGGAAGCATTGCATGAAATCAAACTTTAGTTAACCGTTCTGTTCTAGTTGAACTAAAGTCAACTCTCCACTTTGACTTTAGTCAAAAAGTACTTTAACCAAACTTTAACTTGAATTAACAATTCAATTTCATGCAATTATGAATGTGCACAAATGCATTCAATTAAATAATAATTAAAACATTAAGTTAACACAAATAACACATGCCAAAATAACCTTTAATTTAATAAAAAAATATTTTAATTAAACCAAGGTTAATTTCATGATTTAAATAAAACAAAAGTGAAGATATTTAATTAATTCACATTAATTAAATATTTCAACCACACTCAAATTAGCATATAATTAATTCCCAATTAATTAATGCATCAACTATGTAATAAAAATAATAATTAAATTAAAATAAAAACATTTATTTAATTACCATTTAAATACTATGCCACAACTAAAAATAGCATGATCTAAAAAATAGAAATCACATCAAACGCCACAAAGCAACGAAACGGAAAGACCTAAGGACCCACATTCAAACTCAGGACTTAGGTGTAAACTCTTGCCAATTGGACGAGTTTAGAAAGGTGAAAACACAGAATCTTGTCCCTTACTTTAGGACAATATTTGGCTTAGGTTAGGATTTGGAACTGATATTATCTCCCCTCTTTTACCATTGAGATTAGCGATAGGGCACGCTCATCCTGACAATTCAGGGAAGTCGATGCCCGGTACCTGCAAACCTGCATAAAAGACAAGCATGTACATATATATAGAAATATAACAGACAATGGCGGGGATCGGCCGATCGTGTGGATCTCGCAAGCAAGTAACTACGACTCCGTCCCTCAACCACATCAAGTAGAAAGATAAAAGCATACATGAACACCATACACATGCAAGTATGGGGTAAGTATAATCAACATTTATAAATAACCTTTTGAAACAGATATAACATCATCATAGATAACAACATATAAACGAGTCGATATAATCATCATAAACATCAATTTATTAAAGATTCACCATGAAGTGACATCAATATATCCAATATTCATAAAACACTAAAATAACAAAGCACACATGCAAGTGGCCCAAAAGAGTTTGGCAAGAAAACAAATAAGCAAACTATGGAGGGGTACTACATAGTTGAGCTTAGTTTAGGAGGCTAGGACTCATCTTGGTGGCCTGTGTGCATGGAAGGGTTTCCTAGACCTATAAATAAGCCGTGGAAAGATGTATTTATGCATGTGGAAAGTTCTATGCTATAATTTAAGGTTTATTGCAATAGACATTCTTCCAATGGTTCCTGTTATGTATATAGATAAGGTTAGGACTCGCTTTGAGGGCCTAAGTACATAGGGGATTTCCTAAACCAATGGATCAAGACTTGGAAATGTTATCTTGTATCTTTGGTTTGTGATGGGGTAAGGGACTAGGAACCCTAATTGAGTGGCTCACCATAGGTGTTGGAACCCTAAAGTGGTTTCCAGATGATCCTATGGGTGGGTTTGTAAAAAGTGATAACCTTAAAAATTAACCTAGGAAGGGGGGATTCAAAAGATAATGAAAGAAAATATAATAAAGGCCACAAATACATGATTGGAGTACCGAGACCAGGGATAACTGCCAGGATGGATCCCTATTCATAAAGGGGGGACCGAGGTTACATGGGCTCCAGGAAGGATCCCAATATATAGGTTTTGTGATGACACTCATTTAGGTGGTCTCCTAAAACCTTTACATCGATGTTATAGTATGATGATATTTTATGTGCTTTATTCTTGTTCTTTTGAGTCTTGGATTTATTGGTATTTGAGACTTAGATTGCCTTAAGGTCTTGAGAGTACCTTGGTTCTATCTCCTAGCACAGGGGTGGAACTTTACCAGTTTCACATGGTTGGATGGCAAATCTCTTTCGAGGTATTGTTCATGGTTTGTGTCATGGCTTGGATTCTGAGTTGTTCAGTGGTGAAGTTTATGTTCTTGTATCATGTATCTCTATCTTTTCTAATCAAGACATAAAGATGTATTGTAAGCCTTGGGCAACTTGTTGTAATTATCTCTCTGTATGCCTTTGGGCCATGTGTAGTAACTGTAACTGTAACTGTAATTATGTTTGTAAATGGAGATTGTAAGAAAGAAGTTATGTATATGGGAAGGGTAGAATTAGGAATCTAAAAAAGGGACTGAATATTGGTTATTTAGTTATAGATTATAATTAAGTAACTTTCCTACCCTATCTCTCTTGTGAGTTTTAAATGAAATTGAAAGTAATGATTCTATGTAAGTATTTTCAATGGAATAGATGCAAACTTCTTAAAGGAAACTCGTTTTGATATGTGGAATAGTGAAAAGATATGCTAAGGGTTGAGGGTATCTCCAGGTGAAATAATAAGGGAAAGGAAATATGCATGTTATTGAAAGTAGTAATGAGATGTAATTTCTTCTAGTGCTCTTAAATGTATAAGTTCAATGTGTATGATGTAAGGTTATTTAAACTAGGTTTTAATCTCAATTCTTAACTAGATTTATACAAGGTTATAGATGATAATTTTTGGAAGTTAAACTTGTGGCAAAGATGATTCAGTAAATGGGTTATATTGGTTAACAATAGATGGTTAAGTACTATACTCTTTTTCTATTTAGATCCTTGAAATGAAAATGGAAAGTAAGGACTTTTAATTGAAATTTTATGTGATGATAACGCATGGATAAGGTTAAGGAGAAAACAAATGAAAGAAGAAAGGAAAATATATTTAGTGTATTAGATAAATAATGTACTTCTGATTCATTTCTAAAACTGAATATTTATGCAAATTAGGTAAAGGAAATGAATTCAATTAGCTCATTAATGTAATTGGTTTTGATGTGGAATGAAATCAATGTCTCAATGTAAATTGAAGTTGAAATGGAAATAGAATTCATTAGATTAAGTAAATGAAATACTTGATAATGGTAAATGAATTCATTAAGGGAACCTTAAGGAATTTACTTGTGAATGGTAATGATGATATATTAGAATGTTAAGAAAACAATTTGTTAGTTGTAATTTTGGGTCAAAGACCTGATTCCTTATGGGTTCCCTGGTGGGGACATTACAGATGGGAAGTAGTTCTGCAAGTAGAAAAATATGAAAACAAGTAATAAACCAAACTTACAAGTATTGGTTTTTGCTACCCAAATGGTCCTCATATTCTCTTCCACTTGTTTCAATAGTAGCTTGGTGAGGTCTAACTATAGACCTTTCTTGACAATTTTGTATGCTATATCTATTGCTCCGCATGGGACGCCATTGAGCCTGCTAGATTGAAAAATCTTATAGCCAATGACATAGGCTCCAAATATTATTTCTGAATCAGTGATGGTGTTGACTCTCATTCCTCTTCCATCCCACTCGACTCCTGTTATATTTTTGATTTTTCCCTTGGTGGATTCCTTATAGCCTTTGCCTTATTACTAGTGGGCTATTTGGTAACCACATGAATAACATTCTTAGATATTTTAACCGGTTCATCCAACCACATTTTACCTTTGTGAATAAGGCTAAGTATAACCCTAATCTGTTCTGACTTGAACTCCCTCAAGAAATATAGGGCATTTTTCAATCCTTTGACTTCTAGGTGTTTGTGCTCATCCTTGAGCTTTCCATTCTCACTTAGCTCCTGGTAAGTTGATTGTAGTTCGAAGTCTCCAATTTTACTTATTTTGTAGTGCATATAAGCACGTATATCCTATACCAGTGAAACCCTAGGTGGTATGCTAGAAAAAATGCCTGATTGATCAACTTGAGAAGTGATCTCGGGATGCAATTTGTATTTAAGTTCCTCACATGTTGTAGACTTAATCAGTGTGACCTTGTAACTTTCGGTCTTGGATTTCATAGTCTTGGATGAAGATGCCATTGTTCTAACAAGTTTAGGGCTTCACAAAATCTTTAAAAAAATTTCTTGGTAGCTAAGAACTTACTTGGAATGATGATAAACGACTCAGGATCTACTCAAATATCTATTGAATGCTCAAAAAAATCCTTTCTCAAACTTGCTCAAATCGCTTTGGTTCTGCTCTTCATCGTTGTGTATCAAAATGACTTGCATCGTTGTTTATTTATACCTAAAATTTCTTTTCCCACTCAAGGTTTTGCACTGAATGCTTTACCTACCTTTGCTCGATAAACATAGCGACGTTCAGTTATCACTTTTGAAGCTTCAACTCGGTTAACACTAGATATTGCTCGGTTGATACTTCAACTCGGTTAACCTTGCCATTTTACCGACTATACACATTTTAAGCTCAAAACATATAATACCCTAGTGCATCTTATTTCATGCCGATTTGGTGTTCACTCAATAGATATAAGGAACTATTGTAAGATATAATCGAATGAAATTCAGTTCCATACTTACTTGAATTGCTTAGGTGGAGGTGGTGAAATCACCTAATTCAAAAGATGAGGTGTCACCGACTGTTGTGCTTGATCCAGCATTATCATTTGTTGCTTTTCTCCCCATTTTATTTCTTATCCTCATGATTTCTTCAATTGTGTTAGCATTTACCTCTGGTGCTCGGTCTCTGTAGTCTTTTCTTAAATGACCGACCTTGTGATAGTGCAAACATATCATTCCTGAATTTGTCCAATTTTGAGATCTTCCTCTCTAGTTCTTTCTCATGCAATTTGCTGCAATATGTCCATATCTACCACATGTCGTGCAAATAGTCCAAGTGTTGTAATCCCAAGTATATGCATTACCTTGCCTTCTCAGTTGATATGTCTTATTTTGTCCTTTCTGTTTCCAGACTTGCTTCATCTTTGTCCTGCATTCCTATGATATGTGTCCATGCATGTTGCATGTTGCAAGTGCAAAAATTATTTTCCATGTAGTGCTTCTTAGGTGACCTATTCAACTTTGATCTACACTCATGTGCTTGATGTCCATACTTATTGTAGTTATAACAATAACCATCAAAATTAGGAGTGGTTTTAGGAGTACCTCTTGCTTTGCTTCTGCAAAAATTTGATGTGTGGTTTGGTTTTCCACAATGATAGCATGAGAGCTTCATTGGCCTTGAATTTGCATAGGTACTCTTTTGTTCAACTTGTCTTGATGACTCTCCCTACTTGGTATAGCCTAAACTAGTAGTGTTGTCAAGTCTTCTTTGATTGCTTAGGAATTCATGCATCCTTTTAGTACTTTCTTCAGCTTTCTTAATCATCTCATTATGTTGTTGAATCTTTACTTGATTCTTCAATCTCTCATTTTCTTCTCTCAATTCACCAATGTCTTCAAATTTCTTGGTAAGCTCACTATTCACTCGGTTGACTTCCTGACTCATGACAACCATTTGATTAGAAATTTCAAAATGATGCTCAGTGAGTTTATGTATCTCAGATTCCTTTTCTTCCAGGTTTTTAGTTATTTGCCTCCTATCTTCAATAGCCAAATTCCTTTCTTGTTCAGCCTGTCTTGCATTGTTCATGACATCAATCATTCTAACCATTTGTGTCTCTTGATTGATCTGTAGTGATTTCACTTGTTCAATAAGATGTTTATTCTTTTCAGATAGATCTGCTACGGTTCCTTCAAATGTATCAGAAATGCTGCCAGATCCAGATCCAGATGCCTCAAATGGATCATCTATCCCTTCTTCATGATAATCAGTCTCATTATATCGAAATGCCATATCCTTCCTTTTGACCAGTAACTCTCTCAGTTTTTCTTTGGCTTCCTTGAATTGTTCAATGTAGATCTACAACTACAATTTCTGATTTTCAATAGTATTGTCAAGCTTATACCTTTCCATGCTTAAGATATTTTCTCTTTAGTGATTAAAATTCCAAAACAAGAGAATTAGCTCTGATACCAATTGTTGGAATTATGGAAAGATGTGTACTGAGAGGGGAGGGGTGAATCAGTACCCTTAAAACTTTTCTAACTAAATCTTTGTAAACATGAGTATCATTAACTGACTGTATCAATTGAATTTAACATACATCCAAAACATAGTTGAAATATAAATGCATGCAATCTAATCAATAAACCATTCATGAAACTTCATACACATAACTCAAGTATTTTGGTATCATAGAAACCCTTGTAAGAAGGTAAAAACTGCGGTTGGGATGACACCCACAAGGCTTCACTACTGCAGTAAAAAAAGCTAATGGTTAAGGCTACAAAGATTTTGATCACTTCTGGTGATCTTACCTTGTTAGGAGTAACAATGAGATCATCTAGATCTACCTGGTTATAGGATTTTAGCAACACAATTAAGTGTGCACTTAGTTAAGAGATTTACAAAAGAACTGTTAAGTTCATTCTGTTAAGAGATTTAAGATCAACTACAATGGTTAAAGGGTAACAGTAGGATTGATCTACAAATAGAAACTTAACATGCCTGATTCAGATTTGTAATGCACTTATCTATTATTACCTTAATGTGATTGATTTCTTCTATCAATTCTGTTCGGTAGGCTTTTGTTTCTGATAAACTGTATGTTCTGTCAATGCTTGTCAATCTTAACCTTGTTTGATCTTCAAATGTCTTCCAATGTGGCGACTACTATATGTGTGATACTTGTCAAAATGACATTCTCACAAATTTTATATAAAATTGATCTTGACCGAATTAGGGTTTAGACTCTATCTTAGAAATACCTAAGATCAACGGTAGAAATGAATAACCTATATTATCTATACATAGGAATCATCAATACTTAAATGATTACATCTATATTAAATTTTGTCTCGATCTTGGTAAACCATTTTCTAATCGGTGCAAACTATTTTCCTTGTAGTTTGTGCCATTCCAAACTACTATGTCATTTCCTATTTCACTTGGTGTATACAACATTCATCACTCGATAATTAACTAGTGCTCAGTTCATATGAATGCTCAATGGTTACTGTGCTCAGTACTCGGTGATCTTCTGGCTCGGTAAGGGTGTTTGACCAAACTGTGTTCGGCTAACATAGTGATTTGCCTTGTGCTCTTCTTAGTGTCTAGGCTCTGTGTATTGACCGATTGTCCTGTCTTTTCTCCTTTACTGACTATATGACTAAATGATACTAATGAAAACCATTAATGCTCTTTTAGGAGTAACACTTTTGTCATTTTTTCTATTAAAGCCTGAGGTATCTCTTTGCACTTTGAGAGCCATAACTTTTGCATCTGGGCTCTATTTTTGAAAAAATGAAATATTGCGGGAAAGCTCTTCCTGAGATCTAATTAGATCTGGCATTTTTTTTTAGAAAATTTCTCAAGTACACATAAATTTGTTTGAAACACATCTTTCTTCCTTCCTAACATTCAAATTGTACCAGGGTTTGGGTTCTCTATTTGTGGGGGGGTGTTTTTTCTCTTGCTTTCTGTCATTTATCGCAAAAAACCAAAACACCAAAAACACAAACCCTTCTGCAACTTCTATCTAGTTCTAAAAGAAAATAAATAATAATAAAAAATAGGTGATCAGATTAGTTGTCAGCATGACAGATTCAACATCCAAATAGCTTCTCACTCCGCATAATTATCACATCTGGAAAACTCGTATGATCTAGCTTCTCAGATCATGAGTTTTATGGTCTTGTATGTATGAGGAACAAACTCATCTAACTCACCACTATGAGGTCATGCAACACAAAAACAAAATGGATGAGGCTATGGGTGTGTTGTCTCTGCACATTTCAAATAGCCTTCTTTTTCTTTTTGATGATTATCTTAATTCTAGGGCTATGTGGACACGGTTTCAGATTCTCTTTGGCATAGTTAATGAGTTTAGGGAACTTCAAATTGATGTAGAATTGATATCCATGGTACTTGATTCTTTTCCCTTTATTGAGGATTTATTGATGAAATTAAAATCTATCAGATCCATTTTACAAGGTTGTGGCAAGAACAAGACTGACAAAGAGTGTATCTACCTAATTCTTTCTAAGCTTTGAGGATAATTTAAGATTTTCTCTTCTACTTTCCATTCCACCATGGATGCTTTGGGTCCAACATTTGTTATACCTTCTTTTGAGGTATTTTGTGATCGTTTGACTAAAGATCAATCTAAGCTTAAACAATTAGATTCTCTCTTAGGATCAAAGAGCCAAACATTGGTTTCTCAACCACCTACAGACAACAAGAAGCCCAAGAAAGATTCAACTGGCAGTGAGAGTCCCTCCAAGTCATCTCAGAAATCAGATTACAAATCTGATTCCAAACAAAATCCCAATTTCAAATAGAGAAATTCTTCAAAGTCTGGTGAGTCTTCCTCCAAGATAAAGAAGAAATCAGGAGAATGTTGTAGCTTTTATGGCAAGGAAGGACATCTAGTTTCTAATTGTTGGACACGACTAGAGGCTTTAGAGGAATCCATGCAACAACATAATATCACCTCTCCTCAACCTCCTTCCTCTTCCAATGACAAAGGTCATGCTCTTTCTGCAAAATCTATACTTACATATTCTCCTTGGATCATTGATTTAGGTGCTTCGCAGCATATGTCACACTCACCTAGATTGGTTACCTCACTTTCTCAGAGTGTTATTACATAGATTGTAATTGGTGATTCAACACAACTTTCAGTTACAGGTTATGGAATTGTTTCATTAGATGGTGGTTCTCTACAAGATGTTATTTTGGTTTTGGCCATCTCTACGAACCTCCTATCTATTTATCAGATTTGTCATTCTGGATCTGGTAAAATAGTTGAGTTCTCACCACATGATGTGGTTATTTGAGACCTCCATGATCCTGATTTGGTTGTTGCTACTGGGAGTGTTGATTTAGAGTCTCATTTGTACAGGTTTGATGGCTTCGAGAGCTCTGATTCTACAAGTGTTTGTCTTGTTCCTCATGTAGACACAGTGAGAAAGATTTGGCATGAGCATTTTGGCTATGTCAACTACATATATCTACAACAGATAAGTACATAGGAGCTAGTGATTGGGCTACCTTTGATCTCTTGTACTGATGGTGTTTGTTGCGGTTGTGCACTTGGAAAACATCACAAAGATCCTTTTCCAACAGGTAGATCTTCTCGTGCTATTGTAACTTTGGATTTGATACACAATGATCTTATGTCATTTCCCACTCCTTCATTTTTTGGTGCACGATATGTACTTACCTTCATAGATGATTTCTCAAGACACACATGGGTGTACTTCTTGAAGTACAAGTTTGATGTCTTTGATTCATTTAGAATCTTTAAGACATTTGTAGAGAAACAATTTGGTCTTTCTTTCAGGCATATACACTTTGACAATGAGGGGGAATATGTGAATTAGTCTTTCAGATATTTTTGCACTAGGCATGATTTACAACATCAGTTCACAGTTCCTCATACTCCTTAGCAGAATGGGATTACTGAGAGAAAGAACAAAACATTACAGGAGATGGCCAATTGTATGCTACAGTCTCAAGCTATGAGTGCTCCTTTTTGGGCTAAGGCTATCAATTGTGCCACCTATATTCAGAATCAGATGCCTCACAAGGCATTATGACATTTGACTCCTAAGGAGGCTTGGACTCATGTCAAGTATGATATTTCTACATTTAGAGTTTTTGGTAGTGAGGCTTGGGCATTTATTCCAGATGCTCAGAGGAAAGATATGGAGAGGAAGAGTCCACCACTCATATTTGTTGGCTACTGTGAGGATGTGAAGATGTACAGGTTGTTTGATCTTGATTCTAAAGAAGTCTTGTTTCAGCGAGATGTTCAGTTTGATGAGTGCTATCCTCTGATGGATCCTCCATTTTTATCTTCTACCTCACTACCTAGTAATTCCTCTTCACCTCTAAAAGATTCCATATCCTCTGAGGAAGATTCAGAGGGTGATCCACCTTCCCCACCTCCACCAGATGTTTAGCAAGTGCCCAAATGGGCTCATGATGCTATTGATGTAGCTGGACCTTTGGCAGGTGATCATATAGATACTCATCGCACTCGTGCTCAGACATCTAGTTCTAGTATTCCGAGTCAGGCCATTTCCACTAACCCTCAGACATTTTCAGAGGTGATAGGACACCTAGAGTGGGATAGGACCATGAATGAGGAGTATTCTTCTTTGATGAAGAATCGCACTTGGGATCTATGTTCTCTTCCGAAAGGGAGAAAGTTGGTTTGATGCAAGTGGGTATATCGTACCAAATATGTTGCAGATGGTTTGATTGATAAGTAAATGACATGTCTTGTTGCGAAGGGGTTTTCACAGGTGGAGGGTATTGATTATTTTTGAAACTGCAATTGAAACAATTTTTGTGTTGTCATTGATGTCAAACCTTAACTGGTAAGATTGTTGCTACTTAGGAAAGTACTATATCTATTGTATTGTTGTGAAGAAGGGAAAGAAAGGATGGTAACAATAGCACCTAAGGAAAGGTTGAGTTATCTTGATACTACAAAGTGTACTTGACTATGTTGTACAATGATGAGACAATGTATTGTTTATCTTAGTAAGATTGAAGACTAAACTGGTAGGCTTGACAGAGAAAAAATGGAGAAATCATGTTTAAGCAGAGTAATGTTAGTGTCGACTGAGTCAGTATATGCTGAGTAAAATTCCAGTGTCGACCGAACATCAATTAATTGCCGAGAAAGACAATATAAGCTGAAGAAACATTTTTAGTAATGACCGAGCTTTCTACATGAAGACCGAGTAGTTGATCACAGTATTGACCGAGCATCAGCATTTTTATATTTGAAGAGAATTTAGATTTGGAGCCGACATTGTTGAATTCTTGGATTATGTAAAACGTGTTGACTTTATTTATTGATTGTTTGAAAGCATTGAATGCACTGAAAAATATTTTATTGTAAATCTCTAAGAGATTTGAGATGTTTCTAGAAAAGGAGCTGAAAAACATAAAGCAGGTAGATTCAATGAATCTGACCTAACCCTAAGATCTACGAAAGAGATTGAGCGGCAAAAGATGAGTTAACCTAATTGAAGAAGTATTAAGGGAACCTAAGCATTAGATATGTGTGTGCATGGGTGAAAAGAGGATGCTGGAAGATAAGTAGATGTTATTGACTGTATAAGCAGAAAAGGCTAAAGGAGAAGAGTGGTGATTGCTTGAAGAAAATTTACGAGCAGATCAAAGATGGAGATGGAAAAGTTTCAAATTCAATAAACCAGCATTTGTGTATAGAATTGGATTTGATATTTGCAAAGTGAGTTGTATGTTTCTCAGATCAATACTGCTGCTACTTTCTAACCATTGTAACAGTCAAAATCCTTTTAACAGAGGTTGACCTAACAGTCCTATGTTTAAATCCTTTGAACAAGGTTGCATTCTAATGGATTGTATGTAAGTCCTATAATCGGGCTCACTTTTAATAGGGTGATTGAAATCCTTTAACTGGGTCACACCTAACAGTGTGTATTGTAACCTTTGACAGGGTTGGCTTTTAACCGAGCTCACTTCAGAAGAGTGAAAATAATAGTAGCATGTTACAAAGTGGTTTTTCCCAGATTGGGTTTCCATTATAAATCCTAGTGTCAATGCTTGTGTGAATGTTTTGGTTTGAACATTTCTATGTTTTACAAGTTAGATACAGCTGGGTAGTGGACTGCAATGTTATATGTTTCTATTATAGAATTAGTGATGACCGAGTTGGTTTTGGTTGTTAGATCTGATTTAAAGAAAATTTTTAAAATTTGTTTTATACATCAAGACCTGCGAACAACTGATTCACCCCCCCTCTTTGTTGTTCTAAATCATATTAACAGATTACTCCAAGACCTTTTCTCTCGTTGCCAAGATGAACTCTATTAATCTTGTACTCTCTCTTGTAGCATCAAAGGGATGGACAATGCTTCATATGGATGTGAAGAGTGCTTTCTTGCATGGATACCTACATGAGAAGATCTATATGCAGAAACCTCAGGGTTTTATGCATTATTCCTCTTTAGTTTTCAGACTTTGGCGGTCACTATATGGTCTCAAACAAGCCCCTAGGGCTTGTTATGAGAAAAGGGACTCCTTTCTGCTTTCTTCACACTCCACTCGCTATCATTTTGATCCTAAAATGTATATTTAGTGTCATGAGGGTGATCTTTTGATTCTTTTGCTATATGTTGATGACCTTCTTCTCATATGTATCTCATCCTCTATGATTTAGAGTGTTCAGAGAGATTCGATGGAGCAATTTGAGATGACAGATCTCGATCTTATGCACTATTTTTTGGGCCTATAGGTCATTCAATCTTCGGATGGGATATCCATACTCCAGCAGAAGTATGCTCTTGATATGCTCCAACGATTTGACATGCTTGATTGCAAGCCTACCCCCACACCTTTTCAGTCAGGTGTTGTTTTGTCACCATCATGTCCTATTCCTTCAGTAGACTCTACTTTGTATAGATAGTTGGTTGGTAGTTTGTTGTACCTGACACACACACATCCATATCTTTCCTTTGCGGTTGGTCTTGTCTCTCGATTCTCACAAGATCTGCATGAGAGTCATTAGAAAGCTGCCAAATGTATTTTGAGGTACATTTGGGGCACTACTTTGTATTCCATTACCTACACATTAGGAGCTCCTCACATTGTTGGCTTCATTGACTTTGATTGGTCTGATGATACCATTGATCATAATTCTACTTTTGACTTTGTTTTTTTGTCTTGTTTCTTGTCCTATCACATGGTCTTGCAAGAAGCAAACCACTCATGCATTATCATCTATAGAGGTAGAGTAGTGAGCAACTGTGCTAGCTAGTCGTGAGGTTTTATGGCTTAGACAAATGATGACTGAGTTTGGGTTTCCTCTAGACAGTCCCACTCTTCTAAGGTGTGACAATCAGGGTGCTATTCACATTTCCCGCAACCCAGTAGAGCATCGGTGAACCAAACATATTGAGATCCACATGCACTTCATTCGATAGTTGATCCAAGATGGTGTTCTCATATTGGAGTATATTCCTATAGCTGAACAGGTTGTTGACATCTTCACTAAATATTTTTCCTCACCATGCTATCTTCAGTTGCACTCGATGCTTGGGGTGAAGGAAGTTGTCCTTGGGGGGTCTCTGTGAGGCCTTTCTTCCTTCATGTTTCTTTTTAGCATGTTGTTTCATCTCTTTTTGGAGTAGAGTTTTTCCCATGGGGTTTTCTCTATTTCTCCACTTTTTAGAGATTTGGTTGTGATTGGGTACCTCATGAGGCCTTGTTGTCGGGACCCAAATTTGCATTTCAGCTTGTTTTGCTTTAGCTTCTTTAGCTTTTAGTTTGGAGCTTCTCCCTAAGTTCATCTTGAGGGGGGGTGTTAGAGTAAAAGGTTCTTTTTACCTTTTATTCCTCTCTGAAGATTCTCTTAGGGTTTCTCATTCTCCTTTTATAAGGATGAATCTTGTATTTTATTTTTTAATTCTCTCTAATGCAATTTTACTCTTGAGAGCTATTGCAGTTTGTCTCCATTCTTCTCTTGTGACAGGTTATTTTAGCTTGCAGGTATTCGTGGGTTGTGAAGATTTGTATTCACAAATCTTTCACTTTCTTGTAGCCAATAAGTGTTAATGTCACCATGGTCAACTTTGAGCTAATAAATATGAGTTAATCCCTAAGAATAACACTTCTTGTTTATTATTAGAAAGTCCTTTCTTCTAGCCAATTAGTATTAATGCCACCATGGTTAACTTTGAGCTAATATATATGTAGGGTTTAAGGAATAATATTTTCTAAAATATTTTGAATGAGGTGGACATGTTAAGAAGATATAGAAATGGTAGTGACATGCAAAGATATACAAATAATCAAGGTTTTAGAGTTTTCCCAACATTTTAGTTTAAAAAACTAAAACTTTAGTTAGTTTGAAAGGTCTTAGAGGGAGAGAAACATATTAGGACAAATCTCTAAAAAAATACCTCCATGACACTTAGGTGCATCCTTAGGTGGTCCATTGTCATTTGGCTAGCCAAAATAATGCCATGAGTGTTGAATTTTTTAATGTCAAATTGAAAATTATATCAAGTGATCTAAAAGTAAATTTTTGATTTAAGTGATTAAATTAATGAAGAATTATAATAAAATGTCCATATTTTCAAACTCAATGAAAATAAAATAAAAGTGCGATTACGTGACAAATGAGTGCTTGGGTTCATACTTAGAGTGGTGCTTGTCACTTTACCAACATGAAATCTTTATCAAAAATATTTCTACTTTATTTGAGCAAACTTGAGAGACTGATGGGTAGATTTTACAATACCTTTTATATGACTTAAGACTTTGTTTTAGATTCTTTCAACTGTTTAAGTCATGTCCTTAAAACTGAATACTTTATGTTTTGATATGTTTTAAAGACTTGTATGCTACATTATCACACTTATATGTTTAATTTAAAATATGGCTATATGACAATATATGGAGTTAAATGTGATGACAATATGATTAGATGTTGTGTATATGGTTATTTGTCTACTAACTTATTTTTGAAGCACTTGGTCAAGATGGATTATCACAGTTCCTGTAGCTTCAAGCTGGTAAACTTCCTACAACCATTGACAGTGCAGAGTTGAATTAGTGTCTAGGCCTAAGTGAATTTTTTGATTTGTCAAGTGATGAAGATATTGGACACTTATTCTAGTTTCAATTAGTTGGTTGATAATAAATTTATTATTTTTGATGATGAGCATGGAGTTACCAAGCATGCTCCTACTTATTAAGTGTTATAGTTCTACTAGGACTGTTTATTATAGTTACACTATCTTTATGGTTTGTAAATCTTTCTCCTAGATTCATGGAGTAAAGTGCACATGCAGTATAATGTTTCAAACCTTTGCAAGCTCTATATATGGCAACTTTGTATGTTAGACATATGTTGGCAAGTTGACTATACTATTGTATATGACTAAATATAGTGTTGTCATTATGGCAACAAAGTCATACAGTATTTTGGAGTCAGCGCACATTATCAAAAGATTAGAATTTGGTTAAGTATAGAAGATTGGACAGTTAGCAGAGTACCAGAAGGTCAGAGCATTAGTGCACGTGCGTATGACCTAGTTAAGGTATGCACCCTTGAAGTTAAGCTTGTATGTATGTATTCATGCTAAGTCTAAGAGTGCATGATTAGATGAGACCATATGACAAAGACATATAGTTGAAGAGGTACAACCAGTGAATGATAGAACAAAACAGAGTATGCAACCGACTGTTGGTAATTTGATTAGCGATGATAATATTGTTTTGTAAAGGATATGCACCTATTATATTTAGGTTGTAGACATGTAATTATGTTTGTATGTAAACACACTTGAGCCAATTCAATTGGAAGGGTTGTATGTAATCGGTTATAGGCCGACCTAGTTAATTGTTTTGGTAGCGCATATAAATATAAGATGCGCCATTGTAATATGAGAGGAGAATTGATAGAGAGTTGAGACAAGCAGAGCATAAGTGTGTGAAGAATAGTTAAGATGTATTAGAGCTTTGCAAGAGGTCAAAGGATCAGTGCATCAAAGGAACTGATCAGACAAGCAGTGTCACAGTGCCAGTTCATCTAGCAGATATAGTGTGTATCTGAGATCAGAAGGTTGTAGCCTTCACCACTTGAGTAGTGAGATCTAGGATAGTGTGTCCCCACCCCTAACAAGGTTATTGTAAAAGAATCCTAACAGGGTCCGACCTGATTGATGGTAGAATGAAAGTTGGAGATTTTCAGTGAAAGTCTGGTTTACATGACAAGCATTAATGGTGGAATTTTTCACTTTAAAGTACTCAAAGACTTGCAGATCACTTATTGCATTCAATTTTGAGTGATTGGAGAGCACATAATCCCTAGTAGTTGATTGAGAAGGATTGAAGTGTGATTCACCAGAGAAGAAGTGTATTTGATTGGTTGCGAAAGCCCTAATCCGTCATGAAAATTCAAAAGTTCTTGGAAACCTAATTAAAGTGATAAACAAGTAAGTTATGGCTACTCCTGTTGTGTTTGATGTTGCGGAGAAGAAGAGATACATTTTCAAGAGGCACCCTTTCAAATCTACCCTAGATGATTTAGAAGGAGCTTTCTCCCGAACCCCTATGGGTGTTATGCATGTTGAAGACATCTGTACATACATTTACTGTAAGAAGGAACCAATAGGTCTTGACAGAATTAGAGCGTACATTGAGACTATGATGAAACCAGATAAAACCTTCCTTGATGAGTTCGCGCAGTTGGAAAACCATCCCATAGTTGAATATGCTACGACATATGAGTTTTATGAGTCTGAATGGATAAAAATTTTACTCAATAGAATTCATGATGACCTATTCTGGATAGGTGAAGTACCAGTGAGAATCACATGAGACCTAATTCATGAGATGACAAGCCTCTCTAAGAAAGGTTCCGCTCTTCCAACAGGTAAGGATGTAAGGAAGATAGTTGAGAAAACTTGCAAGTCAAGAAGTGATAGGTGCAAAATGACAATTGAGCCTATAGAGGAGAAAGACATCAAATTGATGTCCATGATATTGGGATATAGGTTTCAACACACCAGCAGGGTGAATAGTGTATCAGTGGCCACTATTCTTGCAGCAATAAGACTTGTGAGAGAAAATGGTGAGTTCAATCTGTGGGAGATCTTGTGTGCACAACTGATAGACAATATTAGAGCCATTAAGCATGACAAGACCAAAATATTCAGGTTTGGGTCTTTGATCATATACATGTACTTCCACATACTTGGAAAGGTGTCTGATTTGTAAATAGACAAGAGTATTCCTACAATGCCACAGATATCCTTTAAGGCATCTACTGAGAGCACATTGAAGGATTACTTAACACTAGAATTGAAGACATTCAGGGCCAAAATGCAAATGAGATACAGAATACCAAAGAGCATTGTTGAGTTATCCAAAGACACCATTTGCTTCATGGTAGAAACTGACACAACTTGCATGGAAGTAGTGGAGCCTAGAACAAAGAGGATTCATTCACTTGGATATGAAGTTGAGCAACCAATCCTAGAAGCATATGCACAAGTATTGCTTTCAACACCTAAGGACCCTAATGAACCAAGATGGGGGACTTATGAAGAAAAAACAAGAGAAGTTGATGTAGTTTTGAACAATGCAGCAACTAAGAGGAAAGTAGCTAAGGTCACTTCTGAGATACTTAGAATTCATGGAGTAACATAGGCAGACCTAGACAAAGGAAGACAAGAAATGATTTCTTTGGGAATTGAGAGCGCATCTGCAGCAGAAGGTAAGGAAGATGATCCTAAGTTGAATAAGATCAAAATTGAAAAGTCAGATGATCCTAAGGATAAACAGGACAAATCTTATGTTGCCCCTCCTGCGCCCACATAAACAATTGATCCTACAACTCCTCCTGAGTATAAGGCAATGCCTAAGAGGAAGAAGGAAATTAGCACTAGTCACCCTTCCTCGTGAGCAACTAGAAGCAAGAAGAATACTCAAGCACCTCTAGAGGTAAGTTTCAGACCTAGTCTTAAAGTGTTGAATACAAGGATTGTTGATGAAGGAAGATTGGATCAGATAGGAAAGTTTTATGAGAAATACAACGAAATTGACAAATCAGAGATTCATGGCATGATCATAAAACATATGATCAAGTTCAAAAAGACAGTCTTAGAACTGAAAATAGTCATTCCAGACAATGTTTGGAACATCTTAGAATCCTTGAAGAGACAGGCTATTGAAGAGGATCAAAGGATAAGAGAAAAGACTCTAGATGAAAGCCTCCCATTATGCTCTCTAGAAGAGAAAACCTTGGTGTTAGATTTGGTGAAACCACACCTTCGGACTAAGACAAGAACTCTACATATCATGGACAAGAATTATGAGTTGGTTGGAAAGGAAACAGAGAAAGCCTTTGAGAAAGTTTTTCTGAATAGGCACATATATCCACCTACTGCGCCCACAACTCAAGTGCCCACAAAGGTAGCCAAGGAGTCAGAGATCACAAATGTACCATTTACAGGTCCTTATGATTCATCACCTATAGTTGAGACACCTACAGAGGTAGAAAAGTCTACGCCCATGACAGAGACACTAAAAGATAACACTATCATCATTGATAATGTAGAGATAGCCATAGCGGCCATAGATAGAGACCTAGACAAGTTTGAGGAAGCTTTTGTGAGAACACAAGAAGCTGAAATTTTATGTAGTGACAATTCATCCAAGCTACAAGAAGAAATACTGATAGAAGATCTCATAGGTAAAGAGGAAGAGCAAGACACAGAAAAAGAGACAGAAAAAGAGGAAGAAAAGGTAGAAGAGAAGATTGGAGAAGAAGAGGTAAAAGGAAGTGAATCAACATATGAGCCATCTGTTGAGATGAAAATCAGAGTAAAGAAAGAAGTAATGGATAGTACTCCTATCACTCCATTACCCTCAACATCATTATTGTCAAGTTTGACACTTGACACCACTAGTTTGGACTCTTGGGGAGAAGAAGACCTGATCAAGATTAGTGTCTTAGCCACGGAGAAAGAAAAGGAGAAGTAGATAATGAGGAAGCCCCTATTTGTTGAATCAATCAACATTTTAAATAGTTTATTACCTTCAGACAAGAAAGTGTATAAGGTCAATACAGTTGATGATGTTAGCAACATCCTTACAACCTTCAAGACTAATTTTTCTAGCTTGGAAGAATCTGCATCCCTAGTTGCATAAGAGAAATACATGAAGAAGAGGCTAAGTGAATTGGTTAGCAACTTTACACTTGACCTAAGTTCACTAAAGAGTGGTCAAGCATCTTTGAAGGAGTTTGCAATAAAGGGCATGAAAATCATTGCTGATTGTATGCACCAGGATAAGTTGACTGGTGATCATTACAAGAAAATCCAAGAGGCAGAAGAAATGATAGAAAATATAAGGAAATCAATAGAAGAACCCTTCACTGATGTGAACATGTGCAACAATGTATACTAGGGGCAGTTAGACAAGATAGAAAAGGCTGAAAAAGAGATGTCTAAGATAAGGGCAAGGCAAACACAGCTCAGGAATGCTCTTGCGCCCTCTCTAGATGTACTTAATCAGAACATCAAGGAGATCAATGCCACCATGGTGACATATGATCAAGGTCCTAGCACATATTTGGAGAAGATGGAGAAGCTGACATATGCCTCATGCGCCCATCTCCAAACTGTCAATGCACTAATTGTATTTTGGAAACAAGAGATCCATAATTTACAGATTGCATATCTGGATGTACTTTCATTGTAAGTACTTATAGTTACATTTTTGGAGCACCTTTGTCATTAATGTCAAAGGGGGAGTATTGTATAGAATATGGAGTCTTACATATATGTAAAGATGTATAGTACAGAGTCTAAGGGAGATATAAGATAAAGTATGTTAAAAAGGTTTTTGTATAAGGGTACATTTAGTAAGTTTGTCATATTCCTTTGTTGCCATCAATGAAAAAGGGGGAGATTGTTGGAAATTTGACTATACTATTGTATATGACTAAATATAGTGTTGTCGTTATGGCAACAAAGTCATACAATGTTTTGGAGTCAGCGCACATTATCAGAAGATTAGAATTTGGCTAAGTATAGAAGACTGGACAGTTAGTAGAGTACCAGAAGGTCAGAGCATCAGCGCACATGCGTATGACCTAGTTAAGGTATGTGTCCTTGAAGTTAAGCTTGTATGTATGTATTCATGCTAAGTCTAAGAGCGCATGATCATATGAGACCATATGACGAAGATACAAATAGTTGAAGAGGTACAACCAGTTAATGACAGAACATAACAAAGTATGCAGCCGATTGTTGGTAATTTGATTAGCGATGATAATATTGTTTTGTAAAGGCTATGCACCTATTATATTTAGGTTTTAGACATGTAATTATGTTTTTATGTAAACACGCTTGAGCTAATTCAATTGGAAGTGTTGTATGTAATCGGTTATAGGCTGACCTAGTTAATTATTTTGGTAGCGCATATAAATATAAGATGCGTCATTGTAATATGGGAGGAGAATTGATAGAGAGTTGAGACAAGTAGAGAAGAAGTGTGCGAAGAATAGTTAAGATGTATTAGAGTTTTAAAAGAGGTCAAAGCATCAACGCATCAAAGGAATTGATCAAACAAGCAGTGTCACAGTGCCAGTTCATCCAGTAGATATAGTGTGTATCTGAGATCAGAAGGTTGTAGCCTTCACCACTTGAGTAGTGAGCTCTAGGACAATGTGTCCCCACCCCTAATAGGGTTATTTTAAAAGACTCCTAATAGGTTCCGACCCTTGACAAGGTCACTATACTAAAAGCATTGTAAAGACAACTCCTAACAAGGTTGTAGATCTTCTAACAAGGATCACAAGACACTAGTGTAGTTCTTAGTGGGTGTCAATTCCCACCGGGGTTTTTACCTATTTGGGTTTCCCCGTAACCATATTGGTGTTATGTGTTGTGTTTATGCATCTTTTTTATGTTGATGTTCATTTCAGTACTTAAGCATTAAAGTTAAGTTTCAAGAGTAAAAGAAAAGATTAAATATACTGAACATTGATTCACCCCCCCTCTCAATGTTCCCATTCCTAACAATATACTATTTTGAGGAATATATCATTACTATAGTTAAATCTGCATATCTGTGTACTATTTTATAATGCATCTATAAACAAACTGAGTGTCGATCTCATTCCTTTCTTTTATTAAACTCATTTGGAGTGTTCCTTGAGGTACATCTCCTTAGCATCTATTTCAAGTTCATAGTATTTTATTTAGTTTAAATATGTTCTTTGAATATGCTAAAAAAATATTATTTAAGTTGCGTGACTCTATTCCTATAGCATTGGACAACATGAGTGGATTGATAATGTAGAAATTCACTTTGTTTCTAGCTTATGTAATGTCAACATTTTATGTTGAACTTGTCATTGTGCTAGAATAGAATCTTCTTAGTAAATTTTACAACAATAGATATTGATTGATCAAGTTGATTACAATTTGAAGAAGAGTAAATAGTTGTTTTGTTGCAAACTTCCTTTTAATAATTAGATAGCAATGTAAGTAATGTTATGGTGCATAGATCATTCTATCCCATTTCAAGTTCATGACCTCAGGTTGACAAGTTAAATGTAGTTCATGTCCAAGAAGGGTTTCTCAAGTATATATGTTACTTATGAGATGATAGGCTTATTAGCTATTCAATCATAAATGGATAATGAAACTCCACATTTTTTGTGTCGTTGCTGGGATGGTGTTGAATCATTACCTTACTTAGACTCTTCCATAGTTTTCCAAGCTTGCATAGGAGTATATTTTTTGGCATTCAATAGATTATAATTAGAAGCAATGTTACAAAATATCCTTTTTACTAAAATCTTGTGGGAAAGCAAGAATCATAAGCCTATTCTCCTTGTATGCACTAAAGGAGAGACACTCGTGGAAGATCCCTTCCTTCAAATAGTGAAGTTTTTGAAGTAGTAGTGCTAGCAAAAATAATACCAACAAAAATACAATAACCTCTAAGCTCTTCAAACTTTTCCTCTAGTTCTCATTCTTCAAGACTTGGTGGAGGAGGTGGTGAATGTAGATGATGTGATGACAATTCCACCCCTAATTTTCACTTCCCTATAATTCATCAAGAATAGAGTGCAACTATGAAGAACATACCACCTTCATCCCTTCACAACTTTCATGGATTAGTCACTGAGGATACAAACACCTTTTTCTCTAAGTTTCATGTCTTATGCCAAAGTTATGACTATACCTGCACAAGTGTTCACTATCTGAAGCTATTCCTTTCCACTCTTAAGAATATTACCTCAAGATGGTTTATGGGATTAGGAAGAAATGTAGAGGAAAAATGGGTTTCCATGAAAGAGAAATTCTTCAAGAAATACAAGGACTATTGTAGGGGAGGAGGCTTTCATGGAGATGATATCTTTAGAATGATTCAAAAGGAGGATAAACCATTAGAGTGATATTTGGAGTGATTCTTGTTTAATCTTAAGAAGTCCAGAGACATCAATTTGGGAGAGGAGTCTATCAAAATTATTTTCCTATGAGGAATTCATGAAGATTACATGGATGTGTTAGACCTGGTGGGTGAATGAGATATTTCCTAGGTTCCTTGGGATGCAATTTATACCCTTTCTAGAAATTATTTGAGGGCAGCGATGAAGAAGACTCAAAGAATAAGGTATATTATTTCAAATGTGGTGGTAGGAGTTTCTAAGATGGAGATACGCAATATTATTATTGATATGAAGCAAGACATTACAAATTATATGATTACTCAAATGGATACTCTTCAAGCAAGGGGAAAAAAAGAAGAAAAAATTGCTTTAACAAAATATTGGCGTACTTTCCACTACAAGAAGAAGGATTGTAAGTTTAAAATGATTTCTAGCTAAGAGGAACATCCTAATTTAAAATTCTTTGAGGATGATAAGGGCCATGACTTTTACCTCGCTCAAAGAAAACCATGGAATCAACAACAATGTATTCCTCAAGACCCTTTGTCTTATAACATGCCTTATGAAAATTACCCTTCATTTCCAAATGAATTGTTCTAGGGATGTATAAACTATGGTAAACCAACATGGAACACAAAACTTGGAGCATGTCCTCTACAATCAAGACAATCTTCTAACTAACAACCACCACAAACCAATTGGAAACAATCTCCCATGAATTGGAAATAAAAACCTCAATGGGGAGGTAACAAGTGTTGGGGAGATCAAAACCAAGGATATAAACAACAGTCTTAGTTACAATGAACCCCAATTCAACCAGATATTATGCATAACCCTACCGATTCTCCATGTGCCCTTTCAACCTACTCAAATCCTGCTCAACTTGCACCTAACACCAACAATTGTCTTTCTTAGTAGGCATATTCTAGTGACATATATCAATTTTCTACTTATGTCTTTGATGTCAATGATGCATACTTACAGTCTGGGAAAATATTGGTCTCCCCAATGTCTCCTCGTATTGCAAAAATTCAAGAGGAGGATGTTTCAATAGTAGTACACCCTTCATCCAGTGAGAAAGGTCTTATGGACAAACAAAATTGTTCAGAGAAAATAACCTTGCCTACTAAACAACAAGCTCCACCATTTCCTGAAAGGATAACCTAGAAAAGAGTTGACTGTGTCCCCGACTTTGTATTAATAGAATAGTTAAAGAATGTTAGTATTTGAATTCCTTTATTCCAAGCCATCAAAGATATTCCTATTTATAATAAATCCATTAAGGAACTATGTATTGAGAAGCCACATTGCAAAAGAATGAATCCTACAACTGTTCATGTTATGGGAAAGCTAGCAGATATTATGTTAGGAATACTTTTTATTCCTAAGTATAATGATCCAAGAAGTCTAGTATTCAATGTTACCATCAATGGTGTATTGATTCCTAATACTTTGATTGACCTTGGGGTTTCTATTAATGTGATGATGAGAGACTATGTAGACATTATAACCAATAGACCTAAGGCCAAATCCCACTATTATGCAATTAGAAGATAGTTACACAATTAAGTCAAAAGGAATAGTAGAAGACCCGATTATAAAAATTTATTCATGGAAATATCCAATAGATTTCATGATCTTATAGCCTCAAGATAACTTGGGAGGATACTCTCTCATTCTTGGGAGGCCATTACTTGCAACAATAGATGCTTTTAATAGGATGTAGGTTAGGAGAGATGATAATTTCAAATGAGATTATTACCAAGAATCCTATCTTATATCCCCCATATTAGCCACATCAAGAGGGTGATCAAGAAATTTTTTATAACCCAGGAGATGGATAAGATGATTAATTTTCAACTCTAATGATGATAGATAGGAGTCCCATGATCAAATTGGAAGATGAAGATAAATTGATAGCCTACATAATCCAAAATGACTATCATTGAGACCTAGAAGACTTCACCTTAGCTTTCTCTTCCTGTCCATTGCATACTTTGTTTCTTGCAGCCACTACTAAGCATCACATTTCAACTTCTGTATTGTTTCATAAGATTTTGCCACATATATCCAAAGAGAGAATCAAATGCATGAATATTGCATCTATGAATATTTTGACTACACAAACATAGATTACACCTAAATATTAATAGTAAGATTAACCAGGAACAACAATGATAATTAATAACTTTAGTGCAAGAACATAAATTAATATTTTCATGTGATTATCAAGATATAAAGGGTCTTGATCCAAGTCTTTAAACATTGAGGATATATATATATATATATATATATATATATATATATATATATATATATATATATATATATATATATATATATATATATATATATATATATATATATATATATATATATATATATATATATATATATATATATATATATATATATATATATATATATATATATATATATATATATATATATATATATATATATATATATATATATATATATATATATATATATATATATATATATATATATATAAGAGAATTGTAGACCAATATGTTTATCTCAAAAGAGGATGAATCCAATAGTGAAAGAGATAGTTAAGAATGAACTTCAAAAACTTCTCAATGCAGGGTTCATATATTCTTATTTCAGATAGTCGATGGGTTTTTCCATTGGTTATTGTTCCTAAAAAAGGTGACAAATGGAGGGTTTGCATGGATTACAGAGAATGCAACTAAGAAACTATGAAGGACCACTTTCCTCTCCATTCATTGATTAGGTATTATATTCTCTAGATTGTAAACATGCTTTTCCTTTTTGGATGGTTTTAGTAGTTACAATCAAATCAAGATAGCTCCAAAAGGCTAGGATAAAATACATTTTAATTTCCTATGGAGGAAATATGCATATTCAATAACTTCCTTTTGGTCTTTACAATTCCCTTGCAACATTTCAAACACAAGTACTTAGTATCTTCTTAGATCTCACACATGATTGGATGGAGGTATATACATATGATTTCACCACATATGATGATACCTATGAGGAAGCTTTGGAAAATTTAAAGAAAGTACTCTAGAGATACCAAGAACATAATTTATCATTAAGAAATAAAAAATGCTATATGATTATGTAAGAACAGATAGTTCCATCCAAACAAAAGGATGTGAGAATATTTTTAGGGCATGCTAGTTATTATAGGCGCTTCATCAATGATTCACTAAAATTGTTGCACCTTTGTGCACTTTGCTGATCAAGGATGTAGAATTTGATTGTATTGACAATTGCCAAACAATATTTCAAAAGCTCAAATATGTGTTCACTAAAGCACTTATTCTTATAGGACCAAATTGGATGCTTCCTTTCCACATCCATACATATAAATCTGATCATAAAATAGGGGTAGTATTTGGATAGAGAGAAGGTAACATTGAATATGCAATTTACAATGTTAGTAAAAACCTTCAAGCTATAAAGCTTAATTATATTGTCACTGAAAAAGAAATGTTAGCACTCAACTATGCTATCAATAAATTCAGGCATTATATAATTGGGTAATAGGTATTCATACATATTGACCATGAAACTATCAAATAACTCATAAATAAGTGTATTGTTAGTGGTACATTGGTTAGATGATTGTTGATTTTGCAAGAAATTGATATCATTATCGTGGATAAGCTCAGGGAAGCAAATGTAGTTACACATTTTCTTGCACGATTAACTCACGGAGAAGAGGAAACTATCATAGATGAATCTTTTCCTAATGAGCACCTCTTTGCCATACATGTTCACACTGCATGGTATGCTGATATTGATAACTATTTAGTGACAAGGATGAATCCTTCAAACTTCTCCATACAATAAAAGAAGCATCTTGCTGAAAAGAGCCTTCCATACTCTTGGATATGAAGATATTTTTTTTATATAGAGCTTGATAATGTCATTAGATGATGCATAAGAGAGGATGAAATTTATGATATATTGCATGCCTGTCATGATGAGCCCTACAAAGGAAATTTTGCAACAAAGAGAACAACTGTGAAGATTTTAATATTGGCTACTATTGGCCTTCCTTGCATGAAGATTCAATGAATTATACTAAGCACTATGATTGATGTTAGATGATGGGTCATCCAACCAAATTAGATGAGATTCCCTTACAACCACAATAGGTACTCTCCCCTTTTTTATGAATGGGGGATATAATTTATTGGAACTATAGATTTACCATCCAATAATAAAGAGTACATCCTAGTATTTCAAATTACATGACTAAGTGGGTTGAAGTTCAGACCATGACACATGCTAGAGATAATAAGGTAGTTGAGTTCCTATATGAGGATCTCTTTAAAAGGTATGGTGTTCCTAGAGAAATTATGTTATAATAGGGATCGGAGTTCACTTCCACTCTCATTCAGGAAACTCGTGAATGCATATAAGCTTAAACATAGGAAATCCACACCTTAGACCCTCAAGAAAATGGTTAGGTAGAAGTATCCAATAGGGACATTGATTGGATCCTTACAAAAAAATTGGCATTGCATAAAAAAGATTGGTCATCAAGGTTGTTAGAAGTTGTATGGCCTATTTAATTTGAGAACAAAGCATTGAGAATAACTTTTCAACTTTTCATAATCATTACCGAGACACAACAACAAAGGGTAGTATAGTTAAATGAGTTGGATGAACTCAAAAAAGAAGCACTCCATCATATTGAAGTCATACAATATCTGAGACTATATAAAATGACATGATAGGAATATTAAGTTTGAGAATTTTAAGTTGGAGACTGGGAACTCTTTTTTGATTCATGATTTTAGGACCATTAAGGTAAGTTTCAAATTCACTGGTTGGGACCTTATGAAATTGCTGAGCTCTTCACAAATCAATCAATGTATTTATAGAAAATTGATCCAATGAAGTTTTCTTTATTGGTCAATGGTCATCATCTTTAATTGTACAAGAAACCAATGGCTCGTGAGGATTTTCTTCAACAAGTTTGTTAAGATAAGTTTTCAAACCTTCTTGCAACTTCCTCGCCTCTAGCAGAAGTTACAGATAAATATGCCTAAACTCTACCAATATGTAATCTAAATAAGTTTCCTACTCTTGGAAACATTAGTTATATTAAATAAAGCAATCTATTCTAGTTAAAATTTTTAAATCATAAAAGGCAATGAGCCCTATTCTTCCAACAATAATGAGACTTGTTAGAAGAAGCAATCAACTTTTGTCAATATATATTATGATGAGACCACAAAATTCATCTCCATTATGGTGATAGATGGACCCCATAAAATTCATGTGGACCTTCCAGCTCACACTAGTTAGTTGTTCATTTACTCCACGATATTTTTTTCCACCACCTTTTCATGAACATCATTCATTAGATTTGCATCAATATGGCTTATCAATCAACACGTGACTGCGATCATTTCTATTTATAATAACTTGTGCAAATTTGGTGAGGTACGCAATAATAATTTTTACGACATCTTCTATTTAATTTATATTTAATCTCCATGATTGCCAAAATCAAATGCTTCAGATTTGAATATTAACAACTTAATCATTGTCATTAGTTGTCTTAATCCCAAATTGTGAACATTTTTCCATTTTAAGTTGGGGTGAGGGGTATTATTTATTTTTATTTTTGTGATCGCCATTCATATCTATGATGCCCACGCAAAAAAAATTGAATTTCATGATTTTTGTCAATCTTTTAATTTTTTTTGGACTTTACAATTAAAATATAAAAAAATGGATGATTGAAAGGATGAATGCCAAGTGTTTGTGAAAAATGTCCATTAGCTGTAGGTGCACATTTTACATATAGAAATCATATGTATGCATTAAAAAAATAAATAAGGTTTGCATATGCATTTTAGTTCTTTGCCTAGATATCTTAGTAATCATTTGCAAGCATTTAAACTTGATTTAAAACTATTCCAAGCAAGCAAAAACAATCTAAAAATAAAAGACAGTAAGATAGAGGTTTCATGACAAGTGTTTGACAAAATTCTTTGAGATTCAAATTTATGCAAGAATAGCAAGGGATATTATAGAGGTGAAGTTGGAACATGTTGGGGTTCTTACAATGGTATCAGAGTGGTTTCCTTCCATTATGTGGGGGAAGCCTTTTACATTTAGGACAAAGAGTTTGTGTGAATCATGTGTAAAATTAAATTTATACAGGATCTCTGGCCAGAGCACATGCATACCTTTTAGGATTATAATAATGCCTTTCAGGGTTATAATGAAAATTTATCAAGGCTTCTACAACATCCAGAGATTCTGGATCCTTTGTAAAGGAAAAAGAGGCAAACACTAATACAAATAATTTTATTGGTGCAAAGGAAACAATGGAAAAGAAGGTGAATTTTGAAGAGAATGTTAGCACTTTCATCGCACAAGAAGTTCATATTAGTCATGATAAAAATTTTGATTTCTATGGAGCAGTGAGTTGTGTTTGCATCAACATGTGGCAACATATTACTAAGATATCACATGTGGATGATGTCAGTACTCGAGATTTGGGTAAAAATGATGTAATTTATGATGAAGACTCATGCTACAGTGAGTTTGATTTTTCATATCAGACCTTAGAAAATGAACTTGAAAATTCATTTATTGGTAATAGGTCTCAGGTTCATGACTTGAAGGGGCTTGCAATTACATTGGAAATGGAAGTGTACGAAGGGATTCTCAAAATAACAACTTCCACTTTACTAGTTGGGCCATCTTTTGAGGTACATAGTAGCAATACCTTGATTAATGATGTGTGCACTGATGATAGCACACATGCTATTGTAGATCATGAGGTGAGCTTTGCGGATACAACTTCATATCACATTGTAGACTTTGATTCAGAGATCTTGTATGGGAGCCATGAATTCTAGAGACATCATTTGGTTGAGAAAATGAAGGTTAGTAATAGCATGATTGCCACAACCATAAAGCACATTGATGTGATTGTATTACGTGAAGAATCACTTCATTAATTATTATTAAAATCCATCTTGAGTTATTTTTGGTATTTGTGAGTCTTGAACTTGAAGTTATTCTGTGTTAGTTTTGAAAGCAGATGATGGAAACCCTTTTTTATTTTTCTAAGAGGAACCCTACTTGATTTAGAGCCAAAACTTCAAGGTATTTTGCAAAATTGTAGTCTTCAGTAAATTGGGTAAATGGTTCTTATAATGGTGGTGGACCCAATTAATAGTGAAGCCATCTGATGCAAGGGCATCCTCAGTTCTTGAAGATTCTAGCAGTCTCGGTAACTGTCTGGTGGAGTTTGGTTAATTGGCTAGTGATCTCAGTAGAAGACTGGAGTTTCTCAGTCTTTGGTGATAGTTCTCGGTCAAAGTTTGTTTGGTTTCACCGATGGATCTTGGTGGTCATGGTAAAGGTTTTTGGTTGGAAGTACTGATGGAGCTTGGTGGATGATGGTCACTCGGTGACTTGGTGTTTCTGGTGCTCGGTGCTTGGTTATCGATGGGATCTCAGTGTTTACTTTTGGTGCTCGGTGTTCTTGCTGACCGACTTGGTTGTTTGGGTGAAGTGGCTTGGTTGACTGATGCATTTAATTTGGGTCACGCTCCTTGAGTTATGGATTGACCGTTGGATGTGTGGGGACCTAGATCTAGCCTGTTGCATTCTCCTATATGGATCTGGATGCCAACATGATGAATTAAATAATTGTAAGGCTATTTGAGAGATGACTTGTATTGCATTTAATATTTGTTTGTAGGAGTTAATTATGTCATCTGACCGAATTGTGGATGAAGATTAGTATTTAAGAGGGTGCTTGGGTAGTTGTTTAGGACATGAGATAGGGCATATTAGAGAGATCTGGAGAGAGTAGATTTGAAGAGGTAGAAGAAGTGTATCTGAGTTAGAAGCTTGCGAGCTTAGGAACAAGTAGATTGCTTGGTGGCTTGCGAGCACAAGTTTAGATCTTTCTTGGAATGCCTACCAGTGTCCTGTTGTGTTACAGACTTGGGCTAGCTGAGAGATGTGTTGGATCCTGCATGATCTTGTAGAACTATTTCTTTCTTTGTATTTAGCCATAATCGGGAAGGCCTTACAACTCGACACATTGCATGTAATTAGTTGTGGATGAATAAAGATAGTTGTTTCCTTTCAGATCTAGTTTTGATGTTGTGTTATTCCGCTATGTTGGTGTTTGGCTACAAGTTTTGATAGTCCTTAATTAGATCCTCCATCCTTGACTGCATCAAGTGGTATCAGAGATGAGTTGATCTTGTTTGGAGAAAGGTTGGCAAAGAGATTGTGTGCAATCTGAGTAGCAGATCCGTGTTACTGAACTTGTGAAATCATGGCCTAGTTGTTCATGCGAGGTGGTTGGTTGCGATCTGACTTGCATACAACTTAGAGGTTGTCACAAGGTGGTTGGTGTTGGGTTTGTTGTAGAGGGTTTTCAAAGATCTTTGGAGATGTCTCCGAGAGGATTGAATCCTGGTGCGATTGCTTCTCTTAGTGATGTGGTGGAAGTGAAGATTTTTGAAAGGTTTTCTTGGTAGGAAACAAATTTATTGAGCCGTATGGAGAACCAAGTTGATAACCTTGTGAAGGAAAGTGTTGTTGAGCTTTGTAAAGCTTACCAGAGTTGGGACATGCCAGTCCGGAAGAAAGTTATTTGGCTTGTTAGAAGACTGGTCCGAGAGAGAAGACATCTTACTTGTGACAATATGGAGGTTGAAGAGGTATGTGAGATTGGTTTTGATGGTCAGTTGGTGGATTCTTCCATGAAACCTATAGAGCAACTTGTGGCTATTGCTGAGTTACCTGTGCTTACCAACGATGTTGTTGACCTTGTTAAGGCTAGTGAGGAGATTGGTTTTCATGTTCAGTCAATTGTACCTGACGTGGAAATTGTAGAGCATCTAGTTGTGCTTGATTCAGTTGTTGTTGATGGGGAGTTACCTGCTATTGAACACCTTTGTGATGATGGTGTTGCCGAATTGCTTTTGCTTGGTGTCGAGGTGAAGATGTTGTTTTCTAGTTGTGGACTTGAGTCGCTGGTTGATAGTGATGAGTCTTGTGATGAGATTCTAAGATAGGATTTTGACTTGATACTTGGTGATGGGTTGAAGGCTCGGTTTGTTCTAGATGTTGAACATTCTGACTGGTTGGCGACAGATCGGTTAAGGAGGACTTGGCTAATGAACTTGTGCATTTTCTTGGCTTTGTGGATTGACAAGCCTTGTGTGAAGATGAAGTGGATGGCAGATTTTATTGAAGGAGAAAAGTGTGGGACACACTTTCTTATTTACCCCGGGTGTCTGATGCAGGGGCATCCTCGATTCTTGAAGATTCTAGCAGTCTCGATAACTATCTGGTGGAGTTCGGTTAATTGGCTGGTGATCTCAGTAGAAGACTGGAGTTTCTCGGTCTTTGGTGATAGTTCTCGGTCGAAGTTTGTTTGGTTTCACTGATGGATCTCAGTGGTCATGGTAAAGGTTATCAGTTGGAAGTACCGATGGAGCTCGATGGATGAAGGTCACTCAGTGTTTCTGGTGCTCGGTGCTTGGTTACCGATGAGGTCTTGGTGTTTACTTTTGGCACTCGGTGTTCTTGCTGACCGACCTGGTTGTTTGGGTGAAGCAGCTTGGGTAAATGATGCATTTAATTTGGGTCGCACTCCTCAAGTTATGGATTGACTGTTGGATGTGTGGGGACCTAGATCTGGTGTGTTGCATTCTCCTATATGGATCTGGATGTCAACATGATGAATTAAATAATTGTAAGGCTATATGAGAGATGACTTGTATTGCATTTAATATTTGTTTGTAGGAGTTAATTATGTCATCCGGCTGACTTGTGGCTAAAGATTAATATTTAAGAGGGTGCTTGGGTAGTTGTTTAGGACATGAGATGGGGCAGATTAGAGAGATCTGGAGAGAGTAAATTTGAAGAGGTAGAAGAAGTGTAGCAGAGTTAGCAGCTTGCGAGCTTAGGAACAAGTAGATTGCTTGGTGGCTTGCGAGTACAAATTTAGATCTTTCTTGGAATGCCTACCAATGTCATGTTGTGTTGCAAACCTAGGCTAGCTGAGAGATGTGTTGGATCCTGCTTGATCTTGTAGAACTGTTTCTTGCTTTGTATTTGGTCGTAATCGAGAAGGCCTTACAGTCTGACACATTGCATGTAATCAGTTGTGGATGAATAAAGATAGTTGTTTCCTTTCATATTTGGTTTTGATGTTGTGTTATTCCATTGTGTTGGTGTTTGGCTGCAAGTTTGGATAGTCCTTAATTGGATCCTCCATCCTTGACTGCATCACCATCATCCATAACCTCATTCATAATAAACAAAAATCAAACAATAATTTGTTGATGTGGGTGTTAGAATAACTGAGAGGGGGGGTGAATTAGTTAGATTAGTTATCCAATAGTCCCAATTGCCAAATGTATCTCTTTAAACAAACTCAACAAATTTCTGCAGCTCGGTAACATAAAATACTAAACTGTCTATGCCTTTACCGATTACCAGTTAATTACTCACAGTGATTACCAACCAAATCAAATATGCAATATGTAAAGTATGAGAACAAATCAATCATCACAAAAACACATAACTCAAAGATTTAACGTGGAAACCCTGTTAAGGGAAAAACCACCTGGGACTGGTAACCCAAAATACTTTTCACTCTTCTGAAGTGAGCTCGGCGAAGAGCCAACCCTATTAAAGGTTACAAACACACTGTTAGGTGTGACCTTGTTAGAGGATTTAAGACTAATAGTTATCGTTCAACCAGCATTCACTATGGGGCAATATGATAACAATGTACATTAATTGAATGACATGGGGTATATCATAAGACAGTTAAGTCCACTCGGTTAAGAGATTTTTCTATATCGATGGTTAAACTAAAACAGTAATTGATGTGATTACAATACAACTCAAATTGTAGATGTTCAGATCTATTCTAAGCCCATACAAATCCTCTGATCAATATATCAATTCACTTCTTCAACATTCATTAACTTACTGTCCCTCGGCAATAGCTCTTTGACGCTTGGTATTGATCTACAGTTCGGTTCTTCTTCAACCAGTCTGATTAGGCATGCATGAAACTGTATTCACGCGAAATCTTTGCAGTCTTCTATCTTCCGACATAGTTTCAACAATGAAACTCATATCTCTTATATAGAAAAGTAAACCATTTTATTTTCATCCATCAGATTTTGCCGCTTATTCTCCTTCATTGATTTTACCGCTTAAACCTTCCTTGGCAGTTGTGTTAGTAACTCATTTCAATTCCATCCTTTAGATCTCCTCTGAATTTTGTCAGTTGTGGATCTTGTAACAAACTTTATCCTCAATCTAGAAATCATAACACTTTACAACTCATCAATTTATGTCGGCTAAACTTAAGAATTAAATGCTTTCATCCATATTCGGTTAACAAAGAAACGCATCGACGAACACAAGCTCGGTTAATACTGTCACTCGGTATACACTACACTGGATCAATGTATATTGAAGTGCTTCATTTACCGACCACACTGCTTTGTTAAGTTTTGCTTCCAACTTCATAACAGATTAATGCAACATAATCAAGTCAACCATATGAAGTCATAGACTATCAATAAGTTACCCAAAGTATTCCTTATCCTCATCTGTCATATCCATCTTCCTCCATGTAGATATCTCAGTTCTTCATCTGTTCTCTCCTCTTTACAGATGTTTAGATGTTTGCAACTATCATGATAAGTATTGTCAAACTAGTTGACATCAATGAAAACATAATGACTTATTTAATTATCTTACATATCATTTCAGTACTCGGTGATCTCTAATCATTGATCTTCAAGTCATTTAGGTATTCAATCAGTTGTAGTTCATCAGTGGGTTGGCTGGACTATTTTCATAAGCTCAAAGAGTTTAACATAGACTTTTCCCTTTAATTTTCCTTTACTCTCAAAGATGGGGTTGCAACAGTGAAATGATTAAAGGTGGATTCTATGATGATAGCCATTGTAGAGATCTCAAGATTGTCAATAGAAGGAGAAGACTACATGAAATCCCATGATGTAATCTCTACAAGAGCATAATTTACCCAAATAGGTGATGGGCCCTTGGAAATGTCTAAACAAGACACAACCTATATTGTGACAACCTATATTATTATGTATTTACTTGTGAAGGGAGGCTATCAAATTTGCATGCTAATTATTTCAATTTTCTAAGTCATCTCTTCCATGGAAGACTCATCAATGTATTTGAATACTTGGAAAAATTTATTACTAGAATGATGGTTAAGGTACAAAAAGGTAAGGATACCTCAGTATCCCACCATTGTCTTATTGTATTATTAGTGAAGCGGAGTTTAGGGATTTACTGTCTTAGTATGAATTGGAAATAATTTATGGAAGTTAAAAGGGTTAAGTAGAATAATCTAGGGCATGAAGGAAGAATATTTAGGATTAGAGGGGAATCTAGAAAGAAAAAAGTATCTTAGGTAAATAATATAGCTCTTCAAGGGAACAAAAGGATAAAAATTATGAACTAGAAATTGAGCCCTCTAAAAATGAGGATGAAGGGTTTAAAATCAGTTAAACCTGGGGAGGCACACCTAACCCAAATATCAGAAGCACTCCTTGCATGATGCTACTCATTGTAATCATCTTTATGATATAATTGATATTTGATAGAACTAATATAAGTCCTATTTGTTGATAATTTGAATTTCTATTTAAGTTTTGATTTTTTAATGTTTCTATTGGGTATGTACTATGTTACTATGTTGAATGTTCAATGGTTATGGTTCGTGTTAAAATTTTTCTATGTTCAAGTATTTCAATTTGGTATGTTATACAGAAACATCATTTCATAGCTATCATTTCAAGATCTAAATGAATAGTATGCAACACCCCCCACCCCCATCGTCCCCAATTTGAGGCCCTTTTTTTTTCCCGTCCTAAAAGCTCATCTCGAAGTCCCCCTATGCTGGTGTTATATTGTTTAAAATTGTATCTCTTGCAACTAAAACTCAAGGGAAAAATTAGCCTAGAAGCTTACTAGACTAACCCCTGTTCAACTAGTCAAGAAATCCTCTAATAAGAAAATAGAAAAGGGGGAATGGAAATTAGTAAATAAAGTAGAATCAAAGGATAAAATTGAGACAAACCTTGACTTAGGTTAAGCTAAGAAAAATTCCACTAAAGAAACAATTACACCCCATCTAAAGGCAAGAAGAAGAGGGATTCTCCCAAAGAAAGAGAACAAGAATATTCCATTGAACCAATCAGAACAGGTTGATAAATGGTTTTATGCCTTTGTGTAATAGGTCCCCTTCCTTGTGTCCCTTTAGTTTTATCAAGTATGTAAGTTTGTTTGCATCCCATTAACCTTTAGGTCTTTTTCCACATTCTTGTTAGGTCTTTTTCAATGATAGAAGATTGGTTGTGAGTCAAGAGGGGTATGGTGGAGTTTACAAATGCTGAAGAAATGGTGCGCACTAGCAGGATACATTTAAAGCATGACCTATAAGAAAAGAGGAGGAGCCTTGAATCTCCAGTGTGGTTATTCAAACAAGGCCATATGATATGCGAATGAATGGGGTATTGGAAAATTTCTTTTCCAGCAATAGAAAATAATGAAGCCCACATCTTTGTGATGACAAAAGAAGGTTTCAAAAAAGTGGTATGGACCTGCAGGGTGATGTGAATGATTTTTGAAACCAAAGGACGGGGTTGCATCCCACTCTTCGATGGATGCGGCTATGCTCTAGATAGAATGTACCATTGACCAAATTTGAAAAATCTAAAACAACAATAGATTTTTGTGAAATTTTCAACATCTGTTCTTCATGATTTGCATGTTTTAAATCGAAAACATCCAAAAAAATTCAAAAAAAAGATCACTGTGTTTTCGCAGATCTGGATTTTTTTTTTGTTTTGGGTGCATTTTTTCGAGAGCATAGCTGCCACCCTCTTCCATGGGGTGTTATGTCACAAATTTAAGTGTCGATACACAATGTTCCCATGTGTCAAGTAAGGAATTACCTTGTGTTCCTGCAATAAGAAAAAAAAATGGTGTAAGAAGGTTGTGGATATGCGGGGAACCTAGTGTAACAAAGATATGCAATTCCCCATGTTTCCATGAGAGATATCCAAGAGTGCCAAGACTACTAGAAAACTAGTGGGGTCTACAATTGTAAATTTTGAGTGTGGTCCACAAGAAGTCAAACCAATTTAATGGTGACATGTGGCAACACATAGGCAAAATATATCAGGGGATCGTGGTCAAGGTAGTTTGACATCGTATTTGAATGTAGAATTGTAGTTTGGTAATCATGAGGAAGAAACATCATTCAAATACATATTTGTAGAAGCTTTCCTATCAGTCCAAGATATGGAATGTTTCATTTTTCTGTTGAAATCCTTTGAGTGTCCATCTGGGATTGATTCAACCAAGAATTTGTGGGTTGTAGTTCTTTTGTAGGGTATGTTCATTATTGGATTATCGGGACTTGCAAACCTATAGCCATTGTTGTTTTCAGTTTGAAAATCAAAAGCTAGTTCTTTAGGAAGAAAAGATAAATACCTCCCTAGAGGTGCATTTTTGCATGCAGGAAGTTTTCCTTTAGTTCAAATAGTTGTTTGATTTTTCCAGTATTATGAAGATTTCTAGGTGCAAAAGAGTGAAATTGAAGAAGGTCATGTTGCAGGAGATATTTAAAGATTGAGGCTATGAGCATGAGGAAAGTTCCTTTTGAAGCCATACAGGTGTCAAAATGGCTTGCTACAGTCACAAAGATGTCAAAACCATCAAGTGGAAGGGCAGATTATTTTTACATCTTGCAAATAATTCCTATCTTTGCAATTGTCACTTAGGTTCCCCTTTAAGGGGAGACTATAGTGGAGGATCTGGGTGTGAGAGAAGAAGTAGGGGTGTTGGAGTAATTTTGCACCCCTTAAGGAGTATCTTCAACCTTCTCCCCTGTGAAGGTAGAAGATGGGAATGTCATACCCAAGCCACCTTTGTAACACTGATCGTCCAAGTGAAATAATGGAAAAGCTCATAGGTTTCACAGGCTTGGTGGAGGACTCTAACCTTAGGGCCACCAAAAAACCAACCCAACAATTGCACTAGAAGATAAAACCTAAAGATAATCATTCTAGATGGAGAACAATTTTGTATGACTAATTGGCAGCGATTTTGTAGGTGACATTTGTGTTGCAACATGTAGCTTGTGCATCCCTTTTATCATAAAAGGGATTCCAAGGTCAATTATAGAGGGGGAGAAAAAAAGATAGGAATGACATGTAGGAAGTCCTAGGTCCTAGGGTATTACAAACTAAAAAAACATGGTTGTATGATTGGATTTCATAAGGGTGTTTCATCTTCTATTTTGAATGTTGCAATCTCCATGGAATTGTCTCCATTGAATGTATTTTGAATCACATGAATTTAATAAACCAAGTGTTTTGGATTCATCTTTGTAGAAGTTGAGTAAAATTTGTATCATTTGTCTCATAGATCTCTTTCAAATATAGAGTTAAATTCTTTATGCAAACAGTAGTGATTAAGATATATGATCGAGATTTCTAAGTAGAGTTTCATGTTGGCATGAAGTAGACATATTAATTTCAGGAGTTAAAGTTTTTTGGATCCATTTGTTTCTTACCTTGTTTTCTTATGAGGATTCTTTTACAACTTAGTATTTGACTTTGTAACCCTGACTAGGCACTGGTTTGTGCATGGTCACCTATTTTCTCAATAACAATAAAAAATATCTCAAGTTCCCTTAATTTCTATTGTATTGTTGTTTGAAATATAGTTTTCACTCCCAACCTGTTGTGAAATTGTTGAAATACCAGAGTTGAGTCGACCCTGTGTAATGAGTTTACACTCTAATGTTCCTTATTTGGGAGTAAATCTGTCAATGATGCAATACCGTTTGTCATTTATTTCATTTATTAGCATTGCATAACAGGGATACCCACCTAGGTTTTGCAGAGCCCGCAGTGAAGGAAATATTCCTCATTTCTAAGGAATTCTCAAACAATTGACCATTGACTCAAGATACCCAGTGATAGGAGAAGGATAATAAATAGGGCTATCTTGAACATCAGTTGGAGGAACCAATAGAATGGTTGACAATTTCTTGAGTTCCACTATGTAGTTCATTATAAAGGAGTGGCATTTTTTGAGCTTGTTGAAAAGATTTGTTGTTCTGTCACATCCCGACATTCAAGACGAAGTTCTAAGATAACATAAAAAATTGAACTGGGTCAAAATATCACTAACTGATTATATTTTATTTTTACGTTTTTAAACTAGAATTTATGTATACATTTATAGATATGTACATATAGTTGTTTACACTTTTTTCTCATCCACAAATGACCGATGAGGGAAAACCCAAGAATGATTGGATGATTGTGTAACTTAGAAACTTTTGAACTATTCAATCCAAGCAACAATTGAATGATAAAAAATTTGTTGAAATTTTCAAGCAAAGAGAGTAGTTGTAGTTTAATTGAAGTTGTTAAGTTGATAGTTGGTGATGTTGTAACTATGTGTACAAAAAAAGACAAACATTAAAAAAATGCTTATAGTCTATTAGTTTATAGATTTGTGATTAAATTATAAGACCAGTGGAGCAATTACTTGACTAAAATATCATGATATTGTATAATTAGCACTTTTCCTCTTTTACAATGCATAGTTATCTTGATATAATATGTAATGGGTTTTGTCAATGGGGTTGTGTTCAAATAGCAAGGCCATAAGGTTCTCATGTTGGAGATCTCTATGTTTGAATCCCCTAAAGTGACATCTATGCGGTCTTTGTGACTTGAGTTGATTATGTGGCTTCTAAGTGGATTATGTTGAATGGGGAGGCGATCCCCCTTGTGACCTCCATCTGGGTGCTGGCCCTTCCAGCTATTAACCTACCAAAAAAATGCTATGAATGTTAAGCATGAATATTTTTAAGTAGAAACCAAATAATTTTCAGATTATAGACTTGTAGAGAATGTTCAAAAAAGGGAACAATGGTGGATTGTTGGAAGATATGTGTAAAGAATATTATGAAAAAGACTATATAGATGCATGCATATGGCATATTGCATTATATAGGCAAAAATGAAATGCACACACACAAAATACACATCATGAAATAAAATACACTAAGTTTGAACAAACTTTTTATTCAAATATGCAAATACTAATAATTACATATATCAAACATTACCTCAAGTATTACACAAACATACACATTAAATACAATTATTTACTATAAATGCACAAGGAAGAACACTAACACTATTCTACGACAACTAGTCATAATATATTAATAATAAATTACTTTAAATCACTTGTGGCACTATTCACTGATAACATTCTTTCCGATTGGGTCCATTGTAACTTTGACTGGTAAATTAGTCTCTCCTTGCCTCCCAAACAACATATGCATAGAGTTCTCCAAGCAATGTTGAGGCCACTACATGAATTCATAACATTTGAAGTATTTATCTAAATTTCCATTGCTAAGTGAAACATGTGGTACCAATTCTTATTAGCAACAGTTTCATTCTTTATCCTAGTGATGTATGAGTGTTCTTTGCAACTCCCATTCTTTCACCACTCCTATTGTTAGGCAATAATATTTTGACTAGAGCTCCAAGATCCACACAATGTATTTCTTCTTTAGCATATTGCAATTGCAACAAAATTTTCTTTGCATGTGTGGGGTCAAGTCAAATGTTGCAAGAATTGAAGAGGAAAAATTTAAAAGCTTCTCGTACAAATTATTATAATGGTATACTTCTTTCCAATTGCCCCCATTCTGACATAATCATTTGCATGATAGGATAAATGTCTTTATTCTTCACCTTGATGTTGATGGAGCACTGTTAGCAGCCCCTATTCTTTTACCACTCTAATTGACAAGGTATAGTGTCACCACTTTCATTTGCTCGTGTCAGTTTCTTGAATAGTGAAAATGGTAGGAATAAAAAATCAAAATGTATTTTCATGTCAAATGACATTTATTATGTTCAAAGTCAAGTCATTCCTCAAAACTTGTAATTATACACAATGATGAAGCAATAGGAAGCAAAATGAACTTTAAGTTACATACAACCAATGTTAGTAACGATTCCTATGGGCTAATGAGTTAAGTTTAGGGAAGTTTGGACCTGTAGTTTCTAAAAAATACAACCATTCTTAAAAAATAGAAATAGATGCAACTATGGAAGAGATACAAGATGAAAAATAGACTTATGTACAATAAATGTCAGTTATGATCATTAAGGTTCATCAATCTAGGGCTGAGAGAAATCATAAATCATGGATCAAAATAATCTTTGGTGGTGAGGAGTACTGTCATTCAATTTTTAAAATCAAACAAGGACGCAAAGCGTCAAAGTTCATGCCGAAGTTAAATGTGATTTGTTGAAAGCTAATTAGCAAGAAACAATAGTAGTTGAAGTGTAACTTGTAAACATGAAATATGAATTATAGCAATAAATGTTGCAACATAAGATTAATAAACTATAGTATTTTATTTAATAAGAGTAGATGTGAATGAAGCATGTACAACAATTATGTTTTTTTTTTGTGTTGTCCTATACCTACAAAGTTTTGTTAATAGGTTTTTGCTTGATGGTGAAGTTGAAAGGTTTTCAACAAGGCCAGCACAAACCGAGACTTGTTCAGGTCATATTAAGTTTAATTTAAACTAAAATTAATTGAAAATCAAGGTATAATCAATCAATTAATATTGCATTGAGATTATAGTCAACCATATATTAGGATAAAAATAAGATATAATTAGTGTTAACTTGACTTTAACTTATATGAGACATAGAAATAATAATCTTGACCTTGTCTAATTTAATGTTGTATCAGAGACATGGAAATAATAATCTAGTATAAAAAATTTGAGAAATTGAAAGCTCAAAATTCATATATAATCAATGTTCTTTATTTGCATACCAATTATAAAATACTTATGAAGAAACAAAAATTAATGCTCTTTGTTGGCACACTTCTTTTGATGGCTCTAAAATAATTGGAGATTTATTTTGTCTATTATGGAAACTAGATAGATACCAAATAATGTTTGGTAGTTTGAAGAGGGAACCCTATAAGTGGTAGAAAATAGTGCAGACTCAAGGCAATTTTGGCCTTGATCCTTGTAGATCATCTAGGTCTCTCTTAGTTGAAGGCAACAAAAATGATTCTTCTATTCACTATGGTGTGCTATGACACTCCAATTTTGGGATCCATAATAAATGACGCCTACCTATTAAAAGAAAACAATAATTCATTTAAGAATTTTTAAGGCTTTATCAATCAAATATTGGTTATCATGGTTTATGGAAAAAATTGTAATTAATTCAGAATTATTTACATATTTTTGTTCATGTTATTCGTCTACTTAGTTATTCTTGTGCCTCTATATAAAAAATTGACTTAACAAATGCAATTAATTGATAATAATTGAGCAATTTGGGAAAAAATGATGTAATCACACTTTTTGGATAAACCGGAAATTTGCATAATGTATTGACAATTATCTTTTTAAAAGAGTGTAATTGCAATTTAATTTGTTTTGATAAATAAAATATGGATTTTCCTAGAAGGGATGTCAAAAGGCTGGAAACATAGGATAGTCGTCATTCATGGGGGTCACAGCCTGCGTGTAGTACTAAGATTGGAACATTATCAAGATTTAGTGTTCTTTAAAAATTAGGACTTGTGTATAAAAAGAACAATCCACAATTGTAAGAGGATCGGGGAGTTACAACCTGCATGTAGTAGCACCGAGGATCCAGTGTTATTCTTAGAATTCAATATAGAACATTCCCCAAGTTTGGGTGTCATTCTTTTGCGACTCAATCTGCATCTTGCAGTATCCAGTTTTGTCATTCACAAAAATCACATCCTGCAAGTAGCAGTAAAAGTAAGAAAAATCAAAGGATTGGGAATTTGGGTATTGTTCTATGTCAAATAAGGGAACAATCTCAAAGGAAGGGACCACACATTATGAAATCCCCTTATATCTTAACTCATAAAAAAAACCTAAATCAAAGAAACTCTAACTTTTGTTCAAAATAGAATGAATTGATTACAACTAACCATAAATGGTGGCTTGATAAACTCAGCGGATCCATCATCCAAACTGCATGTAGTAATTAGGAAAAACTAAACCACATAATATATTGGTTTAAATATTAGGGTAGCTACAAAGAGGTTGTAGAGCAAGACAAACATATTAAGTGAAGGAAAAACATAACTGCAAAGTGCAAACAAGTTACAAATAAGGTACACTAAAGAATATAATTAGTGAGTAGAAACAAGCAAACATACAGGCACAAAATACAACTACTCTAAAAGTAAACACAATAGGTTCAATAAAAATGAGATGGAAAGAACACTTTCACACTATTTGTAAATAAAATATAAGAATTTTTTATCTCATTTTTTTAACCATTTTATAAACGTTTTGCGGATAACAAGTATGAAATTAAGATCATCTACTTGTAGATGGCTTGAGATCTCTCGTTGCAGCATGAGAAATCATAAACACTGTTAAAAGAGAAAGCTTTCAAAATACGTTAGTAAAGCTAGGAAAACATCTACTAGAGATGCAAATTTCTTAAAATCATGAAAATTGTGGCTATGGAAATATTAAGAAACTGTCGCATTCTTATGGAAATATTTTTTATAGTCAATATTGATTTGATACTTGTTGATTTTAAGGAATTTGAGTAGCTGATGTAGATAGGTGAAACAAATCAAAGAAAGGTTAGGAAGAAAAGTTAAACAAATGGCTTCCGGAGGGGGAGTGGCTGAATTTTAGCCTAAAACTGCAATTGTTATGATAAAAGATATTCACAAATAGAATGCAAAAAACACTATAAATCTTGCAAATGAAGCATTCATCCAAAACACTTTGTCTCCTCTTGTCTAAAAAACACATGAATATATTTATACCAAAGGCAAATCCAGAAGAGTTGAATAGAAGAGAAGCACATGTGATATTAGTACGCAGACAACAAAGCTATCAAAGACACAAAATAAAATGATAGAGGGTAGCGTAGATCCACTCTGTTCATGACAATCTGAAAGGAGGACTGAGCACACATAGAGGAAGAAAAATTATTTGTATTTAATATGCACTTAATATATCAACTGCCCACATATAAAAATCTGCACACAAAATAATTGCTTCAAAATAAAATAATTGAGAAAGTGGACGAAGAACTATCAATGCACAGTGTAAAGATAAGCACAAATAAATTTTGGGAGGATGCATTGTTCTATGCTTTTAATATATGAGATAAAAAAAGGTCAAAAATAAATCTCCTCTACATATTCACTTAAGCTAATTTATAAAACTTTATTAAATTGAATAAATAATATCATCCATAATTTATACTTGTGAAACAATATTAAATAATTAAATTAAATTATTCACTTTTACCATTTTTTATTTTATGAAAATAATATAGGCTAATGCCTTTTGAAAATAATATTTAAAATATTTCACTTTTAAATATGTAATAGTTGAAAATATTTCTAGGTTATCATTCACTATCTAATATAATGAGGAATAGTAAAAATCTCTAGATTTTTCTACATTTGTATGCACTGTCAAAATCTTTATTAATTTGAAAATGACTTATGAACCAAAATGTCAAAATATGCATTATGCAGAAGAGGACAACTTGACAAAGAATAAATAAAGATTTATGTCATGAAACTTTGATTGTAGGAAAATTATTATTTTTTGAATTAAAATGCATTTTTTGCACTGACTATTTAGAATATAAGCCAATAGAAAAAGAGAAAAAAGGTTTTTTCATATTATACAAAAATGTGTAAAAATGACAACTATAGACTTTTTGTTCAAATTTTTTAAATTCAACACTATCATTGGTTAAACTAATAGACAAAAAAAAATGCATGAATGCATAAGTATTCCTGCCTTTGGCAAGAACTAACAAGTACATTTCCATATTGTCTTCCATGAAGATCGTTAATGAATCACACTTCCCAACAAGTGGAAAAGTCAATTGTCAATCACATAGGCTTTGTACATCCAAAAGATAGATGAAAAACAATTCTCGGACCCAAATATTGGTTCCCAAACTAAAGTCAGACCATGATACAACCATAAAAAAATTCAAAGAAATTGCATCGAATTAATCTCAGTGCATCCAAAGCGTACTTGAAAATACTTGTGGGATCCAGACATTGGTTCAAGAATTAAAGTCGAACCGTGATATATAAACGAGAAAATTGGTCCAAAGAAAATGTAGGTCATAACTAAGGAAGAAGAGATATAGAATTTTCTATAAAGTGCTTATGCGGGTGACAAGAATTTCAAAGAACTTACATGGGTTTCCAACGACAAAGATGAAATAAAGATAAGATATAAGGCAAAGGATGGAGAAAGAATAAAGTTGCAGAAGTGTTTTCGCACTACAAGGGAATTTTTGGAACTTCCTATTAAACACTTCGATTCCAATGATCAGTTCAAGAAAATATCAAACTTTCCTAACTAATTTTGTTGCATAACAAACTCATCTGCCATTAATAAAACCATATGAACGCTTTTTTTACTTGACATGCATGACATTTCGACACCATATGTGGCTTGCACAAAAAGATTACTAACATTGTTGAAACATAATAAGTAATTATGTATTCTCTATAAATGACACATGATTTTTAGAGTTTGCAAGATTCCATAACCTAATACAATTCTAGTGCTCGAACAATGAGAACTTCGTACAATTGCATCATTAGCAATTTTCCTTAACAAAATTTATTTTTTTTAAAGGCAAAAATTTGGTGATTTAATAGACAGTTACATGATTACATAATTTGGTGATTTAATATACAGTTACATGATTATATGATTTAATATTTTATTACCTTGCACTTCACTTACATTTAACATACACTCATTTTGTAATTACTTATTTGTTTTCCTAATCAATAACACCCAAGAGATAATAATATATTATATTATTGTAAGTAAATACATTAGATTGTAGAAGGCCTAGTGTCTTCACAACAACTACTTGATTTAGAGAAAGCCACAAAAATGCAAAAAATTTCATTGACACGTCTACCCTATCACATGACAATAAAATGACGAGTAAACCCTATTCATTTCTCTTTGAATCAGGCTAGGAAAATAGAAAATTACTCCAAAATGCTCCAAATCCTAATAAATCCTGACATACCTATACTACTCATTTACACTAGAGAAATGTGTGAAAAGCAAGAATGAAAACCTAGAAAGTTGACATGCAATTGTAGACTATGCCAAGTCACCCAAAATGAAAGAGCCTAAGGGCCCACATTGGTCCTACTTGGCCCAACAACATCATTTCCATATCAAACAAGAACAATAGTCTCATCATTCCTCCCTTCCACAACCTATGTATCCTCTACAATTTTGACACCAAAGGGGTCCCCCTCTAATTCATTGTCAATCACTCCTTCACAAATGTATACTGTGAAATTACAATAAACTTTAGTTTGATATTATTATTTTTCTTGATTTTTGTATATGATAATCCTTATTCAGACCTGCTGTATATAATTCATCTCAAATACAAAAACATTTATCAATATATATATGTCTTTGCACATAGAAGGAGACGTGACTCATAAATGAGTCACGTCCCTTCAATACCGATGCCCTTTCATAACAAATTACCTTTACCGATAATCAAATATTAAAGACTGCACTTTACATATATTGTAACTACGATATATGTAAAGTGCAGTATCGTATGTTTTTGTATTATATAAGCCACGGGTAACATACTGCACGATATACATATTGTAAGATATGTATACCGTGCAGTATGTTATATGAATTAACAATCATATAACATATTGCATACGATATCCGATATATATATATATAGCAGTCGGTATGGTGGCCGATATGCATAACAGTCAATATGGCATCCAATATATATCATAGTCGGTACTTGGTATAGCAGTCGATATTAATTGGTATGTATTATCGTATCAATAATACATATTAACAATATGTATTATTGATATGATAATATCATATCACATCAATAGTGCAGATCGATATATATATAAGGCTTAGTTATATTATTAAATATATATATATATATATATATATATATATATATATATATATATATATATATATATATATATATATATATAAGTATATTGATAATATTAGATATACATAAATATGTAATATTATCAAGTATATATATATTAATATAGAATATTAATATAAAATTATCTAATCATAGCTATTCATTGTTAACACTCCCTCTTAGCTAGATAAGATAATTTTCACTTTATGTTAGCATCATATTTTCATTTGAAATGAGGAATCACCATTCATTGTGACACCTAGTTTCCATATCATAAAGATATGAGGAATCACCATGCATTGTGACACCTAGTTTCCATATCCTAAAGATATGAGGAATCACCATGCATTGTGACACCTAGTTTCCATATCCTAAAGATATGAGGAATCACCATGCATTGTGACACCTAGTTTCCATATCCTAAAGATATGAGGAATCAACAACTGATACCTATTTCCATATCACAACGATATGAGGAATCAACAACTAATACCTATTTCCATATCACAACGATATGAGGAATCAACAACTGATACCTATTTCCATATCACAACGATATGAGGAATCAACAACTGATACCTATTTTGTATCACAGTAATAGTGATACAAGGATATATTAAATATAACATTATATCATATTTTATATAACCTCATTATGGTATGTGCACTAACAGATAATCTGTTTACCATAACAACACCACATTACAAGATCGTCATCTCGTAATCAAATACAAGTGTTCATTATCTAAGAAGTCGTCACCTCTAGAAATGTCCACAGGATGGATGAGCCCATAAAATAACATTTATATATTATATATAAAATCATATTACAATCATACCAAGAGTTTTCCTAAAGTGATCAACTTTCACCTTTGGAAGAGCTTTGGTGAGAATATCAGCAGTTTGATTTCCTGTACAAACATATTGCAACTGGAGTACCTTTCTTTCTGCCATATCATGAACATAGTGATAAGGAATCTCAATGTGCTTTGATCTATCATGAAATACAGGATTTACTGATAACTTGATACAGCTTTGATTGTCACAGAAGATAGTAGTTGGTGGTAGAGTTTTCCCAAATAGTCCATTGAGTAGTTTCCTAAGCCATACTACTTCTTTAGCTGCCATTGAAGCTGCAATGTACTCTGCCTCTGTAGAGCTTTGAGCTACTGAAGATTGTTTTCTACTGATCCAAGACACCATAGCTGATCCCAAGCTAAAACAACATCCTGAGGTACTTTTACGATCAATCACACTTCCAGCCCAATCTGAATCAGTGAACCCATGAAGGTTTAATTCTGTCCTATCATACTTGAGTCCATAGTTTAATGTACCTTGGAGATATCTCAATACATGTGTAGCAGCAGTAAAGTGAATTTCTTTGGGATCACACATGAACTGACTTAATGTGTTTACTGAGAAACAAATGTCAGGTCTGGTATTCCCTAAGAACATTAGAGATCCTATTAATTGTCTGTATAAAGAGATATCTGCAGAAGGAGATTCTGATGTTGCTTCCTTTAGTTTATGAAAATTTATTTCCATGGGTGAAGACATGGGTCTACAATTCAACATGCCAAATCTCTTCAAGATATCAAGGGTATATTTGCCTTGATTCAAAATAATACAGTCTGATTTCTGCCAAACTTCTAGACCAAGAAAGTAGTGTAGAAGACCTAAGTCCTTCATATCAAATTCTTTGGCTAAGTCTTTCTTACATTGTTGAATCAAATAGTCTTCCCCTGTAATCAGTAAATCATCAACATATAATATGATTATCAACATATCACCTTTGTTTACCTTGAAGTATAGATTTGGATCAGCATCATTTTTGGAAAATCCTAACTTTGTTAGATAGCTGTCTATTCTAGCATACCAAGCTCTGGGGGCTTGTTTAAGTCCATATAATGCTTTCTTCAACTTACATACATGTGTTTTAGGATCATGAATCTCAAATCCTTCAGGTTGTTCTAAGTATACCTCTTCTTCAATACTTCCATTTAAGAAGGCTGTTTTAACATCCATTTGATGAACTTTCCAACCTTTGGCAGCTGCAATGGCTAGAACTGTTCTAATAGATGTGTAACGTGCAACAGGAGCAAATGTTTCTTCATAGTCAATCCCTTCCTTTTGAGAGAAGCCTCTTGCTACAAATCTTGCTTTGTACTTTTCAATGCTACCATCAGCTGCATGTTTGATTTTGAATAACCATTTAGATGATACCACAGATTTTGATTTTGGTCTTGGTACAATATCCCACACATCATTCTTTATGATAGATTGATATTCTTCTATCATTGCATCCTTCCATACTTGTTGTTGAATTGCATCAGATACATTTGTAGGTTCTAAGTTAGAGAGTTCACTCATGAGTGCTGCATAGCTGGATAATATGGAAGGCCTTTTTCTTTCTCTGACTGTTCCTGGAGGAGCACCAAGAGTCTTTCCTTCTTCTATGAGTTTAGTGGCCCAAAGTGGTCTCTTCTTAGGATTTTCTAGTGTGGATAGATTTTCATCATTTTCTTCTTCCTCAGAGTCCTCCTTTTGAGTTTCCTGTGAAGTGTTTTCTTTTGATGGAACAAAAGTCTCTTGCTCTTGTGAATTTATACTTTTAGAGCAAGCTGTATCTTCCTCAAATATTACATCTCTACTTAATTCAACAAGATTCTGCCCAGGTATATAAATACGATATGCTTTTGAGGTTTCACTATATCCTACAAAGATACCTTTCTTCCCAGACGGTTCTAACTTTGTTCTCTTTTCCTTAGGAACATGAATGTAGACTGGACATCCAAATATTCGAAGATTACTTATATCAGGCTTTGTCCCTGTGAATGCTTCTTCAGGAGTTTTATTTTCAATGTGTGAGTGTGGACATCTATTTTGTATGTATACGGTTGTATTTGATGCTTCTGCCCAAAGAGAGGTATCAAGGTTTTGATCAAGAAGCATTGCTTTGGTGGCCTCAATAATAGTTCTATTCTTTCTTTCAGCTACCCCATTTTGTTGTGGATTATAAGGTACGGTGTACTCCCTCTTAATCCCAGCCTCTTTACAAAATTGTTTGAATATTTCAGATGTGTATTCTTTTCCATTGTCTGTTCTCAAAATTTTAATTTTCTTTCCAGATAGATTTTCAGTAATAGATTTGAAGTCTTTAAACTTACTTAGTACTCCCTCAGATTCTTTGTACTTAAGGAAGTAAATCCAGGTCTTTCGTGAGAAGTCATCAACAAAGATTATATAGTATTTGCAGCCTCCTATTGAAGAAACAGACATGGGTCCACATAAATCTGAATGTATCAATTCTAAAACCTCATTAGTTCTGCTTACACTAATTTGAAATGTTCCTTTTGTGTTTTTGCCTAGTGCACACCCTTTACATGCACCAGAATGATATTGTTTAAGTTTTGGTAATCCATTAACCAAATTTTCCATAGAAGATAAAGTTTTATAATTTAAATGTCCTAATCTTCTATGCCATACTTCATTTAAATTTGAAATGTCATTTACTAAGACTTGATTTATATCAGTATTTAATTCATATAAGCACCCTTGTCTTCTTCCTATGGTATTAGCTTGTTTGAAGGTTAAACCTTTAGGCCATGCTTTTACTTTGCCATCCATGAAAGTTACTCTATACCCATTATCTTCAAGTGCCGATATGGATAAAAGGTTTCTCTTGATTCCTGGGACAAATAGGACTCCTGTGAGTTGAATTGAGATACCGGTCTTTAGTTTGATTGTGCATGTCCCAATGCCTCTTACTGGATAAGAGGAGTCATCTCCAATGGTTACCTCTTCATCCGATTCTTCTGACATGGTTTCTAGTAGTTCTTTGAACCCTGTAATGTGACGTGAGGAACCGCTATCAATAACCCAAATGTTCTTGTTTGGAACTTGATTTGAGAGTGCAGAGTAGAGTACAAATTGCTCCTTCTTGATTTCTTCATTGGGCTTCTTCTTGGATTTGGTAAAAGAGGCTTGATGATTCTTGTAAGGACAATTTGTTACAACATGTCCGGGTTTGTCACACCTAAAGCATTTAACATGAGATAGGTCTCTTTTGGGATACTCCGTATTGAATTTCTTCTTTCTGAAATGTTTGAATTTCTTCTTCTTGTGAGTATTTACATTTAGTGCATGATTTTCTTCATCATTGATCTTTTTCTTTAATCCTCTTTTATCTAACCTTGATTCTTCTTGAAGACAATCTATTCTTAATCGATCAAATTTTGGAAACTTGGATCTAGCACTTATACCAGCAACAAAGGTTTCCCAAGATTCAGGTAGTCCATCTAGAGCAATTAAGGCTAGTTCCTTTCCATCAATTTCATGGCCTAGTAGTGAAAGTTGATCTCTTAATGCTGATACCCTTAGAAAGTATGCATTTATTTTCTCATTCTTATTCATACTAATCTGGTTCATTTCTCTTTTCAAAGCTAGTTTCTTGCTAGCATTATTTATTTCATATGTTTTCTCCAATGCCTTGTACATCTCATATGCCTTATCATATTTGGATAGGATTGGTACAATATGATCTCTGACCCCATCGATAATTATCTTCATGGCTTTGTCGTTCCCTTCATTCCAATTTGATAGATCGGGTTCCGCTTCTGGCTTAACCTTGTCTGGTTTAATAAAAGTTTCAACTTTATTCTCTTTTAGCAGCATTATGATTCTTATCTTCCATGATTGGAAGTTATCAGCCCCTGCAAGTCTGTCCTCAAATCTGATCATGTTTGCCATTTTATAATATCTTAAGTTTATTAAATTTCTTTAAATTTCAGAACCTTAGCTCTGATACCATGTGAAATTACAATAAACTTTAGTTTGATATTATTATTTTTCTTGATTTTTGTATATGATAATCCTTATTCAGACCTGCTGTATATAATTCATCTCAAATACAAAAATATTTATCAATATATATATGTCTTTGCACATAGAAGGAGACGTGACTCATAAATGAGTCACGTCCCTTCAATACCGATGCCCTTTCATAACAAATTACCTTTACCGATAATCGAATATTAAAGACTGCACTTTACATATATTATAACTACGATATATGTAAAGTGTAGTATCGTATGTTTTTGTATTATATAAGCCACGAGTAACATACTGCACGATATACATATTGTAAGATATGTATACCGTGCAGTATGTTATATGAATTAACAATCATATAACATATTGCATACGATATCCGATATATATATATATATATATATAACAGTCGGTATGGTGGCCGATATGCATAACAGTCAATATGGCATCCGATATATATCATAGTCGGTACTTGGTATAGCAGTCGATATTAATTGGTATGTATTATCGTATCAATAATACATATTAACAATATGTATTATTGATATGATAATATCATATCACATCAATAGTGCAGATCGATATATATATAAGGCTTAGTTATATTATTAAATATATATATATATATATATATAAGTATATTGATAATATTAGATATACATAAATATGTAATATTATCAAGTATATATATATTAATATAGAATATTAATATAAAATTATCTAATCATAGCTATTCATTGTTAACATATACTTTAGTCCAATCCCCATCTTCATTGAACCTCATACCAACAATATTTTCAAGAAACTGCAAGCTTCTAAGAATATCCACCCGCTGATTCTAAAAAATGTCCACAGGTTCACCAAAAAGAATAGGAAACATTCTAACTTCTCCACCCTCTTGATGAACAACAATGTAGTTTTTTGGCAGGGGAATTGTACGATTCTCATCAATGTTGGCCAACATTGCATCCAACTCACTCAAAAATGTATTCTTGAATAATTTCTGGCATAAAGTTCCTATAGAGACCTTAGCACCCTCAACTGAGTTAACTGTGGAAAAAATTATAGCTATGATATCCATGTTGACTCTATATCTATGATCTTCCATGATACAACTTTCAACCAAAATTTGTTTCACTACATGCATGATAAGAAAATCAAGGTGATTCAAAATCTCTTTGACTCACCTGTCTGTAATTTCTCTGAGAAAGGACATTTTCCCTTTGCTGGAAATCAAGGAGATATGGGAATCTATGGATAGATGAGATAAAAGTAGATAGAACTAATAAAAAGTGAAAACAAAATCTGAAGGGCAAATGCCAATTCAATGGGCACAGTAGAATATAAAGAATTTTGACTCCGCCAACTGATAATCTCTTACATGTTACTTTCTCTTCTTATTTTACATACAAAATATAGACATTATAAAATATAGTACACTAAATCTGAATCAAATTTTCATTCCAATATACAACTATTAATAATTACATATATCAAATAAAACTTGAAGAACTACACAAATATGCAGAATAAAGATAATTGTTTAGTGCAAATGAGTGATGAAGAACACTAACAATGTTAAGTCACAACTATTCATTGCATATCAATGATGAATTACAATGTTACATGGCACATGGTACATCTTCTCTAATAAATGATTTTTAGATTCTTAAAACTAACACGATTATCTTTTTGTATGCTATATAAATGAGAATTGATATCAATCCTTGTATGACATAATGCAAGCCCTGACATTCTTTCCAATTCCAATGATTGAAACTTTTAGTGCAATTAGTCTTTTCTTACATGTGAAACAATATACATGTATGGACCTTATTGGGGCAACCTTCAGGGGACTGCTCCAAATCATGACATTTGAAGAATTTATCTAAATTTTTATTACCGCCAAAAAATTGTGATACCAATTCTTGTTAGGAATGTCTTTATCATGTACCCCAATCCTAATGAGGCATTTTTTGGAACTCTCTATCTTTATCCAATCCTATTGTTATGGAATAATGTTTCGAGTAGAATTTTTGGATCCATATAATGACTTTCTTGTTCATCATATCATTTCTCAAAAAAATCTTGTTGCCCATGTCAGGGATAAAGTCATATTTGTCAAGCAAGAAGAAGATAAAAGTGGTATCATTTGTTCCCTTTTTCAAAAAGCATGCATTCCATTGCAGAGCAATTGACTCTAAGAAATCAAAGCGCTCCAAGATCATATTAATTTTAGAAACCCTATTTGAAGGCTTCTCATCTAAATTATTCTACCACTCTAATCCTTTTTAATTCATTCCATTCTAACATAATCATTGCCTTTGTCAAATCCATGTTTTCATTCTTCACCCTAATGTTGATGGAACATTCTTAACAACTAAAATTCTTTTACAACACCATATCGAACAATAAAAAGTCCCCAAGTCTACACTCTTATAAAAAAGTTAATTAGGTGGTTTCCATTTCAAAGAAAGTAAGTTTTCATTAAAAAATCCTAAATGGATTCTTATTTCATCTTGACAATTTCTTGAAAAGTGTGAAAAAAAAATCGAGCTTGAAAATGTACAATCATATCAGAAAAGAAACTATAGAGACTCACCGAGTGGAAACTTTGGGGATTTCCACTAGCCGATATTCAAATTTTCTTGAAAATTAAGATACAAAAACCAAAAGAGATAGAATTGAGTCTAACCTACTTTTGCAGATGTCTCTCCCAACTCCTCCTTCATTGACTAAAAATCCAAGTCTATCTTGACAATTCTCTGAATGAAAATGATTTTAACAATGAAAACAAAGCGTTTGAAGCAGGTGATATTAAATTTGTTTAAAGTTGACAGCAAAAGTACATATTTATCTTTTGGAAACTTTGATAAGATATTTCCATGTGTTCCACCACTTAATGAGCATTGATGAATGTACTTATAATTTCCTAGAAAACTGGGGCCTTTACAAAATGGGTATTCTGATAAAGACTTTCTTGCAACTTTCAAACTATAAGAAAAGTAAAGTTACAAGAGATCTAACATTCCATAGTTAGTCGATGACACTTTGTCTAACTCGGTGTAACCAATAAAAAAATTCATTTGCTTCAATCAACAATCAGTCAAATGACAATTTAGAGAATTTAGAACTCCTTTCAGTATATACCCAAAATCTCAATCAAAAATTTTTGCAATATGGTTAAGGAATGTCTTATTGAACCTAGTACACGACATTTGGAGGATTACAAAATAGGGTTCTAAATTTATGAGGTGTTCTCCCACTTAATGATGCATTAATGAATGTAGTTACAACTTCCTGTTAAATTGAGACCTTTAGAAATGCTATTGTGATAGAGGTAGGGAACCAGTCATTCTAGTAACTTTCAAACTGCAAGAAAAGTAAAGATACAAGATTTATAACATTCTACAATTAATTGAAAACACTTAGTCTAACTCAATACAACTGATGGAAAAAAATGTCTTTTTTAATAAACAATCAAGCATTCAGAAAATTAGAGAATTCAAAACTTGCATCAAGATCTCTTAGAAATCACCAACCACAAAGGGATTCCAATATCCTCTTATTAACTAACTACAAGGACTTAATTACTATACACGTGCCAAAAGAACATAGGATACATATAGTTCACTCATCAATGATTTTTCAAACATCGCAAAATGTCAATTTCAAACTTTCAAATCAGAAAACACCAAAAGTAACTAATCATTCTAAGAATTGTTTACTCTACTTTACATTATATTTCTTTAAATGTTTCTCACTTTATATTTTGTTCAATACTGGAAGAATAAACAATGAATTGTAACTAAACAGAATACAAAAATTGTATTTCAACACATTAATATTTAGAACACACTAATAATCATTGTCGGATTTCTTCAAACCCAAAAAATTTACAACAATGTTTGTATATCACATACTTAAAGAATGTAATAGATACGAGGAAAGGTTATCTATATAGTACTATATTTCAACACAAAAAACTCACAACACTCAAAATAAATATAAAAAAAGATAGTATTTTATCTAAACAAGATTCATGATGATATAAAATATCATTGTTCCATCACTCAAAAATGAAAACATTCATGGAAATGTCTACATAATCTTAGTTGACAAATCTCTAATACATGCATTCAAAATAGTCAAGTGCTCAAAAAAGTGGCAAATAGATCCATTTATTGATCTCGATCTACCATATATAAATATCTAATCATACTAACAATCTTGCAAGGTAACGACCCGTTCAACATAATTATTTTTAAAAGTAATTTAAAATCCACACCATATTTATAAAACTATTAAACAACTCTCTAGAGCCAATAGTTTTAAAATCCACAACATAATTATAAAACTAATAAATGGCTCTCCAAAGTCAATATTTTTAAAATCCACAACATAATTATAAAACTAATAAATAGCTCTCCAGAGCCAATAGTTTTAAATACCCAACGTTGAAAGAAAAAAATTAAGCAACAAAATATAACAAGATCTAATTGATCACAACAACCCCTCCATCCCTGACTTTTCCTCCAACTAGTGCTTCGCACACAACATCCTTCCCAGCTTCTTCTCTTTCCAATATTCTTGCCTTGTATTGTGTGTATTTGGAGATGATAGATGATATAGCTTTTCCATTAGAGATTTTTTTCATGTTAACTCTCATCTTATGTTTGGTTTACAACTCTCAAACGCTTTCTATGGTTTTGCCTCACATGTCACTGATTTCATTTTTAAAGATCGGGAGGTTAGTTGTTAGGTTCTTCAAGCTATCCATTGTCTCTTTATTCACTTTGTCAATAGATAGTTCCCCCTCTACTCTTTTCTTGAAACTATGACTACCAACACTTCTCTTATGTAGTGTAACTCCATTTTCTTCAAATAAGTCTACGTAACTCCATTTTATTCAAATAACTCTACTTGTAGAGTATAAAAGTTACTCTTTAGAACTTGGGTGTCCTACCAACCTTGTTCCAAAGTTGTTATTATCTGACTTTATAACTCATCCATTACATTGATCTTCCATTCTAGCATATCCGCACATGTGCTAGATTCATTCTCATCCTTATTGTTGATTATTCCCTCGTGAACCAAAAGACCCACAAGTAACTTTGAAACTTCTCGTAAGTTAGGGAAAATCATTGAGAAATTATTTCTCCTTTTTAAAGTCTCTGTATCATGATTCCATATTTTTGTTTTCTTTAAAATTAGACTGTATACTCTTATAGACTCTTCAATACATAGCATTACATCAATTATAAGTGTACTGACCCAGTTATCCATTGTTAGAGGAATAGATCGACACTTTTTCATTTGTTCCAATTTATTAGGATCCAACATGTCAATAGGGAAGCTCATACTTTGCTTTCCAGACTAATTAGTCATGTCCAATATGGATTGATTAAATGAGGTTACGAGCTTAATTATCTTTGTAGCACTAAATTTTTATGCACCTCAAGTTTAAGCCTTTTTGACAATTCACTCACACCAAATTTTGCATGATATATATCCCCCCCAATAGTAGATAGACCCATATCTACCCTACTCAAGCTAAAGTCAAGATTTGTAACTTTGTTTTCATCCTTGTCTCCAATAGTATTGGCAATTGCCAAGAATTCTTGGTCAAAGCTAGGGTTAGCAATCATTCTAGACATTCTCCTTACCTTCTTTAGTTTAGGGGTATCTTGCAATAGCTTAGCTATTGTATCTAGCATTGAGGTGTATCTTTTTTTCTTCTCTACAACTTTTTTCAGCCACAAAGGGGAACTAACAATGGATGAGATGAAAATATTGGTTATTACATTGCTACATGATACATGTGTCACCATAGTAGGAGTTCAAAATCATCGAGAATGGACAGATATGAGATATCAAACAACATGTTGCAAATATTATCTTCACCAATTTGTTGGAATATTAAACAATTATTTTCTTGCGCAAAACCCACAATAGGGGAAATATTATAAGGGTTAGGACAAACAAGAAAAAATTTCCTTGCCTGCTTTTCATTTCGAGGACATAGGTGCATCTTCCTCACATACATATTTTACCTTCATATCGTTACCTAGCTACTCTCCATCTACTCCAGACTGAGAATTACTTACTTGTGAAATAGAAGTCAAAATGACACCACTCTTGCTCATCAGATGATTATGAGATGTATCTTGTTCTCCACTTACTGACCTCTTTGATCTAGAAGAAGTACCACACTCTTTTTTCCTTTTCTCAAGCCATCTCCCTATTCTCTCCACCACATGCGAGGTTTTGTTTTCTATATTAAAACTCTCCTTATGTAACCAATAGAGGTGTGGAATAGGTCCAAGAATAATGTTGTGATATACCTCATCAACCATATCTGAACCATCACCAATTACATTTTCAAAAATAGAAAGGCCCGCTCAAAAAGGATTTGGCATGCTGCAACATCAACCTCATGCAATCTCTCTTCTAGACCTCCCTCATATCTACGCAATATTCCCAGTAATATTCTAGTTGGGGCTCATGGAGATATGACTTCCCTCTATGAAAATGGTCATAGACATAACATTTATTTTCATACAAAGTCCATGATAGAAACTGAGAATTGAACTTTGATAGAATTTTCATTTTTGTCTTGGCAATCTCATTGCTTTTACAACTGAGATATGTTGGGCGAATTGGGAATGGGTACCCCTTTTTCTTCAATTTTTCTATATACTTAATATTCACCTTTACAATTTTTCGACGTGCTTCTATGAACACAAAATAATTAGAAACATATTTGGGAAATCTACATAGGGAATTTTCAAAACCCCAAATTCTCAAATATGAGAAACTATCAAACTAAATAAAATAGCTGCCATATTGAGTCACAAAGGTGGAAATTTTAGGGGAAAACCTTTTTTTTTTTTTTTCTGGCGGCCCTTCAATCTTTTTAATAACCACCCACATAAACACATCACATTCACACAAACATAATTTTTCATCTCTTCTTTCTTTTGTAACTGCAAAAAATACTCACAAGTTTGTCTCTCATTGTAGAGTCTATGGTTTGCAAACTAGGTCAGACAACTTTTTTTCTAGCAAGCACATATATCAACATTGAACACATATGGAAATCTCCACCGCCCCCTCATAGATAGCTAGCTACTCATGCAAATGATGTCTCATCAACTTTGACTAGTCAACGTACTGACCATCAGAACACATAGTTATCATGAACCCACATCTAGAAATAAAATTTCTTCGACTCCGCACTCCCCATGACACGGTGTAATATAAAATAGTCTCTTTTTAGAGTTGAAGGAATCTTAGACTTTCATTCCCTCTTAACCCGTAGCTAGGAACTTGAAATTTGACTCAAACACCAATCTTTTCTCTTTAGAAAATAGTCCCAACGAAACTTAATAGATACATCCACAAATGAATCTCGTCCATGAAGCTTCAGTGCTTGGGACACAACTTCAAGGTCAATGTTAATGAAAATCAAACCATTGGAAGTTCAAATTTCATAGGTCTTATATTCATAATGATTGTCACAAAAACCATCAATTTAGGACAAGGAACTACAAGTGGGAAACCACATGCTTCAAGTAAATCACTCTCTACAATTTTTTGAGAAATGAGAGTTATATTCTTCTCTCATTCTCCTCATAATGCCATGAATACCCATATCATACAACTCTATGTCTTTGATCCCTTTTAGGCTATTCTCTATAGAAGACGACATTAGAAAGGATAGGGTTTGAAATTTGTACTATAAAAGGAAATATATCAAGCGTTTTACAATTATGGTTACCAAAAGATGGCTACACCCTAGAATTTCACAAAACAGAATCTAAGGTACTCGACAAATTACTATACACGCTACAACCTAAAGAAGCTTTACTTGTAATTCGAAAAGAATAGTAAAACAATAGAGAAAACCCTTACACTAACCTATTTGAGTGCATGCCTGGAAATTTTCCCCTTAGCACGAAACTGAAAACTTCACTCTGCTACCTCCTCAAATTGAAAATACTACCATGAAACAATAGCAAAATTTCATTTAATTTATCTGATTGGAGTACACTACATTCTTAAAAATCATGTCAATATATTTGCATATCTTTCACCAACTCACCAATCATTCATGCAAGCTAGTCGTCGACACCTCGCAATGAACATGTATTGGAAATTTGGAAATCCATTTAAGTTTGGTAGTCCGTGAAATTTTAACCAATACCAATACACACTGACAAGTGGTCATGTAATTGTACAATTTAGAAACTTGTCTAATAAATAACTCAATGGCTATAAAAGTTCAACACTTGCCCAACTTGACGACATAAAGGTAATAAGCACAAAGCAATACATTACATTCAACAACACTTCAAATATACACTCCATTTTTAAAAACACATTTTTCCTTTAAGTCGGGTACTTCACAACATTTTGATAAATAGAAAAACACCACGAAATTCCAAAATTTCCCTGCTTACCAACACAAGTGCTACTAAGCACAGAGGGACAAGTATTGGCCCATCTCAAAGAAACACATAGAGCCTATTAAAATCAACATCATAGGCACAACTTGAGTCATAACTTACCCAACACAACTCTTCATAGTACCCTTACCTAATAGAAAATCGTCTCACATCCACAAACTATTTCAATCCAATACCTTGTCAATCAAAGAATTATATTCTTCTCTCATTCTCTTGGCAATGCCATGAATAGCCATACCATGTAACTTTGTCTTTGAGGATCCTTCTATTGAAATTGCCATCGCAAGGAAAAATAAATTTGTGTCCCTAAGCAAACATTCCACGCAAAACATCACACACCATTAGACAACTTCCTGGTAGGGTGAGATGACATTTCAACATTCCAACAGTGTGAGCCAACATTCAAGCAACATACAACATTCCAAGAACAAATGTACACAATTGCCTAGTTCTGCCATTGTTAGGAAGTTGTGCAATTCTGGCCACTAGGATTAGACAACTTTGTTAGAAATAAGAAATATTGAGAGGGGGGGTGAATCAGTATTTCACAAACTTTTACTTTTGCCCAATTATGGATATAAAAAATTAACTTGAAGCTTGCATAAGAAACTAAACTAAGTAAACAAAATAACAAGCATAGCAATAAAGAAAATGAACTCATAACACCACTTTTGTTCTCGAGGAAACCCTATCCAAGGGAAAACCCTGGTGGGGATGATACCCACAACTGATCCACTAATCAAAAGATATCTGGTTAAGGATTTGACACAAGGGCAGACAGGGAGAGGGGCCAAAGGCACACCCTAACCAAATCCACCTTGTAGAGATCACACGCGGAAGCAACAAACACACAAGTGAGAGAGAGAATGCATAAGCTTTCATATATTTATTTCAATTTGATTCATACATGTTGGGCTATAAGGCCTTCCTAGTTTAGGACAGATATTACAATTCAAGTACAGAAGTCCTCCAACATGCGAGGATCTGAAATAATATTCTATCTCCTAGCTTCTATCTCTGATGTCCTAAAACTACAACTAAAGATTACATTATATACAAGAGGCTACCAAACAAGTCGGCCTTCAGATCCACCATCAACGGAAGGAATGACCGGATCTAGGTCCACACGCTTCCAAATGATATATGCCAGCATTAAAGACCATAATTAATTGCACAAGTCAGCCTCAACAGGAAACTAAAACAAACAACTCGGTAAGCAAGGATAATTGAGCGCCAGACAAGCATCACTGAGTGCCAAAGAGATAACCGGCCAACCCTGGTAAACAAAGGAAATCGAGCAACATCGAACCAACCCGGTCAAAGAAGGAACCGAGCAACACAGGAAAACACAAACACATTTTTGGTGATACATGATTGCCAAGGACCCGAGATGCTCCTGCATCAGACACCTGGGGTTATTTGAAAATGATTCTTTGAATCATGAAGCATGTACGATCTAAGATGAATCCAACTTAGATTGTGAAATCCATGAACTGTCTTCAATCGGTCTATTCTTCCACTTAACCAAATATTCCATATACTATTTTCCTCTTGTACTTCTGCCAATTCTTTGCTCCAAAAACTGCTCAACTTCTTCTATATGTTTCTTAGGATAATCATTCAGTACTGTCATTTCTTCATCCGACTCATGGTACTCATATAAATCAGCAATGTTGAAAATAGGTGATATATCCATGTCATCAAGTAACTCAATCTCATATGCATTGCCATTGTCAAATCTCTTCAAAATATTACAAGGACCATACTTCTTCATTTTCAGCTTCCCATATGTTCCAACAGAAAATCTTCCTTTCTTCAAATGAACAATTACTTCATCACCGACTGCAAAAGTCTTATGTCTTCTTTATCTATCAACTCTATCTTTGTATTTCTGATTACTTTTCTCCAACTTATGTTTCACATCTTCATGCAATATCTTCATGTACTCAACAAACTTTACTCCTTCAACACTTCTCTTTCCTTCATCAACAATATCCCTCAAATCTGATATACCTCTCAGTTGTATGCCATTTACAATCTCAAAATGTGACTTTCCAGTACTCCTATTCACTGAATTATTATATGCAAACTCTGCTTGTGCCAACACAGAATCTCAATTACTCAGTGTGTCTCCAACTAAACATCTCAAAATATTACCCAAACTTCTATTCATAACTTTTGTCTGTCCATCGGTCTGTGGGTGAAATGTAGAACTATATTTCAACTCAGTGCCAAACTTTCTCCAAAGAGTTTTCCAAAAGTATCCAACAAATTTACTATCTCGGTCAAAGATAATACTCCTCGGTAATCCATGCAATCTGACAATTTCCTTAAAGAAAAGATCTGCTATATGTACTGCATCCAATGTCTTTCTACAAGGTATAAAATGTGCCATCTTAGAAAATCTATCCACAACAACAAATATAGAATCATTACCTCTCACTGTCTTCAGTAAGACAAGAACAAAATCCATACTGATGTCAATCCAAGGTTTATCAGGAACATAAATCGGTGTATACAATCCATTATTTTGACTTACTCCTTTTGCAACTTGACAAATTCCACAACTTTTCACAAATTTTTGAACATCTTTATACAATTTTGGCCAAAAGTATTTATCCTTAAGAAAATTCAATGTCTTATCAATACCAAAATGTCCAGCCAAACCACTACTATGTTTCTCTTTTATCAAATTAGTTCTCATTCCTCCTCTCGGTATACACAACTGAATACCTTTAAACAACATACCTTCTTGAATGAAATGGTCTTCCCATTTTGTACTCAGTTGATCTTGAATAGGTGCTCTACACTTTCTCCACAACTCAAAAAAATAGGATCAGCTTCATACAAATCTCTCATGTCATCAAAACCAAGAACTTCAATTCTCATCTCGATCATCAAAGATCTTCTTCTACTCAATGCATCAGCAACTCGGTTAGTGAATCCACTCTTATGCTTTATCACAAATGTATAACTCTGCAAATACTCAACCCATTTCATATGTCTCTGGTTCAACTTATTTTGACTACCCAAATACTGTAAAGCTTTATGATCGGTATACAACACAAATTCACTCGGTATGAAATAATGTCTCCATTTCTTTAGGGCTTGAACAATAGCATATAATTCTTGATCATACACATAATATTTTCTTCTTGCATCATTTAACTTTTCACTAAAGAAAGCAACAAGTTTACCTTCTTGACTCAACACAACTCCTATTGCACTTCCACTTGCATCACATTCCACCTGAAATACCTTATTGAAATCAGGCAATGCTAACACAAGCAATTCAACAACCTTCTACTTCAGAGTCTCAAAATTTTTATCAGCTCCATGTGTCCACTTGAATTCTCTTTTATCTCCTCTCATAGTGTCATTCATAGCATTATAAATTGAACTAAAATTCCTAATGAACTTTTGGTAAAAACTTTCCAAACCATGAAATGATCTTACCTCACTAGCATTCTCAAGTGTAGGCTAATTCAAAATAGCTTCAACCTTTTCAGGATCCATTTTCAAACCATCAACTGAAATCACAAATCCCAAATACACAATCTCCTCTTGCACGAAAGAACACTTTTTCAAATTAATCAGCAACTTTTCTTCTTTCAACCTCTGCAATACTTGTTGAACATGCAATAGATGTTCTTCTCTGGTCTTACTGAATATCAGAATATCATCAAGGTATACAATCACAAACTTACCCAAGATTTTTTTCAAAACTTCATTCATCAACCTCATAAAAGTACTCGGTGCATTAGTTAAACCAAAAGGCATAACCAACCACTCATACAAACCTTCTTTTGTCTTAAAAGTAGTCTTCCACTCATCACCTTCTCTAATTTTGATCTGATGATACCCACTTTTCAAATCAATTTTGGTAAAATATTTTTCTCCACTCAAATTATCCATTATGTCATCCATTCTCAGTATAGGAAACCTATATTTCACAGTTATCTTGTTGATTGCTCTGGAATCAGTACACATTTGCCATTCTCCATTCTTCTTAGGTTCCAATACAACAAGTACTGCACAAGGACTCAAACTTTCTCTGATCAAACCTTTCTACAACAATTCTTGAATCTGTCGGTTCAATTCCTGATTATCGATAGGTGTCAACCAATGTGGTTCCTTATTCAGTAAACTAGCTCTAGGGATTAGATCCATATAGTGATCAATGCTTCTCTTCGGTGGCAAAGCATCAGGTACATTATCAGAAATGATTTCACTGTACTCGGTGAGTAACTTATCAATCTCTTCAGGTATGCTATTCTCATTTTTCTTACTCAGTTTGTTAGGAATCACAACAAAACATACATCATTCTTTTTCAAATCCTTAACAAACTTTCTTCCTTTCATCAGACAAACTTTCACAGATGTACAAACACTACTAATAGGTTCTTCAATCAAAGGTAACAAGATCTGCCTTCTCCCATCAGCCCAAATAGTATATTTATGCAATCTCCCATCATATATAGCTTAGATATCGAGTTATCTTTCTACCTGAAACTTTGCATTCACCTAACTAGGTTAATCTAATAATCACAAGGTAAAAACTTTCCTTTCAACTTATTTACCATTTTATTCCATACCTTGATTTTGTCTTTGCCCTTCCTCTTTCTATCCAACTGTAGATGTTCCCACCACAAGGATGCATGACCTTTTAATTTTGTGCTTGCAATTTTCACCTTCTTTTCCTCAGGTACATTCTCATATTCAAAGTAATTTTCCATCTCGGTAATCCAGTCCATCAATTCATCAGAATTCAATTTTCCACTATACTCAGGAGGATTAAAGTGTGGTGTAGACTTTATATTCATCAAAGCTTTCAATAATCTTTTCTCACCCTGATCCATCACAGGTGTTGGCTCTACATCACCTTGTTCTTCCTCAATTTCATCATCACTAACATCTTCAAGATGTCTTCCTCTTCTCTGGGTTGTTTCAACAACTTCTAATATAGCAACAAGTTGTCTCAACATGTCTACCAATCCTGGATCCACATCTCGCCTCCCATGAACCATCTTGAAACCCTCTGCAATTGCAGGTCAGATCTAATCTACTACCCAACAAAAAATCAACTAGGGTTTGACAAGAAGGAACCCTCAAACCTAGATTCGCAAACCTAGATCCAGATCTCACCTCGCTCTAATACCACTTGATGCAAGGGCAGACGGGGAGAGGGGCCAAAGGCACACCCTAACCAGATCCACCTTGTAGAGATCACATGTGGAAGCAACAAACACACAAGTGAGAGAGAATGCACGAGCTTTCATATAATTATTTCAATTTGATTCATACATGTCGGGCTGTAAGGCCTTCCCAGTTTAGGCCAGATATTACAATTCAAGTACAGAAGTCCTCCAACATGCGAGGATTTGAAATAATCTTCTATCTCCTAGCTTCTATTTCTGATGTCCTAATTGATGTCCTAAAACTATAACCAAAGATTACATTATATACAAGAGGTTACCGAACAAGTCAACCTTCAGATCCACCATTAACGAAAGGAACGACCAGATCTAGGTCCACACGCTTCCCAATGATAGATGCCAACATTAAATTTGTGACCATAATTAATTGCACAAGTCATCCTCAACAGGAAACTAAAACAAACAACTCGGTAAGAAAGGATAACCGAGCACCAGACAAGCATCACCGAGCGCCAGGGAAATTCACCGAGTGCTAGAGAGATAACTGAACAACCCCGGTAAACAAAAGAAACTGAGCAACACCGAACCAACTCGGTCAAAGAAGGAATTGAGCAACATAGGAAAAACACAAACATGTTTTTGGTGACACAGGATTGCCAGGACCTGAGATGCTCCTGCATTAGGATGTTGACCCTGTTAGAAGTCTGTTACATACATATAGTGTCTTTGTCTTGATTAAAGGACTTTAGGCCTTGTTAGAAGCCTCAACCCTGTTAGGAGTTGTTATTACAAAATAAATGATTGCAAGATGAGCTCACTGTCCAAAGATACAAGATACAATAATAGCTTTTGTTACAAAGGTAAAATACAAAACCTTTTACTGCTTGTCGAATAGCTTTTCTATTCTGATGTGGCTTGTAGGCTCTTCACTTTCATATAAAGCTATTTCTTTCTTCCTTCTTACAATATACAACTTCGCATCATATGTCAACTTGTTACAATTTCTATATGTATCATGTGTACATTTCACATTACATAAATCTTACATATATACAAGTTATTACAATTAATAACTTCCAATCGGCTTACAATACATAAAATCTTCTCAAAATATAAAATCACTTCATGTTGCCTTAGGGTTAACATCTAGGATGTTGTCCCTACATGGTTAAGTCATTATTTTGATAAACAAAATAATCCCTTAACTTATTGTAATCATATTCTGTCTTTTGCTCTGTTCAGGTCGGCTCAACACTGTCTCTGTAAAACTTTAATATCTTCTTCCATACATGTTGTATAGACGTGCGCTCTCATATGTGGCTTTGATATACATATAATGATCCATGTTCAAGTGCACATTCACTAAACCTTCTTCTTTGAACATTGCCAATCAAAATTGTCTCCGATTAGACTGGTAAACACTATTCTACTTAGACAATTTTCTAGTGCGCTCATACAAGACTGCTTCCAATTATTATGCTATCTTCATACTAAGTATATGTTTCCATAATGACAACATTCTGATGTCCTACTTAGCCAAATTTCCAACAATCTCCCCCTTTGTCATTGGTGGCAACATATGGGAAAATTGGCTAAGTCCCAAAACTTAAATTACAAAATTGTGGCTATAGAAAAATGTGGATCTTACATAACTCCTTATTTATCCTACTTATATTCAAAATACTTATATCTCCAAAATAATTATACTCCCCCTAAGAGTATACATCATTCTATACATATAATATCTATGCATTCAATTTTTAGCTTATACTACTCCCCTTTTGACAACAATGACAAAGGTGTCAAAAATTACTGTAACAAAAATTTTTAACCTCGGATTTCAATATTGCAAGGCCGGAAGGCTTGCAACACAATCTGCAAAATTGATTTTCAATCTCTCTATCTCCTTATCCCGTGACTTCTTCACTGCATCAGAAATACTGAGCAATGCACATAGGCCAAACGATGCAATCTCTGCTGCCTTCAGATTTGCATAAGCAAATTTTCCATAAGATGTCTTCAAAGAAAGACATTCCTCCAATTGATTATCTAAAATACTCATTTTCAGTGATACATGCTCTCTGAGTAGAGAGAATATTTTCAATTTATTTTCCTTTTCATCATTCAGAAGTCTCATATCATAAAAAATCTTGCTTGTTTTCCTTTCAATTTCTGAGATCTTTGCATTAGGGCTTTGCAAAAAGTTTACTGCCACTTGCAGCTCTGCTTCTTTTACCTTCAACTTCTCTGATATCTTAGATGTGTGGCTCTATGTTTGTGTACACTGAATGTACAATGCTTTCCCTCTTTCCATACATCTTCTCAACTCTTTTATACATATATCCAAATTGTCTAGTTCATTTCTGATATTCTGGCATACAACTTGAAATATATGTGCATCATGGGCTGCTTGGGCTTTTACTGTAGCAATATCAAATAGGTTGGTGAATTCTATGTCAAAATCTTTCACAACCTCTTTTGCCTTTACTTGGGGATCGACCTCACTGATTTGTCTTGATATTATGCTTTGAAGTTTACCTGTTACCTCAAGTAGTGGTCCTTCCAAGCTTTTTACTTTCTTGTTCTTTCCAATAATCTTGTTCAGAGATGAGATCAACTCTATTTGATCATCATCATCAACTTCCTGTCGTAAGCTTGCAAACACTGATTCAAACTGTGGTTTTTGTGGTGTTTCTGCTGTGTCCTTAGGCTTTGGAACGATCACTGATTGTTCCTGTAGAACCGTATGCTCTTTTATTGTCGTATCAGTATTTGTTTCCTCTTTTTCTTCTTCCTTTCTTGGTTCAATCTCTTCTTCCTCATTCTATGTTGTTTCTTGTTGCTCATCCATCAAATTGCCAACATCGACTTCTTGGTCATTGAAGGGATTTTCTTCATTGTCTAAAGTGATATTTGTTCCTTCAACGTTCATAGATTCATCTTCAATGTTGATGGAGGGTGGCGGTGTTGGTGATGGTTTAGTCTGATATTTTGCTTCAACCGCTTGATCAGATTTACTAATTTGCTCACTTGGTCCAGAGGTCATAACCTTCACAACTGCTTGCTCTGTTTTTGTGTTAATCTCTTCATAATTGCCTCCCATAATCATTATTGTTCTCCTTTTCTTCCTCGGATGGGTACTTAGACTTCTCATTATTTCCTTGAAGTGTTATTCATCTTTTATTACACATAACTTTCTTACAAATCTCTCTCTTATTCCATTATCTTCTTTTGTTGCTCTCTTCTTTCTGTTAACCAACTTCTCATAAAGATTGTCAGGGATCTTGCCTTTGATATCATCAAATTTATTATCTGCAAGGATCATATGTCTGACAACTGCATTCTCGAATCTCTAGATTCAATTTCTCAAAGTTGTCATACATCTCATAGAATTTATTCAACTTAGTGAAATCACCTTCATTAATGATTAAAGGGTTCACTTTATCTATCTTCGGCTTCCATTTCTTCTTGTTGCTTCATGCCTCTTCATCTGCCTTAGTTGCTGATGTTTTCCTTTACACTGGGGTAAAGATAGTTTTCTGTCTTTTACCTGGTCTGCTTGCCATTTCTTTAACTCTCTTATTTGGTGTGGTGGAGGAGGATCTTGTGGATATCTTTACTTCCACTTCTTCAACTTCATCTATGTCCTTAATTTCTTAAGTAGGGGCTGCAAGAGATGTCAAGGGTGGAATTGATAGTATCTCTTTCTGTCCAATATCCCTTATTGTTGTTGTTGTCTTCTTCACAATAACAAATTTATGTTCTATCATACTAGTATCTTTCAATATTTTCTTGATGGTACCGTCTACTCTTTTCTTTGCCATTTTCTATGCTTGTGATGATTGTGCAGTATTGAGGCTATCTTCATGTGTCCCAAATCTAGGACTCTTAGCATCCACATTGCTCTTAAGAAATTTGCTCACATAACCTTCAATCTCAACTTATGCAACTTCATATTCAAGAGGGTCTATAAATTCTACTCTTGGCTCAACTTCTTCAACATAGGTAAAGTCTGTATCAACCAAAAGGCATATCTCATCTTTGTACTTTACCACAATAGATGGTGGAATCCTTGATCTTTTCTTCATTTCATTCTGAAAGGTTTTAATCACTAAAGTGGCACTTTCATTCACTTTGTCTATAGGGTGTCTCAGGTACACTTTGTTGATTCTGTCCATAGAATGTATGTTGTCGTTCCAGTCAACTCCTATAGTGTATAAGGAATCTTCTCAGTAAATGAAAACACATGTATGTGATCAGAGATGAAAATCTAAATTGTGAGTTCTTGGTCTTTCTGATCTTCTCAAGGTTCTCTATCAACTAAATTCTCAAAATTTCATGCGTATCTACCTGTACTTTCTCTACACACATAAGATAAGTTGCATGTACCATGCCAGTTGCCATATCATCTTCTTTAGAACTTGCACAAAGCTTTGAGGTCAAAATTTTGCACACAAATCTAACATCATCCTGTTCAATCTTACTAATGACAATTCCTCTTCCATTGTATGATGATTTGGTGTTATCTAACACTGTTTTCTTGACATTCTTCTCATTTTAATAGAATTGCCCCTGAATTAGATAAACCAGTTACCTCATGAATAAGGTATGCGATGATGTCTATGACTCTGTCATCTAACCAAATCTTTCCATTATGAATTCTGCTCAAAATTATCTTGGTCCATTCATCATTTTGAAATTCATAGTGAAGTGTATACTTGATAACATCAATCTCACTCAAATGTTCAAACCCTTCTTTGTATGACATCTTGTTTATAGATCTTATCATATTCCATGATTAGGCTGCCATCTCCTATGGTCTCAAACTTACATTTCAAATAACCTCTTACATCTTCCAAATGCAAAACTCCATTTGGAACGGATGACAAGGCTAAACTAGGGTCTTGTTCCAAAGGTTCTATAAGTTCCTTCTTCATTCTAGGTCTGACTGAATCTTTGATGTGGTGAACTAGTGATGCATCCATGATTCTATAAAAACACAACTGCTTTGATAGTGAATACTTAGCAAAATACCTCGGAATCATGATTTAGGGCTTTGTGTAGATCTGGCAAGAAATTTGTCTCCAAATCCTGCAAACTACTCTTAATCTCCACTGGCTAGCTCTCTTATCACTTGTAATCGCTTGAATGATCAACTAATACCGATTATATGCTTTTATCCTTCAAATATTTCAAGATTCTGTCATCGCATTAAATTTCTTTACAGCTTCATGCCAAAAATATGTTCCTAGTTACCTGCAAAACTTCATTCTTTTCATGTACTCGCATACATATTCATAAATTCATGCGCTCTTAACCATAGCTTCAATATATCATATACTAGCTCATATTAACTTCGCAAGACTCAATTCAATCTATTCTAACTTCTACACTATTTAATACTTTACTCTAATACATAATTCATGAAATAATTACTTAAGTGCTTTGAGATGAATTAGGAAATGATTCACACTTACTATCAGGTACTTCACCTGTCTAGTTTCCTAGTATACTGAGTGTGCTCGCTTGATCTGTGGCTTTAAAAAATTCAACTTCTTCCAAGTTACTACTGTACACACTAAAATGGTGCACTTTTATGAACCATTACATGCAAGGTTGCTCAAGAATGAGGCCTCACAAAGTGGCTCATAGCTCTCTATGCATGGAGTTGCAAGGGACTATGATGTATTTGCTCTCAACTAGAGCTACAAGCTTGTGACCTTGCTAGTCAACCACACAACGAGAGATTCAAATGAGGACAAGGGCAAGAGTGCCAATATCCTCAAGAATCACTATGAAAATGCAATGCAAACTAGTCTAGAGAAATAAAAATGCAATGCAACTAAGCTATGAAATGGAAAGAACAAGTGTTACAAATCCTTCCTATTAAGCTATGTGAAGTTATGCTATTGCATGAAAGGAAATCTAAGCTATGAAAGTCATGAAAATGAAACTACTATGTAAGAATGTAAACTACACTATGAAGCAAATGAAGAAATCTAAAGTAGGATGCAACAATGATCTCTAAAAAGCTTCAAAGTCTTCAAGGATTCCTGCAGCATAAGGTTAGTATAAAAACGTGATATGCAAATGAAGGAGAGAGCTTTCCTTTTATAAGAAATGCAAAGGAGTGGACCATTGAGATTAAGAGGCAAAAGTCTTAATCGGTGGTAGAGCTTAAAAGAGGAGCGATCCGTGTGCACAAGTATCCTCCAATAGGAATTGACTTTGTGTCCATGTGAGACAAAAGTGTTTTTTTCTTTTTTGTAAAATAGGAATAATGCTTTATTTGTGCAACTTAGGACAAGAGGAAAGGTGAGGCTTTTTATTTAATCCAAAGGGGAGGAAATATTCCTTTTAATCAAATAAAGACTTAGGATAAATGATTAGCCTATAAGATAAAAATCTAATATATGATCGAAATTAAGATTTGATCAAGAAATTGATAATGTTGAAAATATTAATTATTGATCAAAATGATTCAGGGTTGATAAATCAAATAAATGGGGCCCAAAGTCTAGGCTACCATTTTTGGGTGCATACATTTGCCCCTCTTTGACTAATGTGTGATCAATTTGGGAACACATGTAGTCAAAGAATGAAGTTGAAATGTGAGATCGATTTGGGATCACAAAACAACTCAGATGTGAGGTCAATTCGGGATCACGCCCGGACAAACATAGACAAAAGATTCTGGACATGAGGTCGATTCGGGATCATATTCAAAATAAGAGATAAGAATCTCAAGCTTGAGCAAAAGCTCACAGAAAGATAGCTGAATCAAGAAAATCAAGGAATCGGGGATGAGAATCCCATAAATACTGCCCCCTCGGAATCGAAATCGAAATCAAGTAGAGGAGAGACAGGGAATCGATAAAAGATGATCAAATCGAAATGAAATCACAATCGAAGATAAATGATAAGAGGATAACCATTAGGCAGTGAAAACATGCCCCAATGAGGAAGTAGAAGAATAGAAATAGAAGACTAGAAATAGCGTGAATGAAAGACTAGAAAATTTGAAAGACATAAAAAGGAAGAAATTACATCAAAGATCGAAGAATTATGCCTCAAAAGGGTCAGTCAATTGCGTAAAAGAATGAGAAAATTTGGAAACGCGACTCAGATTTCGATTTCGAGTCCGAAAATGGATAGAAAATGATTGGATATGAAAGACCAGAAAGGAAAGATATGATCAAGAAGAATCATAAAATGAGCACAGTTGACCAACTAGTTCGTAGATGATAAAAAGGAGAGCTCTCTCCATATGCAAGATGCAGAAACTAAACTAACATGAACCTAGAAATACAAACTACTATGAAAAGTGGTTGACTTGCAAGGTCACAACGCCTATAGACATCTAATTATCATCATCAAGCGTTATTGGTAGCATCGTAAGATCATACAATGCACACTAGCATAACTATGTGGATATGAATATGATCTTTATCAGATAGAAATGTGGAAATCCCACCTAGGCATCAAAGACATGGAGGTCAAGATGACTAATGCAGTGAGATTACCTAAGTTTGATATGGTGAGATTATGCTTGTATCAAGATATATGGAAGTCAGGATAATTAGAAGCATGCACTCGCGAAACAGTCAAGGATAATACCCTGTCAATCTATAGTGTAAACTAAAACCAGCAAAAATGCTCATGACAGTTAGGATCGACAAAATATACCCACAAGCAGATAAAGAAAGAAAACATATTCTCATACCCTCAGTCTTCTAACTATGCATCATCGAAAACTTCTCAGGGAGAGACCACTCACCAAAGAAATCCTCATAGACAGCACACAAAGAAAAATAAAGTCAACATATCTCAACGAGTTGATTGTTTAAGTGCGTGTGTGTTGGTCATAGAGTCAAACGCTGAGTATCACATCTGCTTAGTGAGAAATATCACATTACACTTGGACTATTGGGTAAGACATCTGATAAGTGTTAAGAAACACTCGACGCAAGGGTAGTGTTGAAAAACATTGTTTGGGGTGGTGTTGAAAAACACCTGTTTGTGAAATGCCCTCAGAGACAAACACACCTAAATGACCAATGCTAACAGTTATGCCCCCTAGACAAAGACAAAGACCAATTCCAGACTAAGCCAAATAAGGTCAAGGCATGATGGAAAGTGGCTAAGTGTCGAGGACGCATGCTAACAAATAGGGGTGCAAAGGCCTCAAGTAGTGCTTGTTTCCAAGTTTTCACCACTTGGATTTATTTTTATTTTTTGATTGTTTTTTCTTTTTTTGTATTTTTTGTTACCAAGGCGCATGTTCCCAGATTTTCACCAAGGCACTTTTTCTATTTTTTTGAACTTTTTGCATGTTTTTTGATTTTTTGATTTTTTTTGTATTTTTTCAGGACTTTTTATGTTTTGTAAGATTTTTTTAGCATCATATATCAATTTTTTGGTATTTTTCAGGATCATAAAATATGTACAAAGGATGCCCCCAGACAGAACGGGCATCAAACTCTTTAAGCAAGATCACATCGTGTAGTTCCAATGTCTAGCAAGGTGAAGGACAAGATGGATAAGCAAGCTGGTGGAAAAGATAGAAGACATGAGAATGAAGGAGAGTGAAGGGAAGAAATCCTCAAAGGCAAACTCCTCAAGAGTACCCAAGCTAGGGAAAAATTGTTATGTAAAGCGCATTTGGACAAGCAATGAAAGGATAGCATAGGATAAGCCTCAAAAGTGTAATGAAAAAGAAGGAAAGGATGCAGTCCAAAGGAGTAGACATGTCAAGAGACTTCATAGCATTGTGTTTTACTTTTTTTTATTAGATCAAGACCAAAGGGGAAAAAGATAGCAAAAGGCTAGAATGAAGGGAGAAAAATGAATATGAAGGCTAAAAATGAACGAAATAAAAGCAAGACCATCATAAGATAGCTCACAAGATAGCCAATTGTTTGCGTATAGTTCAACCTTGTCAAGACCAAAGAGAGAAGATGTAATGGATGAAACATGTAGAAGAACTATGCATGATGCCTGATTGCTAGGTTTTCATCATGGTACTTATCCAAGGCACCACAAGGGAGTGGTTTTCACCATAGGATGAATTTATTTCTCTTTACTTTTGCTACCAAGGTGCTTATTTCCAAGTTTTCACCATGGTACATTTTCAATTTTTTCTTCTTTTTTTTTCTATTTTTTAAATTTTTCTTTTTTTTCTTTTTTTTCTTTTTTTTGGAAGAAGGCAAGCTTTTAGGTAGTGCTCCTTGAAAAGATAAATCATTGATATACTAAGGATCCAAAATGATATGCTCAAAGATGCTGATAGGGAAAGGAAGATAGAAGAGAAAAATGGAAGATAAGGTTTTATGTAAAGTGAGTGAGGTTGGAAGATATGAGGAAAAAAGATAGAAGGTAGAAAGATAATGAATGGAAGGATTGTGAAAAAGTAGATGGAAAGAAAGGTAAGATCAACGTCAATACACACCTTGAAGGGTGGCGAGAAAAATGGAGGAAACGTAAACCATATTCTAGTCCAAATGCGAACCATATTCTGGTTCATTATTGCTATGTGACTCCTCGAAGAGAGGATTGGTGTGCTTGTTATAATTCTCAAATGTGAATGGAGGAATACGAGAAGGAATATGGCAAATGTGTAGCAGAGGTTGTGGTTCAGGCACATGGAATGGAAGAATGTTTTTGGAAAAAGATGAAGTGGAAGCCTTTGGAAGCTTGAATGTCAACTTCACTTTTTGCTCAACATGAGACTTTTTCAAGAGAGACTTTGGAATCCATATAGCTTTGAGCTTTTTATTTTCTTTTGATGTGTTAGAGAGAATATCTTCAATGATGAATTTTGGAACCCATACTTGGGACTTGTGGAAGAAGGAGGAGAATATGACTGGTTTAGATGGGTGGGTGGATGAAAATGATTCAAGGGTATGCATCTATGTTGATCTTGAGGAAAGATAGGAGATGGAGGGATGTAAGGACCCAAAATGGATGACGAATTAGGAGAATTAGGAGGGGAAAATGAAGGGACATAAAGACCCAATATGGAAGGAAGATGTGAAGTCCTTAGCATTGGTGGAGGAGGTCCAAGGATGGATGTGGAAGACGCAAAAGGATAATCAATAAGTTCATCAACATCTATATGACAACCAAGGACATCAGCATCTTTAGAGTGAGCATTAGAGTTTTCAACAGGATCATGCACATCTTGAATAAGAGCAACTTCTTTGACAGGATCATTCGTAGCTTGCAAAGATTTAGGAAGAGAAGAAAGTGGAAATGAACATGGAGTGGTAGAACAAGAAGATGGAATACTTTGATCTTGACAAGGATCTTTGGATAGCATAAGCGCATCATTTTTTTCTTGATTTTCAATAGGCTCAACATTGGAAGTAACAACACCATTTTTAATAATCTTAATGGAAGTATCATCTTTGGAAAATCCAAGTGTAGTAAGGTTATTTTGATTATCAATAAGCTCAATGGTGTAAGTAGTAGCTTGATCTTGCTTAGGAGATGGTGGAATGAATGCGGAAGAGCGTAGAGGATCAAAAAAACCATAAAATGGAGGATATACATCATGAAAAGAATTGGATGATATGGAGGGTTCTTGATCTTGATCTTTATTTATATTCTTTTCTTTATCATTTTTAGGGTCCTCTTGACATGGAGCCACTTCTACGGATAAGGAAGCATGTTGGAATTGTATGGAAGACTTTAGAGGAGATGCTGAAAGACTAGCTGAAGTAGACATTATAGCGCATGAAGTCTTAGGCTCTTTAGGTTTAGCATTATTGAAAGTATTTGCAACCAAGTGAAGGTTAGCTTGAGTTTCTTTAAGAGGTATCCCTCGAGGATAACTATAGGGAACCGCATGAAAAGTCTTAGGATCTTTGTTGGATGACGGATTTGTGAAAGATTTGGAAGACTCAGAAGCTTTAGGAAGTGTGTGGGCATTGGAGGAAGTAGAGGATGGAAGGGAACCATCACAAGACAAAGGTTCAACATTAATATGATCTTGCTTGAGAGTGTCATCTTTATTTTTAGCATGAATATCCTTAGAGGAAGGATTCTTATAATATTTACGTTTCAAATTAGCACGGTGCATTTTATAGTCCTCAGCAGTAGTAGGTGGATCATAATCAAGGTATTGTTCACAAAAATCATCAAAGAATTCTTCAAATTTAGAGTCATATGGATCACCATCACAGTCTACCCAATACGACTCCCCCTTAGAAATCACAAGTGTACCATGAGGATGATGCTTAGGAATAGAAGTTTCATGGGCATCACTACATTGTCCATCATCATAGTCATCATAGGTGGGTGTGTCACTCTTTGTGAAAGAGACATCATAAGGACTATCACATTGCTCTTTATGGTATGTCTTCTGAAGAGAAGTAAGACTCTTGGGAAAAGTAGAAGAAGAACGAGATCTTGAAGAAGAGGAAAATGAAGACCTAGTGGAAGAAGAATTCTTGGATAATGAGGAATTCGAATGATGTTTAGAAGATTCATGATAAGATTTGGAAGATGAAGAATGTGAATAGTGTTTAGAAGAACCATGATAAGACTTAGAAGATGAATGTGAATAGTGTTTAGAAGAATCATGATAAGACTTAGAAGATGAAGAATGAGAATGATGTCTGGAAGAGGCATGGTAAGATGTGGAAGATGAGGAATGATGAGAAGACCTAGAAGATAAAGAGTGTTTGGAAGAAGGAGATTGTGAGAGAATCATGTCTATAATCCTAGCAAAGGCGTCGGACTCAAGCATCTTTTTGTTTACTCTTGCCTTAAGTTGATGACTTGCGGGATGGTTGGAAAAATAATACTGTTCGAATTGAGCAATGAGTTCGAGATCATCCCTTCTCAAGAGAGGTTCTATAGCAAGATAGTTGAAACTCATGATTCTAGAAGAGGAGGAATCAAGCATGAAAGAAATGAATAGAAGAGATGAAATAGAAGAAAGTAGACTAGATAATAAGAGAAAAAGAATCAAGAAGACATGAAAATTTTAAGAAGAGAAAGAAGCATGAAGAAAGAAGAGAAAGAATGAAAATGGGAGACTAAGAAGACATGGGAGATGTGGAAGAAAGAAGACCAAGAGTCATTTTGTGAAAATCGATACCATTGAAATTCATTTCGATATTGAGCAACATGTAATAACCCCTAAGATCCGACTTGGACTGACCAAGGAATATCGAAAATGACACAAATCAAGCAGACAACAAATGTTCACTATGTGATAGTTTCAAGGCAAAAAGTGCAACTCTTAACCAGTGAACGTGAAAACTCAATTTTGAAAGCAATTTGTTCAAAATCTCAGTGAAAAGATTGGTTTTTTCGATTTCAAGCACAATGACAACAGTAAATAGACAAGTTTGCAAATAGTAGGTGATCAAACATGTCATAAAACACTTGCACAAGGGCAAAAGCAATCTTGCCAAGACAAGCAATTGTGATATAAAAATAGAGAACCTTATGAATGCTACCGTTTGTTTGAATGTTGAGGACGTTTACACTGGTATAGCACAATCGAAGATAATTCAAGCAATTACTACCTAGAAGGACAAGGCTCATTACTTAGCAACATGGCCCACAACTTGATGCTCCCTTGCCTCACACCAAGTGGTTTCCCACAAGAGATATTGGCGTTGTCATGGAAGTGTCAAAAACACAACCAAAGGAACACATATGGTGAGTGTCTTGGGGTGATCCGAGTTATTCCACTTGGATCAATCCTTGCACCAAGAAGCTAAGCAGCTAAAATAAGGCAGCCTCTATCTAATGGTTCATAGTAAGGGCTTCCGTTCATAACACCCCTCTTGCTCCTCATAAAGGACTAGGACCTCGCGGCCTCAAAAGTACCTTAAGCATTCTTGCTCAATGCTTTCCCCATGGTCACAATCTCATGAGCTACTAACATAAAGCGAAGACAAGTGTTATGTCTACCAAAGTTTTGTGTCCTCGATAGCCTTGAGATTATAGTGAGTTGGAATCACTCGCCACCAAGGAAAATGATGATAAAGTTGTCCCCACTTGGGTCGTTCCTCTTGATTGCTCAAGAGCAGGCCCGCTAAAGGATCCTATACTAAACAAAGAATGGATGATTTTTGAGGTTCAAAGTTTTTGGTTCACCACAAGGGTGAAGAGCATACTCCCTAAAATAGTGCACGGTGGGCGCAAAAAATGTACACACTAAAATGGTGCACTTCTATGAACCATTACATGCAAGGTTGCTAAAAAATGAGGCCTCACAAAGCGGCTCATAGCTCTCTATGCATGGAGTTGCAAGGGACTATGATGTATTTGCTCTCAGCTAGAGCTACAAGCTTGTGACCTCGCTAGTCAACCACACAACGAGAGATTCAAATGAGGACAAGGGCAAGAGTGCCAATATCCTCAAGAATCACTATGAAAATGCAATGCAAACTAGTCTAGAGAAATGAAAATGCAATGCAACTAAGCTATGAAATGGAAAGAACAAGTGTTACAAATCCTTCCTATTAAGCTATGTGAAGTTATGCTATTGCATGAAAGGAAATCTAAGCTATGAAAGTCATGAAAATGAAACTACTATGTAAGAATGTAAACTACACTATGAAGCAAATGAAGAAATCTAAAGTAGGATGCAACAATGATCTCTAAAAAGCTTCAAAGTCTTCAAGGATTCCTGCAGTATAATGTTAGTATAAAAACGTGATATGCAAATGAAGGAGAGAGCTTTCCTTTTATAAGAAATGCAAAGGAGTGGACCATTGAGATTAAGAGGCAAAAGTCTTAATCGGCGGTGGAGCTTAAAAGAGGAGCGATCCGTGTGCACAAGTATCCTCCAATAGGAATTGACTTTGTGTCCATGTGAGACAAAAGTGCTTTTTTCTTTTTTGTAAAATAAGAATAATGCTTTATTTGTGCAACTTAGGACAAGAGGAAAGGTGGGGCTTTTTATTTAATCTAAAGGGGAGGAAATATTCCTTTTAATCAAATAAAGACTTAGGATAAATGATTAGCCCATAGGATAAAAATCCAATATATGATCGAAATTAAGATTTGATCAAAAAATTGATAATGTTGAAAATATTGATTATTGATCAAAATGATTCAGGGTTGATAAATCAAATAAATGGGGCCCAAAGTCTAGGCGACCATTTTTGGGTGCATACAACTACAACATCCTCTCTAACTGTTGTTGGAGCTCACATTTCTCCTTGTATAGTTTCTAGGATTAGGGTTTCTCATGTTGTTCATTCTGCAAAATCTCGTTGTGTGACCAAAATTGTTGCATATCTGACAAACTACTCCATTGTTTCCATATCTCGGTCATGTATGACTGATTTGTGATCTGCAATTTCTGGCAATATGTCCAATCTTGTTGCATCTATAACACACAACTCCATTCCTTTTGTTCATATCTCCAATAGGTCTTTTATCTGCAGGGTTAGTATCTCTAAACATTCTACTACCATTGTTATCATTAGATCTAGGTTTCTTACAATCAATAGCTCTATGTCCAAAACCATGACAATTATAACAATAACTAGAGATAGGTTTAAATTGTTTACATGTACAATCTCTTTTCATATGTCCAAAAGAGTTGCATGAAAAACATTTACCTTTGAATTTTCTTCGTGTATCTTTAGGTGGTTCATCTTCTTTAGGTGGATTAGGTATATCTTCAGATTTGTTAGCTTCATCAGGCTTCTTTTCATCTTTGTTTTTAAAGTGTTTTGGATCTGGTTCTTTGCATTCCTCAATCTTCTTAGAGAACTTATCTTCAAGATATCCAAGACCAGTTTTATCATAAGATGGTTTATGATAAGACATTTGTTCATCAATCTTTTCACTGCTGGAATATAGTTTCTCAAGATGTTGTTTAGACTGAGTTAGTTCTCCTTTCACAATTGTATTGTACTTCTCAAGTTCAGCATACTGTAATTTAGTTTTCTCAAGTTCAGATGTCACTTTGGTAAGTTTAGATTTTAGATTAGTATTCTTAGATTTCAGATTTGATTCATCTTTGCTATTTTCATCTTTCAAGCTTAACTGCAGATCTACAATCTTTAACTCATGTTTAAGGATCTCATTTTCTTTCTTTAGTTTTAAAATTTCATCACAATCCTTGACTTGAATTGTAGGTTCTTTCTTTGATTTCAGATCTTCCATCTTTTCTTTTAGTTTCTCAATGTAGTTTTTCGCATCATCATATTTCTCTTTCATAGTGTCTCTTTCTTCAGTAAGAATATCAATCTGTTCAAGAGCTTCTTCAAGATTCTTCTGCAATTGATCCATATCCATAGAGATCTTACTCAAGCTGTTAGGCTTTCTCTGAATAACTTTGTTCTGAGTAACTATGCTCTGATACCAATTGTTAGAAATAGGAAATACTAAGAGGGGGGGTTAATCAGTATTTCACAAGCTTTTACTTTTTCCCAATTATGGATATAACAAATTAACTTGAAGCTTGCATAAGAAACTAAACTAAGTAAATAGAATAACAAGCATAGCAATAAACCAAATTAAATCATAACACCATGTTTGTTCTCGAGGAAACCCTAGCCAAGGGAAAACCTCGGTGGGGATGATACCGACAACTGATCCACTAATCAAAAGATATCTAGTTAAAGATGTTGACCCTTTTAGGAGTATGTTACATACATATAGTGTCTCTGTCTTGATTAAAAGACTTTAGGCCTTGTTAGAAGCCTCAACCCTGTTAGGAGTTTCTATTACAAAACAAATGATTGCAAGATGAGCTCACTGCCCAAATATGCAAGATACAATAATAGCTTATGTTACAAAGGTAAAATACAAAACCTTTTACTGCTTGTCAAATAGCTTTTCTATTCTGATGTAGCTTGTAGGCTCTTCGCTTTCATATACAGTTATTTCTTTCTTCCTTCTTACAATATACAACTTCGCATCATATGTCAACTTATTACAATTGCTATATGTATCATGTGTACATTTCACATTACATAAATCTTACATATATACAAGTTATTACAATTAATAACTTCCAGTCGGCTTACAATACATAAACTCTTCTCAAAATATAAAATCACTTCATGCTGCCTTAGGGTTAACATCTAGGATGTCATCCCTACATGGTTAAGTCATTATTTTGATAAACAAAATAATCTCTTAACTTATTGTAATCATATTCTGTCTTCTGCTCTGTTCAAGTCGGCTCAACACTGTCTCTGTAAAACTTTAATATCTTCTTCCGTACATGTCGTACGAACTTGCGCTCTCATATGTGGCTTTGATATACATAGAATGATCCATGTTCAAGTATGCATGCATTGAACCTTCTTTTGTGAACATCGCCAATCAAAACTATCTCCTATTAGACTGGTAAACACTATTGTACTTAAACAATTTCTAGTGCGCTCATACAAGATTGCTTCCAATTATTATGTTATCTTCATACTGAGTATATGTTGCATCTTCCAATTATTATTATGACAACATTCTGATGTCCTACTCAACCAAATTTCCAACAAACTTTCCAACAACATGAGACAATTTTCTAGCATTATGCAATTTTTTGGCTACAAAAGTTCAAACAATTAGCCTATCGACTAAATAAACAAAGAACTATGACTAATTAAATAATGATCGAGGAAAAAATAAGTGAATGCATGGGAAAATTAATTTAAAAATGATTAAAAAAGCACAAACAAATAAGTGGATAAATAAAAGGAAATAAAGTAATAAAGAATAAAAAAACAAAGGCCACAAGCTCGTAAATTAACAACCAAGGACTAGAGACAAACTAAAATAAAAAAACACAGAATTAACGCAATAACACCAAATTAACACAAGGGACAAAAACATGAAATCCAAAAACACAAACAAAAGAGAAAATTGAAAAAGAAAAAATAATTCAAGAGATAAAGCCAAAAAGATATTAAATAGAAAGAAAGGAACCCAACACAAAGGAAAATAAAGAAAAATACAAAATAAAGAACACGGATGATAACAATACGTAAAAAAAAGAAGACAAAAGGTACAAAAAATAAATAAAAAGGGGGATAAAACATAAAGAAGAGAGAGAGAGAGAGAGATAAAAGAAGAGAAACAACCTCTAAAGGCAAAGAAATAAAAGGAAAGTATTGACAAAAATGGAAAGGAACCCAAAAAGAAGTAAATCAAAAATACAAAAAAAGAAGAGTTAAACAAGAGAATGAAAAAGAGAAGGCCTACCAAACCAAAAACAAAAAAGAAAGAACAAAAAACAAGGGGGGCTAGATAAAGAGAGAAGATTGGGGGACCACAAGATCATATGTGTGTGTGTGTGTAGAGAGAGAGAGAGAGAGCAAGGAGGTGGAAGAGGTCAAGAGTCGCATTGAGGTTGAACGGTATGGTTGTAGATAGGCTAGTTTTTGAGGTGGTTTAAAAGGTTTTTCCAATAACCAAAAGGTATCTTTAAGACCAATAACCAATTTTCTAGAATTCTAAGCAATGAAATGATATTCTCCGAGAAAGGTTGCATTGATTTGAAATATTTGACAAGCAATTTGTTGATCAAACCTCACTAGAAAACTAGAAGGAATATTTATGCTAATATGATGCAATGTAGAAGGAAGTATACAATGACAAGGTAAAATTATCTATGGTTGTAGAGGACCCCAAAAAAATATTGTAGATGGGTGTACGTTAGAAATCAGAGCTAGTGGATTAAAAGAAAGGTACTTAATCTATATGTCATATGATAAGAATGATTTTTCAAAAGCAACTATTTATAGAACCTAAAAGATGGGATGGAATGATTTATCATGTCGTGATCCTATAAATAGGGATTGAATAAGTGAAATATAAGGAAATGAGTCATTTAATCATTGCCCCATGATGCAAAAGAATGATCATTAATGACACTATAATGTATTTCAAAAAGGTGTAACATACCCCAAGGTAATTCCATGGGTTTTCCCAAAACCCACAATGCTGACAATAGTGGCCTTATAATGAAAATTAATGGCTAAGAACACAAGTGGAAGGATAGTGAAATTAATCATTCTAAGGTGTAATTTTGTAAGCTTCATTCTCTTTATTTGCATATATTTGATGATTGAGATCATCGCTACTAGAATTATCCTTATGAACCAAAACAATGTATCACAATTAACTACGATATTAGTGTCACCTATCTTGTCTTTAAAAAAATAGAAAATAATAAGCATCTATTATACAAGAAATTCTTCAAATTTGTGGTTTTATTTCGCAAGCCAAATATATTTATTGTAGAAGATGTAATAGAAAACTAGAGTTTTTTTGGGCTAATTAGTATGTAAGTTCAATTTATAGTCATATAATCTCTCACTAGTCCTTGTTATAGAAAATTATAGTTTTTTCACTAGTTAGTATGTTTTATTTCTAATTGTCATTTGATTTTTCAATAGTCCATGTGTCTGTTATGGCACCTTTCACAGACCAGATTTACCCTGAAATCGCCTTGCACAGTCTCAATCGACTCAGAACTGCTCATCTCAAATGATGGGAAGTGAAACCCACAACAACTTCTTTTAAAAAATGTAGATCAAGTGAAGGACGAAAATGAATATTCACTTTCGTACTCACAATCTTGACAAATAGCCCATGAGTAGTTAACATAAATCCCCTATCATCGATAAGTCATCACAAAATGATGTTTAAAAATGAGAAAGGTGTCTGTAAAAGCCAAGAAAATCTCCATTTACTGCCCCCCAAAAAGGAAATGTGCCTTTCAACACATATCTTTGAATTGACATGAAAAGACTGGTTGAATCATTAGATGGTGATGCAAATTAAAATTGTGTCCTTGAAAAAATTTATACGTTATTTGCATGAATGAGACTTTAGTCCCCAATTCAAATTGGGTAGTGGCTAAATTGCCCACTAAAACGTAATAATATAGAAGCAAAGTTTGGAAAAAAAACTAAGTGTCTCTTTGGTAAGATATGTGTTTTAGTTTGTTGTTTAGATGTTGCCTTCAAATTTGAACTATCCCTTGATTTTCACCACTTAGTTTTCACTTAACTCGAACACACTTGTAGATGACAACTACCTCTGCGCTTTAGAAGCCAATAACAAATGCCACATATACCCTGCCAAGAATTATCTACAAGAATAGTCGTTGTCTGCTAGTGGAGCGATACCCTTACCCTAGCATTTGAATTGCGAGTTTTTATCAATCTCATTTAAAAAATTTAAATCAGGAAATTCTTCCCATTTAAAATTTTCATCCATTATATCTAATTCTTTACCATCTCCGCCCAGATTTGCAAGGAATTCTGCTATTTTATTACCTTCTCTATATGTGTAGGATAAAATATACGAGTCAAAAGGATCCAACATGCTCCAAGCCTAATTAAGGAAACATTTCAATTTTCAATAAAAAGTCATCAAGTGTTTGCATGCATTAATAATGATTAATGAATCACCCTCAACATGAAGATTATTTATATTTAATTGCTTAGCTAACAAAGCATAAGCCTCAGCTTGATTATTCGATCCTTGAGGGAGAACAATTGCTTTTCCTACCAAGATATCCCCTGACTCATTTCTGATACAAATCTCTGCATCTGAAATACCGGGATTCCCCCTATTTACCCCACCAAAGTTCATTTTAGCAAATTCCTTTGTAGGTGAGTGTCATTTAATTTGTGATATGTCAATCTTTTTCTTTAAAGGAAGAACTTGACTGCCATTGATTGGAAGAACGATGTTGTGTCATTGCTTCAAGATGTGAGCATCCCATGTTGTGAACTCTGAAGAGCATGAATTATGATTCCTGACATATGAATTTACAACTTTGGAAATGGATCAATCAATTGTATCTTGAACCCTCTCTATTGCTAGCATCTCTTCCTAAAAATTATCTTATTCCTCTCCCACCAAATTGACCATATGATCATGACCGGAACAATTCACCAAATACATGCAAAAAAATCCTTCTTATATAACAGTAGCCATGATTGAAACCAATCCCACAGTGAATTGGGCATGGGCATATATAAGCTAAGTTTTGTCATGACATAAGCCCAACAATCTGCAAATGTGCATAGGATAAATAGGTGGTCGACAGTTTCTAATTCTATTCCACAAAGCAGGCATTTGAAAGCTGGAGCAATGTGTAATTTGGCTAATCTATCACTAATTAATATTCTTTTGTAGAGGGCTAGCCACGTGAAGCTTCCTGCCTTGGGAAAAACCATGTTATTCCAACAGAAGGAATAAGCTCTTTGAGAAGGGTGTTGATTATGTATGTGTTGTAATGCCTTGTAACCCATTTTGACTGAATATGTGCTTTCTTTAGAAGGTGTCCACATGATTTCATCATGTTTTTTGTTAATGAAAATTACTCTTTCAATTAGCAATTTGTTGAGCGACCCCTCATCAATTTGTTCATTGGAGAAATCTTTCCAGATTGCTTTTTCCGGAAAAAGTATCTATATCCCCAATGTAATCAATTACCATGTGTCCACAAGAAACAGTAAGGATGGGAATGGTAGATTGAAGTTGACACTTTCCCTTTAATGGTGGATAGCCATTCCAAGAATCATTCCATAATTGAACAGTTTCTCATCATGAACTTGCCAAGAGATATAATCTGTAATCAAGCTCCTAGATGCAATCATAAAATTCCACACTGTGGACTCAACATGAGGATTTGAACTTTAAAAATCTGACTAGTTGTGGAGTGTCTAGATATTTAGCCTGCATGAGTTGGCACCATAATGAAATATGTTTTGTATACATTTTCCTTGAATCAACTTACCTCCAAAGGCAACATTCCGATTATGTAACTGATGGATTCACACACTCCCAGCTACCTTAGTTTCAGCCATGGTTTCTAATGAGATTAAGGGCACCTTCTTAACATTAGACAAATTGCCTTTCTAGAGAAAGTTTCTAATGATCTTCTCTATTTTCTTAATCACTGAGCTAGGGGCTTTTCGTACTGAAATGAAATAGTTTGGAATTGCAGATAGGACTGATTTTATGAGCATTAACCGGCTTGAGAATGACAACCACCTCGCTTTCCATGTTGTGATTCACTACTTAATTCTATCAATAATTGAATTCCAAAAAGTGAGCTTATTTGCACCCATGAAAAAAGGTATGCCTAGTTAAGTGTCTAGGAGCTCAGTTGGTTGGAGCTGGAGGATATGCAAGATCTTTTGTCCAATAAACTATTTAATGTTGAAGATATATGGTGGATTTTTTCTCATTAATTTTTTTCCTTGAAACTATTGTATAAATGTCAAGAACTTTTTTGACTTCAGTAGACACTTTAATATTTGCTTTTCCATATAGCAAGGTGTCATTAGCAAAGAATGTATGTGTGATAGACAAAGTAGTGTTTGGGATATGAATTCCCTGTCATGATCCTAGTTCAAAATTATGCTTGATACTTATACTTAGTGCTTTAGCCATAATGATAGACAGAAAAGGGGAAAGAGGATCGCCTTGTCTTACCCCTTGTGTAGAGTTGAAAAATCTCACCGAGAACCATTAATAATGATTGAAAAACAAGCTCTTAACAAACATGAGGTGGTCCATTTGCACCATTCCTAATAAAAAACAAATTGTCTTAAGACTTTAACAATAAAAATCCAATTCACCCTATTATATGCTTTCATCATATCTAACAAGACTATAAAAGAGGAAATTTTGGATTGCTGAATTGAATGTAAAACTTCACGAGCTACCAATGCACCTTCAATTGTTTCCCGTCTTGGAACAAATCCCCCTTGTTCTAGAGAAATGATTTTAGGAATAAGAATTTGAAGCCTGAGGTATATAGCCTTTGTAATAATCTTGTAAATGGTGTTGCACAGTGAGATGGGACTAAAGTATGCAAATGTTTTTGGTTCCCTAGTTTTTTGCAGTAGTGCAATATTTGTAACATTAAAAGATTTAAGAATTGTACCACTCTTTCTTAACTCTTCTATAACTTGTAGCAACTCAAATCCCAAAACATCCCAACACTTCTAGAAGAACAAAGCAGTAAAACCATTGGGACTCGGTGACTTATCCGGACCCATGGAGAACACTACAGAATGAACTTCTTGAAGAGAGAAGGGTTTCATAGAATTTTCATTGTACTGATGGTTTATGAGAGTTGAAATACCTCCTAATAGCTCATGTTCATTTTGTGGTGATAGTCCATTATTAATTTGTGTGGGTGCCAATAGAGTTTTAGAAAATCTGATTCCTCCATCCTAGATCTGCACTGCATTTGTTAGTTGCTCCCCGGTGGTGGCATGGTGAATGGGGAAATTGGTTTGAGTAGCTCTTTTTGCTTTAACTGAGGCATGAAAAAAACTTGGATTATGATCCCCATCTTTCAGCCAGAGTTCATGTGATTTTCGTTGCTAGTATATTTCCTCTCTTTTACTCAATTCTGACCAAGACTCCTACAATTATTTTTGCTTTTCATAAGTATGTGCATCTAGATCATGTAAAATGATATGCTCATGAATATTTGCAAGTTCTTTTGACACTTGTTCCTTTTCCACAAATATGTTACGAAAAACATGTTGATTCTAGAATCTGATTTGTGATTTGACAAATTGCATTTTCTTATGAAATTGAAACATTTTGGTGCCTTTGTAGTGGGGAGCAGACACCCAACATTGTCGAATTAAAGATAGAAAATGTGGGTGGTGGAACCACATTCTTTCAAATTTAAAAGATGGCTTCCTCTTGTGTATGATGTTACCTTTACTAATATTTAGATTGATGGAGTAATGATTAGACCATAGGAGAGACACAATCTCTGAACTGGGAATGAAATTATCAAGAACCCAAGTATGTGAAACCAAAAATCTGCCTAGCCTTTTTGCAATCTGCAAAAAATCCCTCCTGTTTGTCCACGTAAAATGGCATTTTTGAGGATGCATATCTTGTAACACGTTATCTTAATAAACTGATTAAAATCTTCAATAGATCTCGGGGGAAGGGTAATTCCTCCTTTTCTCTCTTGAGCAGATGTGATTGCATTGAAGTCTCCCCCTAAGACAATTTTGTGTGCACTTGATCGTTGAATGAAAATAGTTAGAGTATCCCATAATAATCTCTTCTCATGAGTGGATATTGGGCCATACACATTAATCAATAAGAAGTTGAGATCAAAGCTTTGAATATTCATGACCTGCCAATTATTTCCTGACTCATCTGCCTGTAAATTCACATTTTTGGAATTCCAAAGGGTAATTAGACCTCCTGGGGCACTATTTACCGGAGTGTTTAAAGCTTTCCAGTTCTGTCATTTATTAATAGTTTCTTCAAAAGTTTGTTATGACATCTTTGTTTCCATAAGCATCCAGTGGACGCTTTACCTGGGATATTTTGTCAGAGGTGTTTAAGCCTTTGGCATTCCATGATAGGAGCTTCATTGTCCTCGAGAAGAGAAACACACTCTTCTCAGTCTTTTGTGATGGATATTTTCTCATCCAAGGTGGTTTGGATTCTAGCTTCAATTTCCTCCTTTAACTTAGCAACTTTTGTTTTCCTCCCTCTCTTCTTGGGTAAGGGTTTCGTAAGACTATGTGAGGACATAGTCTGTGAGATGGAAAGAGTCTATAATTATTAATAAATGGCTTCTGACTTTCCTCATACTGAGACTCCATCTCCTAGAAAACTGAATCAGATAAATGATTGTTGAATTCCTCACCATTTGAAGCAAAGTGAGAATTGTGCAGTTGGTTGTGGGGAGGAGGTAGTGTCAAATGTGTTATCATTCCCATTAAAAACTTCTTCAACTATTTTCTCAATCAAGTCAGATCCTACAGAAATTGCTAGATCATCTGTCATTGTTTTGAGTGTTTCCTCAGAGACCCTGCATCTTCTATCTTGCCCCAGAATTATAATTTTCTATTGATTAGACTCATCCAGTTTCTGAGATTGGGGCGCAACCTTAGGTATTATGAAAGTCGGATTCAAATTAGAGCAAGAGGCCACTATCCTCAAATCTTGAGCAACAATTATAGACTAATTAAGGAGTGTGAATCATCTAGTTGTTGATGAAGAGGTTCCCCCTCGAGCCACGTATCATTAAGAATGTGAGCCTTATTAGGAACTACAACTAAGGATAGTGGACTTGCATGGATGTTTGCATTGATTGAGATCCTGCCCCAAGGGACCAAAAGCTAATATATGTTATTGGCTTGTATGAAAGCAACACTCTTCTCATAATTTCAAAAATAGCTTTATGATAGTCTATTTTGAAATTAGCAGCTCGCTTGAAGCACATGCAACAATCTGAGATGAGACGTGGTGAAAAATAAGCATTATCCGCTTGAACAACCTTTTGTGCCAGTGAGATGTCTTCTGGAAACAAAAGCAACCTAGAATTCCACATTTTGAATTTGATTATGTTTCTGAGAATCCTAAGAAATAAGTTTTTCCCCCTGTGGTAAGCCATCTGAGGGAGATGTAGGTAAATCCTTTTGAGAGCATTTGTTGCCTTGACAGGTGTCCTTTAAATGGCAGACATGGCATACATTGTGCATGTTCTCGAGCAGAAATTTTTGACTCGATAACCCATTAATTGAATTTATGTGAAACTAACAGGGAAATTTCTTAGAAGTGTCCATCATGAAAGAAAGCAATATCGTGTTTGAGGAAAATACGTAGCTTATTGGCTAGTAATTCAATTAAGTGCAACTCCCTATATTCTAATGGTAAAGAATGTAGTTGAATCCAAAATGGTACATAACGAGAATCAAATTTAGAAGCAGAAAAATTAGGTACCCATGCATTCATGCAAAGACCATACCCTTGAAAAACCCATGATTTATTTTTAAACACAAAATCCGTGTCTTCATGCGAATGAAAAAGAACCAGGAAGATGCCTTTAGAGACATCTAAGTAAAAAATTTGGTCTACCCCTTCCCATTTCTCTAATAAAAGATCTTTGAAGTTTGCAACGGGAAAAGGGTTTGCCAAAACTTACAAATGATTGTTCTTTATCTAAGGTCATGGCTCTAGGGCCACAGTTGATCTTTAGTAAATGTTATTGCAACCAAGCTAGGTTGACATGGATCATCTTTTGGTGTATCCATAAGATTTTGAAGCGGTGCACCTTGAATCTTTTCCCTCCATTCCATTCGCACTGTCTTCGATTTCTTCGGAGCCTTTGTCTTGAGTAGTCCCTGTGGAAACTTGTTCCCAGACGCTTTAGATTTCTGGCCCTTGGTAGGAACAAAGGAATTTGGATTGAAGACAGCCCAAAAAGCATTGGGAAGAATAGAATTATTATTTTTCTTAATAGCCCCTTTAGGCACATGCTGACTCGTATCAGTAGCTTGTTTTGGTTTCCCCCTGCCATTAAATCCATCTTGTTTGATTGAATCAATTGGAAAATGAGTATCCCTTTGCGCCTTCTGGAAGATCTTGGTATGCATTAAAAAAATTATAAGACACCCCATTGTCCCATTGAAACCCGTCATTTTTTGAAGATGGATCATAGGCTGATAGAGGACGAGAATGGAAGTCTTTATCCACGTCATGGTAGATCTTGGGAAACGAAGAAACCCAATCATGGAACCGCGGCGCCAAAGGTCATTCTGAAGGTGAGTCTTCTGCACAAATATCAAAAATAGGTTGCTTCTCCTTGCTTAATTGAGGAGCCCATCAAAATGGTATCCAATTTGGCTTTGTAAAACAATAAATCGGAGCTGTTGAAAAATGGTCATTGAACCCGATTAGATGAATATTGTTTACCTCCCCTCTGTTGAGGTTGCCATTGATCCAAGAAACCCCATGGCTTGTGTTGAAACCGATTTTTGCCCGTTGCAGGGCCTGCGAAGTTTGCGAAGCACATCTTCATCTTAAAATTATAATAGATCCTCAAATTATCTTCCATTTAATAATCAAGAGTAGAAGTTGCGCTTGAACTAGGATATAGAATAGAAGAGAGTTAGAGAGATCGGGTCTCATTAGATGATTGCAAATGGCTAGAGATATAAAAACATTAATTAGAGGAGGTATCAAAAAATTGATAAAAAATAAATCTAAAAGTTTATTTTGGTTGAATGTTAGTCCACTTCATGTGGTTTTATCTTCAAGGGGCACTTTTGCCCACTCTAAGACACCAGTGTGTCATACATAAACACTAGTTGTTTGGTGCATGGAACATGGGCTCTAATTCCGGAATTAGATTTTTGGATTATTGAATTTCATGTTTGTGTCCATCCAAACAAGTAGGAATTGGAATTTCAAAATTTTAATTTTGCCCACAAAATGGGCATTTCATCTTCGACTTGAAAAGGTGGAATTAGAAATTCAGGCTCTAATTCCACTTTTCAAATGCCAATTTTATGTGTCTGTTGGGTCTGCTTGCGGTTTAAAATATTTGATGTCCAAAATTTTTGTTTGCCGTTTTCACCGTTCGCTACTTTGCAGAGCAAATCAGCTACTATGCGGCTACGTTCCTGGTAAGTCCTTCTAACCCCTTCTAACCCAAGCTAGGTCTCCATTTGTCGTGAGGCGCCAACCTATCTAGATTTTCCTAGCTATTAATGTGGGTTTCATTTGCTAAGCAAGCCGACATGGTTTTCTTAAGTTTTTGTCGTTGAGTCCCTGATGCTATTTGTGGCTTCAGTGGAGATTAGAATATAGATTGAACTAAATAAAACTATGGAAATATTTGCTTTGCTATATAATTTATAGTTTTGTGAAGCTGCCACATAGTGCCCTCAAGCTTGTGACATCCCTTGCTCTCGTCCTTACTGTTACCATATATAGTGAATACCCTTTCAAAAATGCTTTTATAAATCTGAAGTTTCAAGATATGTTTAAAGTTTCAAAATCAAAACTATGTGGTGTACTCTCAGATATGTTACCAAACGGTTCCAACACATATTCCGGAAATCATTTTGAGGATATGTATCTTCCGGAATTGCAACATATTCCAGAATTGACTATATCCAGCATTCTGTATTCCATGCACCAAACAGGCCCCTCTAGTTGTTTTCTACTAGTGGATTTCTACAAACAACTTCTAAATTTAATAGAAAAATAAAAAGATATAATTTTAAGAATATAAAATTAACAAAAATAAAAAAACATCCAAAAAATTTGAATAGGTAATAAGGGTCTACAATTTGTCAACATATTTCAAAAACTCAATACCAAAAAATCATCATAACATAACTATTTAAGTTCATTGCTTTCGTATTTCACACTAATACATTTACAAGACAAATTAATTCCCTACATTTTGGAGGTTATTTTCACATCTAAACATTTATTAGATATTTGTTGTAAAGTTGTTTATTTGTACCATCTTAAAATTCCATAAGAAAATAAATTTCGAAGGAACAATGCAAATTAAAATCATATGATTGATTTTATTTTTTTTAAATAATGTATTCAAAATTTAATATTAAAGCTGATCCAACTTGTATATTTAACCATTTATATATCTTGCAACAAAGGAATTACATTCTTCATTTTAAAATAAGACATCAATCATCTAAATGTGTAAATAAAGTGATTGAAAGAAATTTTCCTTCCGCATCTGCATTCAAAGAGTTTAAAATAGATTTGAAAACCTCCCACTCTCGAAGTTATTATTCCCAAGATTCTTGAGCTGATCTTTCCATTTTTGCCATGAAATTAGGCTTATACATCGCCATATTATCAATTCCTTTCTCTATCCTTACTGTCACTAGATCTAGTTAATCTAGAGCCTGTTTAGGCATGAAACTCCTCTTCAGTAACATACTTTTAAAGGTTTTGTAGATCTCGGAGTCATAGCATAATCTTTTGCTTTATAAATTATGCTCTCTTCTGAAAAATCCCTCACTGCACACACCATGCCCACCCCCAAATTCTTGGAAGTACCTTTCAGAGATAAACGAGCTATACCAAAACCTAGCCTTCTTGTTTAGCTAATTTTTTGGATAAACTACTAGGAAGGAAAGATTTTGGATACCCTCTACGTACATTTACTGAAAAGCAACATATTAATGTGTGTGTGCTAGCATTGTCTCATAGCCATCCTTCTCAGTAAACGGGCTTACATAAAATCTCAATTGGCAGAGAGTCTGAAATGTGGAAACAAATCCCTAAAGAAAAAAGTCAAGGTTGAGGTGTCAACAAATCCCTGTAGAACAGGTCTGATTATGAGGATAATGGCTATAGGTTTCTCACAAGAAAGGAGGCCTTAAGAAGAGTTCCTATACAATATGAATTTGACTTGATCTGATCTATTAAATTCTAGAACTATGCAGGTCATCTTACTGATTTGAATCACTCAGTAGTTTCTGTTGGTATTTTCAGATTTTCACCAAGGAATATATTCAATCTAGAGATCTAACACAACTAAGCATAGGGTATGAATAAATAAACAAGAAGAAGGAAGATAATACTCGGATTGTAACTCAGAGATCCGTCCTTGGAATCTGATCCTTCATATTCTTCTAGATCTGTCCTAATTGTCCATCTAGGGTTGCTTTAGATCTGCCTTTAATTTACTCTAGTTCTGCCCTAAATCGTTGCTCCTAGGGCTACTACAAATTTGCCCATCTCTGCTGCAAATTTAGTTTGCTCTAGGTCTGCTCCAAATTCGGTTTGCCCTAGGTCTGCTCCAAATTCGCTGCTACCTCCATAAATTCTCTGTTGCCTTCATAATTTGCAAATCAGATCTTGGGGAGAGAAGACACATTATGTTTTTGGTGCTCTCTTGCTCTCAAAATCGATTCTTATATATATGAGAATATAATCAAAATAGTCATCCTCAAGGAGGGTCGGCTTGTCCAAATAATGGACCCTTTTTAATTATAAATCACAATATATATTAAATATTTTTTACTTTATAACAATACTATTATCATTATAAAATCAGCAGTTTAGAGTGTTAATTAATAATAAATAATTATTAATTTTGCAGCCCAAGTTTGATCTTAGCCGACAGGCTATAAATATTAACACTCCCCCTTAGATTGGAGGGTAAGATCAAACCATAGATCCCATCTATACCAGGACACACCCTTAACTATCACCCTTGATAGTGAGAACAAAAACATAATCATCTCGGATACCCTATCCAAAGATATCATAGATTCCAAGTCTATGAAGGTAGATCCTATCTACCATAAGTCCAAGCCTATATAAAAATTTGGCTCAAAATCGTTATCCTCCGAATGAGTGGATTGATTAGATCCACAAGAATATCAAGTCCATGATATTCATGATAACATGGATTGCCAAATTCTTCAATAGATAGAAACATCAAGTCCATGATGTATACCATCCAATTTGTGGATAACTAAATCCACGAGTCACCAAGACTCAAGAGATGTCAAATCCATGACATCATATCAACATCAATTACATGATGTTTTACTATCTAGATGTGGATTTTTCAGATCCACTCAAGAATTTAGAATATCAACTCTATGATATTCATGGTATCATCAAGTCCATGATGTTACCAAATACTCAATTGTGGATCCCTGATCCATGAGTCCCCAAGACTCAAATGATATCAACTCCATGATATCCAGAGCATTGGTCTCACGAATATCAAGTCCATGATATTCACCAAGTGCTCAGAGCAATGGTCTTTTGACATCAAATCCATGATGTCTCACCGATTACTGGGAGTAATGGACTTTTGACATCCAATGATGTCTCACCCATTACTAGGTGTAATGGTCTTTTGACATCAAATCCATGATGTCTCACCCATTACTAGGTGTAATGGTCTTTTGACATCCAATGATGTCTCACCCATTACTAGGTGTAATGGTCTTTTGACATCGAATCCATGATGTCTCGCCCATTACTTAGCAATGGATCCTTGATCCATGCAAATGCGGACCCCTTATCCACGAGTCTCTTGGACTCGAAGAACATCAAATGATATTCTTCAATTCATAAGAATAACTTAGCCAAAAACATAAGTATATCCAAATGAATAATCATATGAAACCTACAAGTATAAGATTAACCAATATGATTATAAGTCATTAGCCATAATCAGTAAATGAAGGACAGTATGACCCATTCATACATAATATTAAAGTATGCTTCACAAGTTATACAAAAGATGTATGCTCCATACAATCAGCATAATTTATCCAGCATTTGTGCATAAGAATAATCACATAAGTCTTCTTCACCTAAAGATAACCAAAATCTAACCAGATGTAATATAGTTCTCTCAAAAGATATGCCTATACCAAAGTAAGAATGTTCCAACATTCATGCACCTATGCATAAGGAAAACAATATGTCAACTGTAACAGAGAGTAAAGAAGATATACAAATCAATGTCAACATGTTCCTATGCTAACATAAACCAAGAGATGTATTTACTCATGTACATAACACAACATACATTCATAAAAATATGCTCCCATGTATACAACAACCATAAAATATGCCAGTTGTTATATACATAGCACATACCTATATTCCCATACATGAAGCTAATGAGCTGATAGTCATCATATATTCATCCACTAATGTATGCATCTATATGTCAATGTAAGACCAGTTATACTAACAATTAGATGTGAATGATCTCATAACAACGTTAGATATAATATGTGACATAGAGTAAGGTATGTTTCTCATACATAACCATCCAAGCTAAACAGACATTCCAATCAGCTATGAATGTTTCACACATACAATCATAAGCTATGCCAATGGGGAATGTTCCTACTCATATAGAAGAAAGAGGTTTATACCAGGTGTAAGTGAGCCCATAATAAAACTCCCCCTTAAGCTTAGATTCCATCTATATCAGATATATCAAATAGCTAATTCAATCAACTATATATGAAGAATCATAAAACATCTCAGTTATGACAATGTTAATTGCAGAGTTGCAATATACTAATGAGAGGTGCGCTGCCTACACATGACTATGAGTGTCTTCATATAAGACATATGCCAATGCAAAACTAATGCAAGGTATGTTCCCACATAAGGCATACATAAACTAGTTAATGTTTCCATACACTAAGCAAAATAAAGGTATGCTGCAACAAAATGTGAAGAATGTTCTTTATTCAATTAATAGCAGATAATCAGCATGACACTATCCAACCATACTCATATAGGAAGGGAGATAAAAACACAACACTAGGTGTAAGTGATTTACTTCCTTATACACGCCATGCACTAAGGTGGGATGATCTACACCCTCTAGCTCAAGATTTGTAATCCCTATCAGCTTCTTAGGTTCATTTACAAAGTTTTAGATACACTCATGATCCAATAAGGAAAGGTACTTTGAAATGCAAGAATTGTACTTGACACAACCTAGAGTTTCTATCCATTTCTTTCCAGCCAATGAGAACAATAGAAGGCAACCAATGATTACAATTTTTCAAACCAAACCCTAGATCCTTAGTTGTATTCTTACATCTGAAAAGATCTTTACTCAACCGTAGCTCTGATACCATGTTGGTATTTTCAGATTTTCACCAAGGAATATATTCAATCTAGAGATCTAACACAATTAAGCATAGGGTATGAATAAATAAACAAGAAGAAGGAAGATAATACTCGGATTGTAACTCAGAGATCCGTCCTTGGAATCTGATCTTTCATATTCTTCTAGATCTGCCCTAATTGTCCATCTAGGGTTGCTTTAGATCTGTCTTTAATTTACTCCAGTTTTGCCCTAAATCGCTGCTCCTAGGGCTGCTACAAATTTGCTCTAAGTCTGCTCCAAATTCGGTTTGCTCTAAGTCTGCTCCAAATTCGATTTGCCCTAGGTCTGCTCCAATTCGGTTTGCCCTAGGTCTACTCCAAATTCGCTGCTACCTCCATAAATTCTCTGCTGCCTTCATAATTCGCAAATCAGATCTTGGGGAGAGAAGACACATTATGTTTTTGGTGTTCTCTTGCTCTCAAAATCGATTCCTATATATATGAGAATATAATCAAAATAGTCATCCTCAAGGAGGGCCGACTTGTCCAAATAATGGACCCTTTTTAATTATAAATCACAATATATATTAAATACTTTTTACTTTATAACAATACTATTATCATTATAAAATCGGCAGTTTAGGGTGTTAATTAATAATAAATAATTATTAATTCTGCAGTCCAAGTTTGATCTAAGCCGATAGGCTATAAATATTAACAGTTTCTCACTGAGGCTTGCATTGCTCTGAATAAATTTTTCTATTTAGAGACACAAATCATATAATCTCCACTCACACAATGGGTTCTTCACAAGACGTATAATGAAAAGAGGTATCACTCTCACTCTTTCTGACTGACGATTATTAGCCAGATGGAAGTTGAGGATCAGATAAGGATGTTGGTCATTTTACAATACAGCCACAAACAATGAAATCACAACACTTTCTATCATCATGTATACCACATCTGAAACTGGATGTGGAAATTATTAATCCATTCTATAGAACACCGATTGCATGGGTTTTGAATTTTTCTTGTAATCTTAGGAGACCAATAAAAGAATCGCTATTGGTCAAAATTGTCTGGATGGTGAATTGAGTCTAGGATAGTTCTTAAATTTTCTTTAGCATATCATTTGACATCCGAATAGAGAATTTTATATTCATAAATCATGTTTTTGTGGAACATTTTTTATGTTTTCACCTTTGTATCAAATATTGGTTTAAGACTTCCCAATGTTTTCACCTTTGTATCAAATATTGGTTTAAGACTTCCCAATGTTTTCACCTTTGTATAAGAGGTTATGTTTACTGTCATTTGCAATGATAGAAAATTTACCTTTGAAACTGCCTTCTAATGATCTACATTGTTTGGATGGCGATTGCCAGTGAAAAATATCATCATATATTAAGGACTTCCAACAAAAGATGAACGGAATCTGCATATACAATTATTGAAACAAAAGGCCTCTGGATTTTATATGTAACCTCAATGGATTGAAGATTTGTGTGACCTGTCTGACAAAACCAAAAAATGATTTGAATTTTTTCCAATCTGTAAGAGTAACTCACATTTCAGTCCATCAATCATGTTATTGACTCAGCTTGAACTTTGGTGCAACTTATGCAACCCAATATGAAGGTCAGATGAGATTGAAACAACCAGAGGCAATGAGTGATGCCATGCTGCTTTAAAAACCCTCTTACTATGTGCTGATACAGATTGAGATGGTCCGCTACTATTATAACGGATATCAAAAATGTGAAATCTTGGATCAACAGATCCTGACGCTATGTACAAACCATCAGGTGACCATGTCTGATTGATAAGTGCAGATTGAGACTCACTACTCTCTTGTTTCCAGCCAAATGCATGGATTTCTGACTGTCGTACTCGTATGTCAAACAGACGGAGCTGCCTTTCAGGTGTCCTGCATACAAGTACCAATTAATTATATCAAAACGAAGCTTGCAGATCATTTCAAGATATCTCCCAAGAAAATTTGATTTCCAAAAAACCATTGGGCTTTACCAAGATATTAAATTACTATTTGATTCTTCAGTACCAACAGTGACGAAAAATAGAAAAAAAGAATGGGCATTTGCAGTTACAGAAAATCTATCTCAGCATAATTGGTTGACCATATACAAGAAAAGTTATAATATTCCTTCATATAAAAACACCACTAGTATCCATCATAGACAGGTTTAATGGTAGTATATTGGAATATCCACAAGTTCACTTATTTAATCATCTTAAGATTAAGAATTCAGTGTGCTCCACAGAGATGCTGTGAATAATAATATACTACATTAAGGTCTTCACAGGCTGGAGTTCCAGAACACTTCTAAAATATGCTGTCATTCATGTAACCAATGCAATCAACACACACATCATTGATGTGACAATATTAAACATAGGCAGGCATGCATATATATGAAGCGAACAAAATTGTCAATTTTTCATTATCATATCGTTGACAATAGCCAGTAATAACATATTCATTATTAATTTATTTCGCAATCTCAGTGCCACAAATCCCTTTTCACTGCATGTTTTTAACAAGTGTTCTTATCGCCATAAGAGACAAAGTCAGAGATCCAGCAGAAAGAAAGGATTACAATCTAACTAAATCCAACCAGTACAGTGTGAAGACAATGCTAATTTATTGTTATTATACTGCAGTCAATGGCTAACAAATATATATATATTTATGATTAGCCACTCTCAGCACCACAAATCTCCTCAACCTGCATGCCTTCAATAACTATTCTAGTACTATAATAGATGACAAAACAGATCCACCAGAAAGGAAATGGTACAATCTAACTACAAATCCAAGTGCTACTGGGGATGATAAAATCTTATCTATTGAAAATTTTGATTTTTAAGGATGCATTTTATATCATTATGCAACCTAAGTCATTTCCAGAATTGAATTCCTTAGTCCAAGTGTCCTACTCCTCGAAGGTGCAATGCATTCAAGGAAACTTTACCTAACAAAAGGGGCCTAAGGAAAATACAATGACAATATAATGAAAAAATAGTACAATTAAGCAAACATTTTCTATCATTATTCTACATGTGATTTTGTTAGAATCAACTTCTCTAATCTAAGCGCACTCAAAGGTTGAAAGCATCCAGAAATTTATTTTGAAGACATTAAAGGAGAAACTACCCAATCATGTACTCTACTGGCCTATAAAGCAAAGAACTGTGAGCCTTCTTAAGAACTAGTGACAGAAACTGAAACCTATGGTGTGTGACAGCAGTTATTAACCTTTATCATACATTATACTGGAAGATATTGATTGATAAGTCGTCATAGAATTTAAACACATTAAACAACAGATACATATCATGCAACACTCGAGCAATTAATTGTTTTATGATGCATTACAATTCTAAGACACTTGTTACTCCTCCATAAGAAGAGGGAAGAGACACTAAGAAATCAATCTGACCTACTTACCCTGTCTGCACCATGAAAAGGTTGAAATCAGCAGGATTTGGCAGAACTCCCATAGCTTTACTTTCCAACTGATGCTTGAAATCTGCTCTTGCAACCCGCACATCAAATCCAACAATCCTTTTGTCTGCACCTGCTGACAATACAATTTGTTTTTGCTGCATCCCTGCTACTCCCATAACAGCTGAAGAGTGTTGGTTTCTGTGCAATGCTTTTGGTTTCCAGCCACCTCCACCCTCCTTCTCAGTCCACATCATCACAGCATGATCACTGCCCCCAGTAGCAAAGCACAAATCTTCCCAGGGCATAAATGATATACTATTAATAATACCTTTTATATGAGGCTTCTCCTCCAAAAAGGTTACTTTTTTCTGCATATCCAACACCAGAGAAGACATTTCAGTAGGTCATAATATTTAATAATCTAAAGTTAAACAGATGATACAGACAGCAGAAATAAATGGCCAAATACCAAAGAACGGTGCTCATGCTTTCTCACTTTACACATGACTACATGAGAGTGAACAAAGTGCTTCCTTCTGGAGGAAACAGAAGGATGGCATACAAATTGAGCATACCAAAATCTAAATCGAATGATGCAGAACTGGAAAGATAGGATCAGCTCCTTCTTAGGTCAAAGCTCCAACAAATTCTTAAGCAATGAAATTAGAAAGAGAATATTGCACTGGAAAGAAATCAAGAAGCGCAATTCGATATTGCAATTGAAAGAAATCAAAGAAACTTCCAACAAATTCTTAAGTTAAACGGATCATACAGACAGCAAAAATAAATGGCCATAAACCAAAGAACAGCCTTGGTGCATTCTCACTTTACACATTCGACTACATGAGAGTGAACAAAATGCTTTCTTCTAAAGGAGGAAACACAAGGATGTCATACAAATCGAGCATACCAAAATTTATATTGAATAATGGAGAACTAGAATAATAGGATCAGCTCCTTCTAGGTAAAACTTCCAACAAATTCTCAAGCAATAAAATTATGAAAATCATATTGCACAGGAAGGAAATCAAAGAAACACAAGGTGACAGCATCAGATAGTATAGGGGCAGCCTTACTTTCAATTTGACACAGTTGCATACAAACAGATATGGTTTCTATATTTATAAAAGCACATCTATATTATTTATACATTGTTATTATGAAGAGAATATTGCACTGGAAGGAAATCAAAGAAATACAAGGTGACAGCATCAGATAGTATAGGGACAGTGTTAGTCCTAAGGGTCCCAGATTACTGAGAGCGGGGGGGTGGGGGTGAATCAGTAATCAAAGATATCTGTAAATTTTCACTTCTTTAACTTAACATAACCATTCAGAAGTATACTGATTGATAAGCAAATGAAACTTAACCAAATAAACATAACCACCACAATGCATGCAACACATAACACAGAGAATTTTCCCATGGAAACCCAAATGGGTGAAAACCATGTGTGAGATGAGACTCGCAAATTTTGTACTCTTCTAACATACGCCCTGTTAGGAGCTTAACCTTGTTAGGAGTTTACAAAGACACTATTAGGTGACACCTAGTTATAGGATTTATGTTTAGCCCTATTAGGAGCTTTACCCTATTAGGAGTAGCCTTGTTAGAGGACTTCAGACACTAGCTAAAGTGCCACTCTGTTAAAGAATTTACAAATAAGATCTGTTAGGATCTACCCGGTTAAGGGATTTAGATATATGAAACTTGTTAGGGTCTTGTGATCTAGAAATAGCAACTCCTTTGCTTGATCAGATCCTCTATAACACATTCAATCTTTCATTAGAAAACTCTGGAATACCCTAGCTTGATTGCACCGTCACAATCACGATCTACACACATAAATCTTCGATTTCATGATATAAATATCACTGCTCAAGCCTTAAAACTACCACCAACCCAAAGCTCATCCAATCACAATTGAAAACACTTTTCCAATCTTCACGCCCAGAGAGATCGCGCCAAAACACACATCCCAATATAACAACCATCTTTACCAAACAAATCGGCTAGAGGATAGACCCTTACAATTTATTTTACTAGGAACAGTCAAACACGTTTTCACCAACTCCATCTTGATAAAACGTCTACCTCAATCAATGTAACATCAACATGTCACCATAAATGAATATAGACACATCAGCATGACAACTAGAACACTTATGAATCATCGCAACACGATCACCGATCAAAGATTTACCATCAGTAGCTCAAGAACACTATCATCTTTTACTAAAACAACTTTTGTACCCATAGAACATGTATACCAGTCATCCAAAACAGTTGCGGTCATAAACAAAGCATCAATACATAGTCAACAATATCATCCTACGATTGCATTGGCTAACTCATCATAGATTTGACAAACCGATCAAATCACTCACTGCCTGTCATAGATTGTTCTAGCAATTGCCTTGTCTTACTTCAACCAATCATAACTTGCACAAATCTTACATTCAACAATTGCGATTATACAGTTATCATCTAGAGACATTACCAAGTCTCCCTTAAAAATCGCAATCACTGAAAACACTTGCAACATATTGTTCATCCTTCTCTCATACTTGGAAACACACTAAGAACACTAGGTCAATACTTGACATCAATGACAACACAATAAGTGATCATCACAATACCAAATTTGTACCATCACATCACATACCCTTTGGCATTGATGGCAACACAACAATCAAAACATGTCATTGACCAACCACAACAAATAACTTACTTATGTCTCTGAATCTTCATTTTTGTAACTATGTCTCTGAATCTTCAATCTTTGAATCGAATCTTCTCAGTACATCTCTCTGCTTCTCCCTTCTTTTCTCCCCCTTTGACAACAATGCCAAAGACACCATATCATAGATCACTACAACTTCTTTAGCATCTATATCAACGACTGCTCCCCCTAAGGTGTAGCCCCTTATTACATCAATCCAACAAAAGATTTCCAATACAAAACATTGGACTGATGCAACATCACTTTTAATTCTGCACAGGTAGGGGAATGACCCCCAACTTGCCTCTCAAATACTCAAACGTATCCTTTGGTAGTGGCTTAGTAAAAATGTCTACAACCTGCTCCTTAGTTGGTACATACTCCAACTGTACTTTTTTCTCTTGTACTTGTTCTCTAAGAAAATGGTATTTAATTGCAATATGCTTGGTCTTAGAGTGCATCACAGGGTTCTTGGATATGTTTATTGCACTAGTATTATCACAATAGATAACCACCGGTTCAATTACCTTTTCATTAATACCTTCCAAAAATTGCTTTATCCAAGCAACTTGAGTGCAATTAATAGCAGCAACAACATATTTTTTCTCTGCAGTAGATTGAGATATACAGTTTTGTTTTTTGCTTGTCCATGACACAAGTCTCTTTCCAAGAAAGAGAGCTCCTCCACTTGTGCTCTTCCTATCATCCACATTACCTACCCAGTCTGCATAAGTGAACACACTCAAAGTATGATCTCCTTTGTGATCATACCAAAGACAATAGTCCTCAGTCCCTTTTAAGCATCTACGGATTCTCTTCACAGCCACCATATGGGATTCCTTTGGATTTGATTGAAATCTTGCAACTATCCCAACTACATGTGCTATATCAGGTCTACTATGAACAACATACTGCAACTTATCGATCATGGATCTATTAAAGTTGCATTCACCTCTTTAGAATCATCTACCTTGGATAGCTTACAACCGATCACCATTGGTGCTCCAACCGGTTTAGAATCTTCAAACCCAAAAGTCTTCAACACTTCTCTCACATACTTTGTCTGGCTTATGTAAATTTCATCACTGAGCTGAGATACCTGTAATCCAACAAAGAATTTTATCTCTCCAAACATCGACATCTCAAATTTTGTTCTCATTTCATCTGCAAATGCAATGCTCATCTCATCTACAAATGCAATGCTCATCTCATCATTTCCTCCAAAAATGATGTCATCCACAAAAACTTCAACAATCAACAATAGGTCATCCTTTTCTACCTTCAAGTAAACATTACTATCCTCACTTGTCCTGACAAAACCGATCTTGATCAGATATGAGTGGTCTCTCATACCATGCCCTTGGTGCCTGCATCAATCCATAAAGTGCCTTCTCCAACTTGCACACCAAGTCCTTATCTTCTGATAGTGCAAAACCATTAGGTTGTTCTATGTAAACTTCCTCTTCCAAAATTCCATTCAAAAATGCAGATTTGACATCCATTTGGAAAACTTTAAAACCTTTCTAAGCAACATATGCTAGCAGCATCCTCAATCCTTCAAGTCTAGCCACAGGTGCAAAAGTCTCTCCATAATCCAAGTCTTCTTCTTGTGCATAACCCTTAACCACAAGTCTTGCCTTATTTCTGACCGCTTCACCATCTTCAGTGAGTTTATTCTTGAAAACCCACTTAGTTCCTATCACATTCTTATTAGCGGGCCTGGGAACTAGTACCCAAGTATTGTTCTTTATTTGATAAAATTCTTCTTCCATGGCCTTAACCCAATCTTCATTCTTCAATGCCCTCCTACTGATTTAGGTTCATGTTAAGAAGTCAGACATGTACTTTCTTTGATCTTCCTTCTAGTCTGAACACCAACATTCTTATCACCAATAATCTGATCAACAAAATGATTCAACTTAACATACCTTGGTAGCACCGGCTCAGGTCTAGGAGCCTCTTCTACTGATTGAATTGCTTCATCCTCTTATTCTGATTTTCAGTTTCTTGCTCCACCGATTGAACATATACAATCCCTTGATCATCTTCTGATTTACTCTTGTTGGAACCATCATTTTGCTCTAAGAGTTCATCTATCTTCACATTTGCACTTTCTCTCATTTTGTTGGTTCTCTTGTTTAGACACTTGTATGCTTTGCTTCTTGTAGAGTATCCTAGGAATATTCCTTCATCACTCTTAAGATCAAATTTCCCAATATATTCATCTCTCTTTATGTAGCATCTTCTCCCAAAGACTTTGAAATAGCTCACATTAGGTGAATGACTATGCCATAACTCATAAGGAGTCTTATTGATGCCCTTCTTCACCTGTACCCAGTTCAATGTATACACAATAGTACTGACAGCTTCTCTCCAAAACATTTGAGGCACATCTCTTTGAATCATCATAATTCTTGCAGCATCTATAATGGATCTGTTCCTTCTCTCTGCAATCCCATTTTGCTGAGGAGTTCTAGGTGCTAACATTTGCCTCTTAATTCCATGTTCTTCACAAAACTCAATGAATTCCAAAGATGTGAACTCACCACCCATGTCAAATCTCAAGCACTTTAGATTCTTACCTATTTCCTTTTCAACTCCTAATTTGAATATCCTAAATATATAGAATGCATCTAATTTGTCTTTTAGAAAAGAAACCCGCATCATCCTAGAATAATCATCAATAAAAAGTATAAAGTACTTATCTCCAAAATAACTTCTTGCTCTCATAGGACTACACAAATTGGTATGAACTAAATCCAAAATACTTTCAGATGAAAATGATTTACTGATAAAAATAGAACTAGTTAACTTTCCCAACTGACATTCCTTGCACATAACATTGTCCAGTTTCACTAGTTGTGGCAAACCTCTAACAATCTTCATCTTACTCACTTTGACCAAACTATCAAAATTAACATGACAAAATCTCCTATGCCACAACCAACTATCATCAACTTTTGCAATCAACCAACTCTTTATTGTAGTACTCAGATGGAATAAGTTACTTTTAGTCTGCATACTGGTAGAAATCAGATCTCCAGATCTCCCAAGTATCCTACAAACACCTCCTTTGAACTCTACAAGATAACCTTTTCTATTCAACTGTACAACACTCAAAAAATTGTACCCTAGGCCTTCTACCCAATAAGCATCATCACAATTTTTTTTTCTATTAAGTGCAATAGATCCTATTCCTTTAACTAAGCAAGGAGAATTATTACCAAACCTTACCGCTCCACCATCACATTCTTCCAACTTAGTGAGCTTACTCTTGTCACCAGTCATGTGATGTGTACATCCACTGTCTATTACCCAATCTTCACCGTGATCCATGCTAGAAATCGAGGCTTTTTCACCATCTACAGTGGGATTTTCCTTAACAGCAACAAAGGTAAATACATCTTCATCAATACCTTTGGATTCCTCATCGGTAACACCTTCATCAGCAGCAAAAAAACAAGTCTTCTTGCTCTTATCCTTAAATCTCTTAGGCTTTTCCTTTTTATCACCATCAGGACACCTAGCAACAATGTGTCCAATCTTGTTACATGAAAAACATTTTAGATGTAGCTTGCCCTTGTACTTACCTGTTCCCCTAGGTAACCTCCTAGAAATTAAAGCTTCCAATTCTTCCTGTTTATTTTCCTCAAACAAGATAGAGTCATAATCATTAGAGTAACTTGACATAGAAAACGATTCATGACTAACTTCCTTTCCTTTCCTTGTGGGTGCAAGAGACATAGATGCCTTGAATGCAACTTCAACCCTTGGAGCACTATTATCAAAATTGCTAAGCTCAAAAGTAGTCAACTTTCCAATAGATGCATCAAGAGTGACAGTAGTAGTTCCTACAGATCTTAACTCCTGAATAGCAGAAACTCTAATGGCATAAAGAGGTAACAAGGTTCTCAAATACTTACCACATCATCTTCTTCAATAGTTCCACCAGCACTTTTGATAGCAGCAACCACTTCTTTGATTCTCTGACGATACTTCTCAATGGTTTCACCTTCAAACATCCTCATGTCATCAGATTTTCCTTTCAGGCTGTCAACCTTAGCTTTCTGTACATGTTTGTCACCACCATACACTAACTACAATTTCTCCCACACATCATAGGCGGTTTCAAGATCTTGGATATCAACAAACTTTGCATCAAATAATGTACTTGCAATCACTTCCATAGTTGTAGTATTTCTATACATATTTGTTCCCTTAGTTGATTTGCATTGAGAGGACCGGTTGGAGTAGCATACTGATTGTATGCACCCTAAAATGGTCGCCTAGACTTTGGGCCCCATTTATTCAATTATCAAAAATCAATCCCTGAATCAATGCTTTGCAACATTTTCGAATTAAACTTCTTTGATCAAATCATAACCATTTGAATTATTTCATTTCTTCCTAAGGTTTGAATAGTTAATTAATTAAGAAAAATAAATCCCTTTTAAATAAATAAAATAGTATTATTTATTTGAAATAAATATTTCTTAACTGAAATAAAGTTATTTAATGAAAATTCATTTTTAATTAAATGATTTTATTTTATTTCATTAATATTTATCTTTAAATTATATTATTTTATTTTATTTAATTAGGAGAGATTATTTTTTTAAATTAAATAAATAAAATATCTTCACCAAAATATCTTGTGATGGAAAAGGAAACAAATCGATTAATAAAAGAAATAAAATAAAAAGAATTCTATTTTCCTACAAACTTGCTAAAATCAAATTTGTTTCCTCTTTTCCATTTATCCCACATTGCTGCTGAATTTGCATTCAAATCCACATTTTGTTATAAAAGGAGCCCTCTCCTTCTCAGTTAAGGATCCTGAATTTTCATATCGTTATTATGTTGCAAGTTTTCATAGAGCTTTGAGATCCATTATTGTATATAGATTTTTATCTCTTGTAGTTTCATTTAGATTAATTTCATATTTACTTCCATAGATTAAATCTTGCATTGTTATTTGTTTTCATAGTTAGATTTACTTTCAAGTATTGCATTGTTATCATTTAGTTTAGCTTGCATTTACATTTTCAATTGCATGCCAGAACAAGATTCATGGAGATTAGCATTCTCGCTTCTCCTCTTTGAATCTCTTGTTCCAAGTTTGTATTTGCATGGGTAACTAGGTCAATCTGAAGGCCACAATATCAATCCTTGCTCTTCTCGGATAGAGAGCTATGAGTCGGTTTGCGAGGACTCATTATTGAGTCTCCTTGCATGCAAGGATTCACAGAAGTGTCACATTTTCGTGTACACATTTTGGCGCCCACCGTTCTTTTGTCAAACAAATTTTACAATTTTAGCTGATATGATGTTTCAATGTTTCTGGCTATTGGATTTTGTTGAATGCTTGACTAAGCTGTTGATTCCTGATTATCGATGGTTGGAGGGTGCATGACTTCTAAACTTTTGGTTATAAACTGCTCTCTGTTATAAACTTTTGGTTTGAAGTTTAGTAGTTTACTGATATAATCACTTCTGTGAATCAATAGAGTTTATAGCTAGCACAAAACCCGAGTACAAACCAGAAAACAAAAGATTTGAAGGAAAGCTGCCTCAAATAAAATATTTTTCCTGCTGTAACTCAGACGCATTCTCTTACTAAACTGGAGAACCTTCTAAAACATTCGGCAAGATAAGGGTGCAAATTCGGTCAATGACAAAAAAAAAAATCAGACTCCTAACGACTCGAAAAATAAGGATAAATTAAGTCGTAGGACTCGAACAATTACACATGGTTTGTCTAAAGGCTTATTTATCGCAGATTGTAATACACTTCACGCCAAAAAGACCTCTTATAAACAGAAAGTGGATTTATGAATTGGGGCAGCAGGATATAAAATATGCATGGATAATCAGTCTGCGTCCATCCTTTCGAAAGCAAGTTTCAATGAACAATGAAATCAGTGGTGGAGTATTTCCAAGAGACTTATGAATCTACCATGCAACATACTAGTTTTCCATGCCGGCGAGTTGGATATAGTTACGCATACCTTTTAGATATAGTTTCATTCTACCACTCCACACAGAGTAGTTCTCTCTTGTGAACTTAGGACCTTCCTTCCTCATCAATCTCGGATCTTGACCTCAAGCTGTTAAGCTTCACCACAAAGAGGACCAAGGCTTTTAGTCCTAAGGGTCCCAGATTATTGAGAGGGGGGAGTCAATCAGTAATCAAAGATATTTGTAAATTTTCACTTCTTTAACTTAACATAACCATTCACAAGTATACCGATTGATAAGCAAATGAAACTTAACCAAATAAACACAACCACCACAATGCATGCAACACATAACACAAAGATTTTTCCCGTGGAAACCCAAATGGGTGAAAACCACGTGTGATATGAGAATCACAAATTTTGTACGAAGTACACCATGTTAAGAGCTTAACCCTGTTAGGAGTTTACAAATATATTGTTAGGTGCTACCCGGTTATGGTATTTACCTCTAGCCCTGTTAGGAGCTTTACCTTGTTAGTAGCCTTGTTGGAGGACTTCAAACACTAGCTAAAGTGTCACCCTGTTAAAGGATTTACAAATAAGAACTGTTAGGATCTACCTAATTAAGGGATTTAGATATATGAAACTTGTTAGGGTCTTGTGATCTAGAAATAGCAACTCCTTTGCTTAATCAGATCCTTTGTAACACATTCAATCTTTCATCAGAAAACTCTGGAATAACTTGGCTTGATCGCACCGTCACAATCATGATCTACACACACAAATCTTCCATTTCATGATATAAATATCACTACTCAAGCCCTAAAACTTCCACCGACCTAAAGCTCATCAAATCACAATTGAAAACATTTTTCCAATCTTCGCGCCCAGAGAGATCGCGCCAAAACACACATCCCAATATAACAACCATCTTTATGAAACAGGTCGGCCAGAGGGTAGACCCTTACAATTTATTTTACCAAGAACAGTCAAACACATTTTGACCAACTCCTTGATAAAATGTCTACCTCGATCAATGTAACATCAACAAGTCACCATAAATGAATATAGACACGTCAGCACGACAATTGAAACACTTATGAATCATCGCAACACGATCACCAATCACCGATCAAAGATTTACCATCGGTAGCTCAAGAACACTATCATCTTTTACTAAAACAACTTCTGTACCCACAAAACAAGTATACTGGTCATCCAAAACAGTTGTGGTCATAAACATAGCATCAATACATAGTCAACATTATCATCCTACAATCGCATCGGCTAATTCATCATAGATTTGACAAACCGATCAAATCATTCACTACCTATCATAGACTGTTCTAGCAATTACCCTCTCTTACTTCAACCAATCGTAACATGCACAAATCAAACATTCAACAGTTGTGATTATATAGTTATCATCTAGAGAGATTACCAAGTCTCCCTTAAGAATCACGACCACTGAAAAGTGAAAACACTTGCAACATACTATTCATCCTTCTCTCATACTTGGCAACACACTACGAACACTAGGTCAATACTTGACATCAATGACAACACAATAACTGATCACCACAATACCAAATCGATCCGTACAAAACAACGATATAAACAAATATGGTTTCTATATTTATAAAAACACATCTATATTTTATTATTTACACATTGTTAGCTGTATTTATAAACAAGTCAAAATTGGAACTTTTATGTCAAAATAGTTGAACTAGAACTTCCTAGTTAAGCACCCCTCAATCATTTGTGAATCTTAAATCCTAGGCTTCTCGCCACATTGAAGCTAAATCGCCATCAATCTCAATTGAAAGCATCAGGAGCAATGGTGCAAAGTGCAAAAATAATTAAATTTAAAAATTGGTACAAGGTGGCGGGAAGACCTTTTATAGAGATATCTTTGATAGAATTCCAACGAATTTGGCAAAGCTTCAAAGTTATTTTCAACAATGTGGCAAAATTTTGTGACAAAATATTGATTGGAAAAAGAACTAAAAAAGCTAAGCATTAAATTTCATTTTTCAGTTTGGCAAATATGTCAGGATAGTTTGCGGATTTTTTGACATTATGTATGATTAGCATTCACAAAATAACAGTTGTGGTGATATTATCCCTTGACAATGAATCAAAAGAAGGTTATGAGGCATATATAGATTGCGGTTGACATTTGTTGACAATCGTGCTAAATATGGCATTGAGGTTATGAGTAACATCAAAAGTGCTAATGAAGCTATTTATTAGCTATTGGAAGCTTGTCAAAAACTTAACTTTTGATTCTTGATAAGTTCTAAGTTATATATAAAGAAGTCATGAATATGGATTAATGTTTTTCTTAACCTAAGTAATGAGTTGTATAAAAAATGTCGATGTGAAAAGTTGTTAACCAACTCCAAAATGTCGATGAAGTCTTCATTTGTTGGCAACTGGAAATGACTTACCAGTCAGCTCCAAACCGCCAATGAAGACAAATACATGATAGTTGGCAATTCAAAATAGCTTTGTAACTCTCCATGTCATACCGATGGGATTAGGTGATAATAAAGCAATAAAATCAAATGGCAAATCAGTTTGTAACTATAAGTTAAAAAATAAAAAATCCCTTATAGATTGTCGAAGCCGAGTTGACAAGTCATCTCATAACACTGAACAAATTGTCTAAGGTAGGCAAATTCGGCACTTTTATGTTAGTAAGCAAGTTTGTATCAAACACCGATCCAAAGAAGACGGACTCCTATTGGCACCTTTATCTAGTTATTAACTTGTCAAAAATTTGCTAAATTGCCTAGTCATTAGTCAGCCACAAAGTGCCGATGAAGAAAGTTGAATAGTTGTTCACAGACATAACTTTAAAATCTTCTCAAATTTTAAGTTGTGCATAGTAGCAAAATAGCAACAAATGGAACATATCCATGGAAGGTGATGGTACTAAACAGTTATATAACAATTTCATGGCACTACTCCAAGGTTCTTGAAAATAGTTGTAGCTCAACAATGGCTTCACAAGATATCTCTGATCTCTGGTCAATGCAAATATTGTCAGATTCTATAACTCCCTCTAGAAACGAAGTGATGTGGTGAGTTCTGAAGTTATCAAATAGTCTATTGCTAGGGAAAACATGAAGGAGAGAGATCCTATTAGATGGAAAACCAGCGTGCTACTATAGACCAAGCACATGCACCATTTGAAAGAATGCCTCAAGCTAATGTCATCTCACACAATACAATGTTTGAACTTTGTATTATGTGCATTGAAGGATGTATTCTTGAGCAAGTTTTAGAAACTGTTGAGCTACAAAAAAACCAGATATCATCTTGTAAATGGAAACATAATCATCAATGTGGAGGTTTGCTAAAACTTTCAGAGATAAAGTCATCATCAATAAGTTTATGATTTGTGAGAAGAGAAGCCAATAAATAAGTTAGTTATTGTGACTAACTTAAAAAAAATTATAAAGATGAGCGCAGTAGAATCAATGCCATAACTGCGGGATATACATGAAATGGATTTGTTGAAAATGGTTTACAAATTTTCAAGCAAATGCAATTTGCAAGGAAGCTGAACTCTGCAACCTTTGTCACCGTCCTCCCTGCCTGTGCAAAATGGAAGCTTTGAACACGGCAACATGTGGAATCATAGTCAATGTACCCGAACTGTTTGGCTGAGCGCCACAAAGAGATGTCATCTCATGGAACGCAAGATAATTAGATTATTGTCAGATATTATAGTTGGAAATGTTTTCATAGACATGCGAGCTGCATGTGGGAACACAGAACGACATTGACAGGATGCTTCAAAGAGATGCCTTTGCTCAGAATGCAATGACAGTGGATATACAAAAAATGAATGTGCTGGAAATGCCTTAGAAGCTTTTAAGTGAATGTAATTGGCAGCCCTAAAGCCGAGTTCTACAACCTTGGTCCAGCATCCTTTGTGTCTGCCCAGAATGGGAATTTCAGAACAGCTTAGACATTCATCAAAGCATAGTGGATAGAACATTTGGTCAGACATTATAGTTGGTGTTACTCCGGTCAACACACATGCAAAATGTGGAATCATAGACAATGCAGCTGAATTGTTTGACAGAATGGCTTGTAGAAATGGCACCTCATGGAATGTGACGATTGATGAGTTTGCTAATAAGGTTTTAGAAACTTTCAAGCAAATGCAATTTGCCGATTTAAAGCTAGACACTACAACCTTTGCCAGCATCCTCCGAAGCGTTGGAATCGTGCATAAACATGCGTCAAAGCATATTTGTAGGGGGGTTTTTGTCATATATTAATTATAGTTGGAAATGCTCCCATACATATGCATGCAAAATGTGAAGCACAAACACCATGCATGAAATGTTTGTCAGAATGCCTCAAAGAGATATCATCTCAAGGAATGAAATGAAATGATTGCAGAATGTGCACAAAATGGATCTGCAACAAAGCTCCTAAAATCTTCAAATCAATGAAGCACTATCAAACACATCGTAATGTTGCAAGCTTTGTTTATGAGGTGTCCATGGTTGACCTTCATGCTCGTGCTGGCTATCTTGAAGACACCCTGTAGATATGCATGCAAAATGTTGGAAACGTCTCATGAAGAACGCCTCGATGAAATGCGGCCTTGTAGAATTCAATGAAATGTATATGTACAAAACAAATTTGTCAAAATGGATTTAAAAACTTTCATACAAATGTCGATGGTAGGAGAGAGACTGATTGCCACAACTTTTTCCAGATTTATTCTGCCTCTAGAAAAGTGGGAGCTTTGAAAAGGAATACAGACATCCACCTAAACATAATGAAATGGCAATTATTGTCAGAAATTTTAGTTGGAAATGCTCGATCAATGTGGATGATGAACGTGGTAACATACAAAGCAGGTGAACCGTTCAATAGAATGCATCAAATATATGTCATTCCATGGAATGCTGTGATTTTAGACAGTAACCAAAGCATGGAAAAATTCATTGGTTATAATCTGCCAACCAAAGGCACAAGTTTGAAATGAATTAATAGTTATCCGTTGTGGATTGCGTTTAAAATGTTGATGGAGGGGTTGCATTTCACATTTAGTGGAAATAAAAGTCGGACAACACTTATTGGAAATGTTGGAAGAATCAAATTACAAAGGTAAGCCATGCTGAAGAAAACTTTAATTGAATCAGTATGGAAAAGGATGTTTTATCCCATAACGTTACCTTGGGTTTAAAGATCAAAGACTTCAAAAAAGTTCTTCTAATTGCTTCTATCTTCAAATGGAGGTCTAATGGCAGAATGGAATGCTTTGAAAAAGTATTTGCCAGAGAAAACTGATTTCCATACTATGAAAAACATCAAGCTTTTTCCAAATAAGATATTTCATCCAATGATCTAAATGTGAGCAAATAATAATTGACACCACGATTAAGACTTTCAAGGATGAAAAACACCGATTCAAAGAGATAAGATAAATTCAAATGATAACAACCAGGTGAAGGAACTTCCCAAGGAAAGAATGCTTAGCATATACAGTTGGAACAAAACTCCTTGAAGGAAAGTTATTATTGAATGGGTATCCTTTATGGCAATGATTGATACACTGGAATGTGTCACCATTTTGTAATGCTCGATTCTTTTCATTTTTGTGGAGACTCTCGGAATTGTCTATTCTTTTCAATGGAAAGATATATGCTTGGTGTCCTCAAATGACTAAATGGTGAAATGATTACAAGTACCGATGAAGTAAATGAAGTTGGAAATCTGCCTCAGGATGATCAATGACTTTGATTTTCTTCTAAGTTAAGAGTTGCTAATTGTCTTTTTGTAAAAGTAACTTATGTCACTTATTGTAACTAAAAGTTAGAATTTGGACTTGATTTCTAGAAGAGTTACATAAATTGGAAATCCTAAATTGTTCCCAAAAAGTAGTTGTGAAAAGTAATTACTTGGGTGGTCACAGAAAGTGGTTGCAGGTTATTTATCAGGGTGAGCCTATAAATACAAGGTTTTTGCATTGTAAAAGAGAAACTTTAGAAGGGAGAAACTCTGGAAAAGAAACTATGTGAGAAATTTTTGTGTTCATACTTACCTAAGGGCTTTTGAACTTGTATATTCTCAAAAGAATAGTGAATAATGCATTAAGTTTGTGTATTCATGAGTTATTATTACTAATTTATTGTATGTTAAATTAGTAATCCATTTATGTATTGGTGGAATTCATTGGTTTTTCAGTTCAATGATCTATGTAATTGATTTGATGGAACACATCATTTCTTGGTATCTTGACTTGTATGTGATAGTATAACCCATATCTTCATATTCAATTTGCTGTGCTTCTTTCATCATCATTGCATATCAAAAACATAATTTATCATGAGAACCCCCTTGTAATTGTTATTATTTATGAAGTCTTATTTGGTATTTGTATGTCTTCTAGTAGGGTTTATGGTATCCATCCTCTTTCAATTTTTTGTTTTCTCCTTTATGTGCTTTTAGGTTAAAAGTACACAAAAATCCTAACTCCACATATTACGAGGGAGCTGCCCCTCTCAAATGCAAGAGGAAGTTTGCAGTTTCACAACAATCTCTCCAATGGTTGGGATGGTTGTCGCTGCTCTTCAGGCAAACAGGGTCAGCTTTGGAGAAACGATCACTGTGACAAATTTGTTTCCCAACACACATCAAAACTGATGAAACATAATGTCTATAATTCAATTATTTATCTTTTTACCATGGTTTCTATATTTATTTATTTTTTGATAGACCTTTTTAGTATATATTTACATTTGTAGGGATTTAACTTTTAAGTGTCTTCTGAAAGGTACGATTTTTTTAATATTTAATTTTCTTGGTAAGTTTTGAAAAATTCTAACCCTGAGCTGGACATGGCTCTAAATGTTGTGGAACCATATCCTGACATATTGGCTATGGCCTAGATATGGGCTCATATATACATGCATCTACATACAGTATCCATTATGTATCTAGGCATATCATATTCGTATTTAGTATCCAATATTGATAAGTAGGAGATATTTTCCACAACAAGTCAAATTGTGATATTGCTATCAGGACTCAACTGTGTAATTTTTCGAGTCAACTCATTGACCCATGTTTCATGAGTAGTGGTTCACATGAACCCATCTCTCATGAGAATAAATGGAACACTTAGCACTCATTGCATCTAGGTGATGCTCTCAGAGGTGAAGCACCAGGACTTCCCGGGAGGTCACCCATCCTAGTACTAGTCCAACTCAAGCGCGCTTAACTATGAAGTTTCCTCCATGGTTAAACGGTAAACCCACTCTGCTTGCAGCCCATTTGCAAAACCTTCAGCAAGTGTTGTGCCATATAAACCATTCATTAGAAAGCCCCTTAAGCTCATCAATTGATAAGAAGGAGATTTTTCCACAAGTCAAATTGTGATATTGTTATCAAGATTTAACTATGTAGTTTTTTGAGTCAAACTCATTGACCCATGTTTCATGAGTAGTGGTTCACATGAACCGATCTCTCATGAAAATGAATAGAACACTTAGCACTCATTGCATCTAGGTGATGCTCACAAAGGTGAAGCGATGGGACTTCCCGGGGGGTCACCCATCCCTGTACTACTCCAACTCGAGCGCGCTTAACCACGGAGTTTCCTCCATGGTCAAACGGTAAACCCATTAAGCTCTCAAGCTGGAGTAGTACTGTGATGGGTGACCTCCTGGGAAGTCCTGGTGCTTCACCTTTGTGAGCGTCACCTAGATGCAATGAGTGCTAAGTGTTCCATTCATTCTCATGAGAGATGGGTTCATGTGAACCACTACTCATGAAACATGGGTCAATGAGTTTGACTCAAAAAACTACACAGTTGAATCCTCATAGCAATATCACTAGTATCCAATATGTTTATATACGTATCTGAGCATGGAAGGGAGCATATCAGACAACTCTGCTTTGTAGTGAAAATAAAGGGCTTAGAAGCTAACTGTGGTATATATTACCCCAGACAGAAATCAGTTTTGCGGATAACTTTTTTCATTATGATGAGTTTCTGATTTACCTTAGAAACATTCAGATTTATAATTGATACTTGGTTGTCTCCACCATCTGCAGCATATACCAAGAACAAGCTATCTCCATATGGATGCCAGGTCATGTCTTCTGGCCATCTTCTTTGTACAGGAGATTGGCAGTCAGTTGTACTAAGCAAGGAAGCATGCAATCTGCCAAAAAGAAACTGAGATATTAATACACAATTATTTAACTCACTTAAACAACAAGGCAATACAAGAATAGATTGAAGCCGAATTTTTGTTACAAAAGGGTGAACCATGTATGTCAGTAAAGTGTGCTACTAGAAGCATAAATACCCTTTGCCTTGAAGTTGCCAGAGATTTACAAGCCCATCCAATGCACTGCAGCAAGAAAACAAACCAACAATTAAATTATAACTGAATAAAAAATATTAAATAAGACATAATAAAATGGCTTTCTAACATTAAAAATCATTTGAAATTACATTTTTGCTTATTCATATAAAAAATTAAATCATTGTGACCTCTAATATTAAATAGAACTATTGTGAAGAAATGCAAGACAATAATATTAGAAATACAAAATAAATTGTCTGCTCCACTCAAATTCGTGTCCAAATAATACAGAATGTAGAAGTGACAAACAGTTAAAACAAAAAATTGCTTTCTAATTCCACTTACAACAAACAATGTTACCTTATTAGTTATTTGTCAATTTGAGCGCAAAACAAGAAAAATTCAATTCTCTTGTACTTTTGATAAGTTTAATTTCCCTTAAAACCACACAGATTGACATATTTTCAGTACTTGTGGGATGCTCAATGTTGTAATAAGGACAATCCAAGTTCCTCGAGATTTTGTGAATCGGTCCACGGCATTTCATGACATTTTTTAGTATATCTAAATTGCTTTCATGAACAATAATAATCACATCAAGCTTTGAAGAACAGATTTTGGATATTATGCTATCCTATAAGGAAAAACCAGCAGTTGATCACATGTCAATAAAATGTGAGATTACTGAGATTTTAAAAGCTCTGATACCAGGTTCTTCTGTAAGCAGTGGTGGTCCCTGTCCAGCGTGGTTCACATTTGTTTGAATTCACTGTCATCTGCAGGTTCTACCTGGGGTCATCTGAGATAAACCTTGTCAAGACCTGAAGAATCCTGGCCATACCCAGGTACCCATGGCCTCTACAAAAATTAAACTTGTCAATGAAAAATCAGAAATTTGGTCGATCATTTCACAAAATTGGTTGGTTTGTTCCTCAAACCTGCTTATTGCAAGGCTTGATAACCTGGATTTTTTCATTTATGCTTTTGTTCATCACACTATGAGCTCAGGCAGCTTCATTTGGAAGGTTTATGTTATGAGACATGAGTTAGCTTCTTTTTTCACAGTTTGTTGATTTGAAGCCTTCGGGGATTGTTTGCCACTTAGCATACTCAAGCTGGTTTGTAGTTTGCATCCGGTTGGTTTGTTGGAGGCATGCCTGAAAAGATTGAATCTCTGTTCCACATATTCTATATAGGATTTTGCCTTACAGTTTATGGTTGGTTCCATACCGTTAGGTGGTTTACTTTTCAAAGAGTTTCTTCATAAGACACACAATACATGGATTTCTTTTGAGGGTTAGATGTTAACCAGAATAGTTTTTTTCTGCTGGAGGATGAAGACTATATTTAATAATTACTTGACCTTCAGGAGAGAAACTGCATATATAGATTTTGAATCAAAATATCCTACTTGCAATTGCCCATCATTCAGGTGAAAACATTTTTCAGGGAGTAGAATTTTGCAGTTCAAATCTGACATCAAGAGTCTTTGAAAATGGTGTTAGAGTAGTCATATTATAGCTAATAATTAATTTATTTAATTATTAGTCTATTATACTCTACACTTAAGTTAGACTTAGGCATCTTATTATTCTTTAGGGTTTCCCTTTTAGGGTTTCGTGATTCCTTTTATAAGGATTCACCTCTTTGTATTTTTCATTAACTCAATGCATTGCTCATAATAGATATTGTTCTTTTGAATGTGCATATGATGTCTCTGGCTTTTTGGCCTCCATGATTTTCTTACTTTTTGTTCTTTGCTTCTTCCATGTGATAGGGTTATGCATGCAGGTGTTCTTGGGAGATTAGTTTTTCACCTAATCTAACATGGTATCAGAGCAATCTTGCTGCTCGCTATTCATGTTTTGTTGAAGTGATTCAGAAGCAGGACCCCAAAAACCATATAAAACTTGTCCATTTTGGACAACGTGGCTCTGAAGCAAAAAAAATTTGGTTTCCAGTGCCGTACAGGCACGGAAACCGAAAAAAAATTTAAAAAAAACATTTTTTATATGTTTTTTGCGTTAATTTACAACGCAGCCATTGCATTTTGAAAGGTGCCACCGGCAGCGCCTCCAGCGCTCAGCGCCACGACCTCCCTCAGCGCCGCCCAGCCCAGCAGCCTCCCACCACGGCTTCCCTCAACGCCGCCACCCGCCCACCGCGGCCTCCCTCAGCGCCGCCACCGTCGTCTGTGCGCTCTGCTGCAGTCGCCCTCCGCTTCCCGCTCCGCTCCGCCGGCCACGCCGCCGCTTGGGCCACCCGACAAGTGTTTCAGCCCCGCGGGCTTATCTTTGCCCAGCGACGGTCCTATGGTGACCGAGGGCTCCGGGTTTAGCCCCCTGCGCGCACCATGTGCCCAGGGGCTCCTTTTTTTTCCAGCCCCAAGGGCTTAAAATTGGATTTTGGAGCCTTTCTGACCTCCTGACGCCTTTTTTGCTCTATCTGGAGCATACAGAGGTCTTTTTTGGACTTCTTTATATCGTCAGAAAGCTCTTTCCGAGCTCTTTCCGATTATGGAGGTTAGATTTTTTGGCTCTGTTGTTTTGACAGTGTTTTTTGTTGTCAAAGTGCGATGTTTATTTTTGCCTTCCAGGAGCCATATCTTGCTCCTCCTGACTCATTTTTTGGGCTCACTAGATATCGTCGAAAAGCTGGTTCATTGAGTTTTTCAGTGGCAGGGGTCTTTTATCCAAATTCTGCTCCAGGTTCTTTCTCCTCCGAGTTTTGCACTTTCGCACTCTGGTGGATTACTTGGATTCTACAGGTCCTAAGATCTCTTCTTCTGTTCTTCTGGCTCACTCTTCTTTCTGACTTTCTGAGCATTGTATGCTTCTCTTCTGTAGCATTTTTTCTGTAAACGCACTAAGATAAAGTGCCTACTTCTGCATATCTGGGATTTCGAGCACCTTGTGTTTGTTTGTACTCGCACTCAGTTATAAAGTGCCATGGGGGGTTATAATGTTTTGTCTTTTGTGCTCATCCACCTTTGTCAAGTGAGCGTACCTTCCACGACATTAGCCCATGCTGTGTGTCGGTGACACCGCCCTTTATCTTGTGCTTGTCCTTCTGTTGCACTGTTGGTGTTCCTGATTCTTCTTCTTGCAGATGTTCCTGGCATTTCATTTCAGTGTTCTTGTCACCCCTCTCCCTATTCAGCATTATGGGGGGTTCACCTGTTGGTTCTACTGCTTCCTTGGTTCGGTTGAGTGATCTACATATTCAGTTTTTATTCCTATGTACTAGGCGAATGCAATGGCTAGGCACTTATGCATTTCGGTGAGATGGTTCATCTACTATATAGACACTCGTTCATTCCTACTTTTGGAGGTCACCTCTTCGATTGATCAACTCTTTAGACTTTGTCTTCTCTACCTGGTCATGCACTATTTCAGTGGGGGTTCCAGCGGTTTCTTCTGACAGTGTTTACAGCTTCATGCTTTGGAGATGCTTTACATGTTCTTTCTTTTTTCTTGTATTTGGGTACCTGATCAAGCCTTGTTGCCGAGACCCATAGCTCTTTCATGCATTTTTATTTTCATGCATCTTTTAGTCCTTAGTTGTTTAGCTTCTCCCTAAGTTACACTTAAAGGGGGGTGTTAGAGTAGTCATATTATAGCTAATAATTAATTTATTTAATTATTAGTCTATTATACTCTACACTTAAGTTAGACTTAGGCATCTTATTATTCTTTAGGGTTTCCCTTTTAGGGTTTCATGATTCCTTTTATAAGGATTCACCTCTTTGTATTTTTCATTAACTCAATGCATTGCTCATAATAGATATTGTTCTTTTGAATGTGCATATGATGTCTCTGGCTTTTTGGCCTCCATGATTTTCTTGCTTTCTGTTCTTTGCTTCTTCCATGTGACAGGGTTATGCATGCAGGTGTTCTTGGGAGATTAGTTTTTCACCTAATCTAACAAATGGAATCCTTTTCTTGCTTCACAAATTTCATAAGATTGCTCAAACTTGTCAAGCATTCTATTTTGTGTTGGAGCGAAAGATAGAAGAATGAATGTTTGATGTGTTTATTCAATAACATGAGGAGTTTTTATCTTAGTTGCCGATTCGGATTCGGGTTCGAGAATCTAGTTCGTGGATTCGTGAAAAAAAAAATTCCCGTTTTGGATTCGTAAGGATTCCTGAGTATATATATATATATATGCATTATATATCGATTACAAGCGATTAATATTTATATTTATTATTCTTATATATATTTCTATATCTTTTTTAAAATAATATTATAAAAATATAAAAAATAGTATAATACATATTATCTATTTAATATATTTTATACAAAACAATATGTAATTTTATTTGTGTATATTAATAATAAAATAATAACTAACATATAAAAATAAATAATTAATATAATATTTTATTATAAATAAATAAAACATAATATAAGTTCAAACATAATACAAATAAATAATATCAAATAAGTTAATAACATAATACAAATAAATAATACTAAAAACATTTCAAAACATAATACAACAAACTCCAAAATATAATACGGTAATAGGATCGAACGAAAGCCATGTTTTTTTTAATTCAACGGAAGCCATTGAACGGAAGCCACATTTTTTGCAGGATTTCACTTGCGAATCCCTCCCATAGTCGCTCGCTGCCTCACGGGATTCATTCACGAATAGATACACAAACAGTCAACCACGTTTTGACATTTTGTGTCATTCTCAGCCTCACGGGATTCATGAAAGTGGAGTAATGTTCAACACGATGCACCAAATGGGGGAAAGAATGTCGTCCTAGCTCAAAAATAAACAATCAACCACGTTTTGTGTCAACCCTGCCCGGATCCGTCCCGGATCCAACGCGAATCCGGCAACTAAGGTTTTTATACAATGTCAGTATGAAGGCAATTACCAACTACAGTTACCAACTGGTAACAGGTAGGATGATTATACCAGGCTCTGATTAACAAAGACAAACCAGACAATGTAATATAGTGAATACATTTGCGCTGAATACAGTTACACCAACATTCCCCCCCTATTACATTGATCCTAAAAACATCAAATGCACCTTGCATTAGAGAACCCACCCCCACCCCCCTTAAAAAATTACATGATAAAACATGCCGATTACTTAACATGAATACATATTTTGAGGAAATCTTCTCCTAAAGAAACAAATCTTGAACCAAGTGGAGCTCCATCAAGCTGTCTCTTGACCCCAGAAAGGTGTAGCTTCAAGCTGTATTCTTAAGCTCTCAGTCTTGAACTCTCGAATCACAGGGTCTTGAATTATTCAATAATGACCCCTAAAAGATACAACAGATCTCTATCATTGTCTAATGACCGCAAAAGGGTATAATTCTTGATCATATACTCTAAAGCTCACTGGACAACAATCCATATTGAGCTCAACACCAAATCCCAAACCTATCTCCAAAACATTACCTTCACAATATATGCATTCTTCAGATTTGTCAATATCAACAAAAAAAATGTAAAGCATGAAAGAAAAACTACCAAAAATGCTTCTCATGCAAAACACCATCTCAAAGCAAAAAGTTGACTTAAGATGATGGAAATTCCTCCATCCTCCAATGCCAGCAGCCTACAATTTTTTAAGGCTCTTAGTCTTTACTCTCCAAAAGTAGTACCAGAAGAGGAATGACAGGTACAATAGATTCTTGATAATTCAGTCTATCAATAATTCCATACTTCAAATCTTTCGCTGGATACATGTAGTTGGCCATGAAAGAAAAGCAACATCCAATACTTGTAATTAAAGTTAAAGCACACCAAGCTTTTTGGTGTTCCCTTCACAAATATCTGACAGCATACAACTGTATAAATGGATTGAAATATTGAAATTGTGATCTGATTAACGAGAGTGCTAGTCCATGTTCACTACATCCAAACATATCATCCCCTTTTCCTTCTCTATTAGGATTCACAAATATCTCAAATACCATGTACCTCTGCTAAATACATCCAATGCAGGAAAACTGTCTTTGCTTCATGATCAACACAGTTGAAATAGCATTTTAATACTCTGCAAAAAAGAACGTCAAGTTATAACTCTACTCTTCACCGTTGCCAGAATGCATTGACTGAATTTGATTCTTTGTGGAGTTTAAAAAGTCTCTATCAAATTATTCACACTTAGTTACCAAGGAGAAAAACAATTATGCTTGGTACAAAGTTATTATTTACTGTGGTTATGCTCAGGCATATTGTTACTCCTAGGATTCATTCCATTATGGACCCTTTTTTATCTAAGCTCAACGGTATTCTGTCATGTTGGGAGGATAAGAACAAAACAACCTACTCTACGAAGAACATGAAAGTCAAGCTTGATTCATATAAAAGCAAAACAAACTTGAGAACAATAAGAAACTTTACTTCTTCAGCTTGTTCAGCACTTCAATCCTTGCCCGCACACCGAGCTTCACACGACTATAGAAAGTGTTTTTAGGCTTTATGCACAAATCCGAGCTGTGGGTGGGCTTAGGTTTACATGTTGATCTCACAGCCTCTTGCTCTTGTCTGAAAATACCTCACTCTTGCTGAATCTCTTATCTGCCCTCTTTAAAGAACTCTTCACTCTCCTCTCACATCCAAATTCAAACTCTGACCAGTAGAAACTGTCAAATGTGTATGAACTATGAAGGCTGCACTTGCAAACTAGAGAAATATAAATATACAAATTTGTAGTTGTCGCTATGATGTAATGAATGCAATGAATGCCCAACGTTGAAATTTACACATACTTCTGTGGTAAAGATGGTGGCTTATGGATTTGAAGAGATGTCTCATATTTTGATTCAAGATCGGATCACGTTATCTCTTTTTCAAGATCGCATCACACTATCACAGTGGTAACCGTGGACGCCTCCTACACAAAGCCATACACAACAGACATACTAATGATAACATCTGGTCAGGCTGTAGACACTCTTCTCACACCAATTTTAAGCTACATGGGCTCCAATTCATTTGCCACTCCAATCCTTCCAGATCCAATAACAACAATTCTGTTGGAGCAGTATAATGATTCAGCACTCATAAAGAAGACGCTGTGCATATGCAATAGAATACATCAGCGCACAGAATACATCAGCACTCTGATGCCAAATGTTAGAGCGAAAGATAGCAGAATGAATGTTTGATGTGTTTATTCGATAACATGAGGAGTCTTTATACAATGGCAGTAATGAAGGCAGTTAACAACTGGTAACAGGTAGGATGGCTATACCAGACACTGATTAACAAAAACAGACCAGACAATGCAATACGGTGAATACAGTTAAAGACAGACCAGACAATGTAATATGGCAAATACAGTTATGCTGAATACAGTCACGCCAACATTTTGAACATATGCCATTAACATCAATAGTTTTAATTAATCATTTAATTTTTAGCATTTTATTATTAGTTGTATTTTATGTTTACTTTTGTATATTTGGTGCAAATTATGGCTACTTTTTTATAATTTAACATTTTACATAAGTCTTTCTGTCAATGTACCCAAGCCATACTGATTTCTCAAGTGAATAAAAAAAATCAGCAAATTGCCATACACAGACTGGCAACTTAGTTTAGAATAAAGCACATCACTGAAATAAATGCACTGTAATACAAGGCCTAGTGGTAGTGTCTTTTTTATAAACAATCTCTTATCAGAAAATTTGGGTCTCTTTTTGAAATCTGGACAGTTGGGGTCATAAGTGCAGGCTCTGTTGCAGAGCCAGAAACAACAGTCAAACTGAGTTGGAAGTTGAATATTCTTTCATATTCATGTTCCTCTTGGAAAACTATGCAATTTCAAAATAAAGGGCTTCACATTTTGAGTCTGACTCTGAAAGTTATGGCTCTGGAAATGTTGTTGCTAAAATTGTTGTAAAAAAATTTTAAATATTATTATTTTATTAGATATAAGGATACCGATTACAATGAGGTTCACCTCCTTACATAGAGTTCAGAGGATATAACCAAATAAACATGCAAAAGGATAAACATGACATAAGTCACCTCAAACACTAAAAATGGTAAATTTGCTCAAGTATCTAAGGTGACTATTACAAAAGTAAACCTTATCTTCTAATAATCATTTAAAATTAATATTATTCTGATTCCCCCTTCTACAGCTTACTACAATAAAATATAACAAACTAGCATAGAGCATATCGAACTAAAAACACCCCGAACTATGAATTCGCCATTCTTCAAAAGCTTTACTTTGAAAACAGACCATACACTAGATAGAACTCCATCAATCTTCACCTAACCCTTGAAAAGGTGTAGTTACCTGAGCTGAATTCCCAAGTTCCCACATTACCACCTCTCTATACTCCCAAATCACTTATCCTTTGAACCATTGGACAACAATCCATGCTAAGCTACACTCATAGAGCTTCATCAAGTTGTCTCATGACCCTCATAAGGGTATGACTCCCACTATCCACAAACTCCCAAGCTAAGTGGATAACCATCCATTTTGAACTTTGTTGTAATGTCCCGAACCAGACTAACACGTTTCTGAGCCCATACGGATGGAGTGAACAGGTATGGTGTACACCCAATCTACCAAGGGTGCCGTACAGTGGCGCGGATCTGGCTGCCGTATGGTGGCGCGGATCTGTCTGTCGTACGGTGTGATGAGGCTGTGTAATGGAGATGGCACGGATGAAGTTGGAAATGGACCGAGGAAGGGAGGCGTACAATGATCCACAATATATTCCAGACTATATTATTACTACGCAACAATACTTGCCAGATGAAATATGAATAATAATTGCTTCAATTTGCCAAATACCCAGAACCAGAGAACAGGCCGAGTAGGGTGAGGGTTGATTCCCACCGAAACTGCACAAAACCAAATAGGGAGGGTCTTTCACCTCCGAAATGGTGAACAGCAGAATCCCAACAGGAATTCGCAAATACAAATCAAATATAAATCTCAACATATCAAATCTAACCTACACGCTGAGCATAAATACCCGTCGGGGAAAACTCCCGAGAGTGCACAAAAGAGCCGACGGCGACAACTAAACTATGCCAACAAAAAGAAAGAATGGGCCCGAGATAAACTAAATCAATCGCGACCCCTAATACAATAGTTTTAATCGTCATTTAATGACGGGGATATTACATTTGCCTACATTGTCTTCCTACCTATCTTCTAAGTGCTAAACTTCTTAAAATATGTGGAATGCATCATACATCTTGGCATAGTAATCTTTCTAGGCTCTACTGTAAGGCATCTAGAGGATCTTCAACATGGTGACAAAAGGTGTCACCATTAGCTTTAAGAACTCCCTCAACACATTTCTCTTTATATCTCCCCCAAAAAACCTTCCATTCTCGAGACTTGGGGACTTGGGGGAGACATCCTCCCACAAAACCACCACCTCTGCCACCCCTGTCGCAGACGCTGCTGGGTTGCTTCTATATGGAACATGCCATACATACCAATTGCAACTTCCATTCTCGAGACATGGGGATATGGGGGAAACGTCCTCCAACAAAACCACCACCTCTGCCTGGAACACTGCTGGGTTGCTTTCTATATGAAACATGCCATACATACTGATTGCAACCTTTAACTTTGTGAAAACTATGCAACAAAAGATCTTCCAAAGCTGCCGGTTTGAAACCTTATTACAGCAGAAAGGATCTCTATTATTCCCATTCAAATACTTGCAAGATATGTCATTGACAAGAAAAAGCCAAACACCAAAGCAATCTACCACAGCCACCACCAAACACCACACACCACACAAAATAGCCATACGTACAAACCATTACATGCCAACATACAAAGGCATGCTAAGCAGGCAAATAGAATGACTAAATTATTATGATCCAAAACATTGATGATGAAAAATATTACACAGTTTAGTCTTAAAGCTTAAGAAATCCAACAATATGGACTGTGGAAACTACATGACATTAATGACTAGAAATAATCAAATAAAATCAACTCACACACATCATCTGCCATCCTCCTCAAATTTTGAACGATACAATCTATACAGATGCCGCCAAGGGAAGCAGCAACTAAAAATCACCATAGCATTTCTAACAAGGGCTCTGAACATCAAAAAGACAGCTTCATGAAACCTGTCACAATGGCTTTTCTTTCAATAACTATAAAAGGGATTCAAGATTCACTCAAGCATTACCTCGATTACAAAGCAATGCCAAAAAGGCATGTAGTCAATCCCAACGTTGCCCAACAAGTCCACCACACCATTACTTTCATGAAAACAATGAATGAAGACAATGTCCTTGAAATCTTTTCCAGTAGACATGCTTCTTCAAACACCCCCCTTAACATCCAATTCACAGGGATGAATTTTTCCAAACCTTGGATAAAATTAGCCAAATCCACATAAACTAACACATTCATGCAATCCATTGGATTAGTCAACAAAGGATTGAGTCCACCTCATTATTGGTCCTAATTCCCAGAAAGTTAGAAACACCATTAACGAAGTTCCCAGATTCATCTCACAACATAACTCTAGATCTGACCAAGCCTAAATTACCCCTAGAAGCCCTATCAAAAAATAACTTGAGGAACCCATTAGGGGGGGGGACTTCCAAAAGACATTAACTCTACCATTTTTCTTTAAAACTGCCCCATTTATGGGAGGGCTAGCCACTTTCAATAGCAACAGATTGACATATTCCACAAAGACAACTTCATCTTTGCCAAGAAAGAGATTATTCCTTGAAAATACAATGTTATGCTCCAGCCAAGCACCCCAAATAGTGCAGACAAAAGCAGTTTTCCAGATAGAGCCAGGTCGAGGTGTAACCCACAACCAACAACAAACACATTTAGCCAAGAAAACCCAAGACATGCCTAATTTTGAAACAAGATTGAACCTAATTGCTAGAGAGAATTGACAATGCAACAACAAATGATCCACAAACTCCAACTCTACTTAACAACAAACACACTAAGAAGGATGATGGAGACTCCTCTTCATAGTGTTATCATAAGCGAGTATTTTATTCAGTTTTGCAGTTCCATCACCAATCCAACAAATGGTACCAAGTTGATATAGCAAAGGTATCTGAATATACAATAAAAGGGGAATGAAGCAACTTCTTTTGACCCTTGGGAAAGGGAAGGGAGCCAAGATCTTTCCAGCATCAAACTAGTTGATCCTCAGTCCAATCAGCATCCTGATAATCAATTGCGCACTTCAGATCCCTAAAAATCCTAAAAGAAACATGTGCATCTGCCAAAGCAGGGGTACTGCTATGGGGAAGATCCTCGGACCAAGAATTAAACCAAAGTTCACCAATGGATTATCACCAAGATTCCAAGAAAGCTTTGCAACAGTGAACATCCCTCAAATAAGGACGAACCACCTAGAATTTCATCTACAGAGAAAAGTAAAGTGAATGTCGGTTCTCCAAATATTTGAAGTGCAACATCTAATACTAAAACTAATCCAGCTCCAAGAGGAACCTCCCAGCTAGCTTAGCACCTAGTACCAAATTCTGGATAGCCAAATCTTTAACCCAGCACCATCTTGAAACTTATTGCAGCAACGTATCCCAACAAAGAAGATGAAACTATTTATCTTACCAAAGAAAATTCCTACAAACGTACATGATTTTTGCAGGCACAGTCTTAGAAACAGCCAAAACTGAAACAAGCTAAATCAGAATTGCCCAGAACAACAGCTTATTCTTGATAAGGCAGCCTGCAAGACTAAGCCATTTGCCACTCCACAAGGAGAGTGTAGTTTGGATGTGATCCACCATATCCTGCCATAGCCAAGCAGAAGACTACCAGTAAAAACCAGTGTGCCCAAGTAGTTACATGGAAGGGACACCACTTTGAAACCTGAAACCTCACAAATTTTGCATTTCAAATGAGGATTTTTCACTTGTCCTTATTAATTCTATACCTCAAGACTGCACCACCACAATCCAACATAGAATTGAAGATCCTAGCTACTGTAAAAACTCCAAACAGTGCCGTATCATCTACAAATTGAAAGTGTAAAATAGGTGCCATCTGAAGAGAAAATAAGTCTTTGTGCTGATAATCAAATGCTAGAGTCTTATTGTTGCCCATGCTTGCTAATTAGGTTGAACTGGTCCCAAATAGATTACTCATAGTATGTAAATGTATTCTTAATGTTTTGTGCCTCTCATTTATGTAATAGAGCTTAATTTGCATTTCATTTTAATGAAGAGACATTACCAAAATGTTATGAACATACCACATGTTTGATTTTTCCTTGCATAGTCCATGTCAAAATACAATTTTTCATTCTGAGGTTCAAAAGATTGTTTGAAAAAAAAAACAATTGAAATTATGTAACATTTTGTGCCTACTACTCAAATGAAGTTATAGATATTATTGAATCACACATATTCATCTTTCAGCTATTCAAATCATAAAAGCAGATATGTTTAAAATATCACAATAAATTCTGATATGATCATTTCTCAACAGGATTCCCAACATTTTCTTGAAAATATCATGAGTTTTTCAAAATATCGTTGACCATGACTTTGACCAAAATTTTAACTAATACGTCACAATAATTAGTTTCATTTTTTTTCTATATAAGCATCAGGCTTGCTATTTTTTTATCATTCTTCTCTGGAAATTTTATAGACAAGTTATGCACCTTGAACAGTGTAAGTTGCTGTTAAGATTTTCAGCTGCCACTATCGAATACTAATAGCAGTTATGTCTGTTGCCAAATGGCAACAGCATTTATTGATGTTGTTATTTAAAAAATGTATGTAATTATCTACAGTTGTGAAGGCACTTGGTATTATCTAGTTCAAAAACCTTGTGACCTGAGAACATGACTCTTGCTATTGTGATTGATGATTGTCACTGTTGCCAACACCGTTGGTCATTATTTTTTATTCATATGCATAGTCCTTACCAAAAAGAACTGTCAAATGATTATGTTATCCTTTAACTTGTCATTATTATTGCATAATAAATGCTAGTGACACCATTTCCACTCATCAATAGATATTGTTATTGTTGCTTCATTTGTAAATATAGTTGTATTATTGAGGTAATTGCTTGGAAATTTTCATTGTTACATATCAGCTGTTAATAAAGTCATATCAGTTGAGATGTTATCATCATTATTGTTTTTTGACATCACTATCGTTTTGTGAGTAGTAATCTCCTTATTTCTTATGATCACTGATCAGTAGCATTCTGTCATTTTTGTGATCTATATCATTCTTGATCAGTATGGTGTTCAGTAGCATCCTTATAAGTACTGTGATCAATTAATATGTGCATTATTGATGTTGTCGACATTATAGGAAATACTGCTGATCAAAATGATTAATATGAAGCAATGTTTTCAAGACAAGATATTGTTGTCCTGAAATGCCTGGTATAATAGTTGCCTATGCTATAATCTTAAAATGCATTTGAAGAGATTGAGAAAAATTGTTGACAATTGTAGTTACCATTTTGTGTATAGATTAGCCTGTTGTACTTGGTAATTAGATGAACAGTAGGGATATCAAGTCTTATTTACCTAGTTGTGTTTTATTGCACAACTAATTAATATTGTTAAAGAGATCTATACAACAATTATCTGCAATCGGCAATCTCAAAATTAATAAAAAAATACCCGTATTTCAAAATTCATGGTGTACACAGTCACTCACTTTGACTTTCTCACTCTCTATGCATTCAGAATGGCTTTAAATGTTTAAAAAATTACTTTTCTCTTTTCTTTTTTCTCTAAATAATTCTGCATTTTATGTATTTTTCCAGTTTTTTCCCAATTATCTTCTGAGAAATCAAAATATCTTTATCTTTTGGTATGCTGAGAAATTTCCAAAAAGTTATTTGCTTCTATAGTTAAAATTGTCAGCAGCTATTGGGCTTAAAATTTTACATTTAATAAATGATAACCAATGAAATCAATGTTTGTCAAGGATATATAAATGCATTTAGGGATGGTGAAATAAATTTCATCTAAGACAAAAATAACAATAGGCTATGCCTAAATTGCCAAGAGCATCATTACCAAACTACATGAATCATTAGCTACCACTGAGATTTGAAACTGAACAATAACACCCGTGAATTGCGAACCAGCTAAAATATTACTTGTCATTCTCCTAGAGAAAAGAATCAGTTTGAAAAATTTCCCAAGAGTAACTGCTCACAGAATATTAGTTTTTACATGAAATAAACAAGTTAACACACATGTTATACCTAGTTGCAAAGAGTTGATCATTGGTTGGATTAATAACAAGGCTTCTAAGTTTTCGCTTGTGCTGACTAGAGATCAGGCTTCCCGAATAGAAACTAACTTTTTCTGGACTTCTGCTACTACGTATGAGTGGAATCAATTCCGTGTGCTCCTTCTGCTCTGAAGCATGAGAAATATGATTGTGAGACTCACATAACCATAAAGTAATGTAGCATATATGAAAATAAGTAACTGCACTGTTTCCAGAAATCATAAAAAGTAAAGGAATATGTTGAATCTGTTGATGGTAATGTAAAAAGATATAGCTCAGATGACATATTGAAATTAAAGATATTCCCCCAGCAGAAGCAAAAGTCTATATAGTTACAAACTTACAACTTTCAAGAAATTTGAACAACACTACAAGAAAGATATAGGTTTCTGTATCTCCTGAGACATACGATGAATTGGTGTTTATTGGCTATGAAGAAGATCAAACAGGCGTGTTTCCTACTCTAGCAGACATTAAACTATGTTCCTCATTCACATTCCATTTTCCAGACACAAACATCCCTAGAAAAACCTTCTAGAGTTGTAGTTTAATCAGTGACAGGCAACATACCTAATTTCCTCTTTGGTCTCTTCTCTTGAGAGTCTCTGCTTTCCAACTGACTTGCGGATTTGGCAGCAGATACATCTCCCTTTGACTTTGGATTTTCAGACTGAGATTGACTGCGACTAGGAGTGACATTTTTTCCACTCGATGGTGGTGTTGTCTTGTTGCCTTCTGTTGACCTCATTGATGAGCCTGTTTTTGCTGCCGCAGAAGGAATTAACATTGTTGGCTTTGTCCGTGATAAAGAGTTGTAGTTACTCTCTTCTCCACCAGGGCTTGGTGACATCCCTTCTGTTTTAACTTTGCTAGGCGAAACACCTTCTGTTTTAACTTTGATAGCTGCATCATCTGCACTAATGGTCTTGGATGCCTCTTGATTTTTTTGGTGTGGATGTTGTACCTTAGTTAATCGGGCTTCTGCATCAGCTAATTTTCGCTTAGCTTCCCCTAGCTGCAGATCCAAAGACAAACCAGTCAGTAACGACAATGATATTTCAATAATTTGAAATAACTATATCACCAGGAAGGTCACATCAAAACTCACAAATTAGAAGATAGTTTACTCAATTAGTGAGCACCATTAACCAATACTATAGAACAGCAAATATTCAACTGCTACTTCTCCACCTCCAAAGTTAATTTCAATAGCATAATGTTGAACTTTAATACATACCACTAACTGATATTACTCAGCTAGTTATAGCCTTTCATAATTCTGAATGCAATGAAGTTCACAACTATAGAATACTTAAACCTCAGATCTCACAGATTAGAAGATAGTTTCCTTAATTATTAAAAACCATCAACCAATACTTACAGAATAGGAAATATTCAACTGCCACTTCTCCACCTCCAAAGTTAACTTAAATAGCATACGATTGAACTAGACTCCATAGTCCATACCACTAACTGAAATTAATAAGCTATGAAATGAAGTTCACAATTATAGAATACTCATACCTCTTATTCACGAATCATCAAATCTTGATGACGAAAAAAACAGTTGCATGGTATGCTAGTATGGCTACTCGTTATAATAATAAGTTAGCTTCAACAAAACTGAATACAAACTCAAGATAAATCCAGCCTAACTACAAATTGGGGGGCTTTGGTGAGGTGAGAGGCGGAAGGCAGCTGTGTAGGTGAGGTGGAGGGGTGGCTGGATAGCTAGGGATCAATGGTATCATTGATTGGACCAATTCTCTAAGTAAGTATGCAGTATAAATCATGATTATAAAAAGCACATCAATGATTGAATCAGTTCACTGACAACGTGTACTATATAATGTTTCCTATGCATATTTAAACAGGTTTTTTGGGATTTCTTCATGCCAAATTTAGTATATGATCCAACTGCTATAGGATTCAAATGTCAATCTTGTGCTCGGGCTACACTTGATCTTTACATCTCAGCCCTTGTCTAGAAGTCTGTATAAGTGTATTTGTCTGATTTAGAGAACTATTGGACTCCTCATATATTATCTGGCTGGGATAGCCTCATGATGACTATCATATTTAATGTAATCATTTACCTTTATTACAACTAGGCCAAATAGATACAACAAGCTGAACAGAAACTGAGGCAACGCACAAGATTTACCGTTCTCCAGGTTACTTGACATGGCCAGAATGTTTATCTCCTACAATATCTTAATCAGTTTCATTGAACAAATTTGCCATTCAGAATGAATTTATTAATTCGGGATTCAAACAATAAACGTCAAAATTAAGTAATACAAAAGGAATTGAAAGAAATTGATTACAAGACTATTGTTTAAGGATTGAAAAGATACCAACTTGATGAATGCATCAGAGTTCTCAATCAAAATAAATTAACTTCAAGATAAACCTACTTTATTCCAAAATTGCAAATTGGTTTATCAATCAAACCCATTTCTGAAAACTCATAAAAACACGTAAAAATTCCCTCGACTAATTCATAGCATACTAAAAGTCTTATTATTCCTACACTGTCTAGATTTTGCGAATGCTTATACAAAAATTAAAGATTAAAAGGATGACCTGAGCCTTGACATTTTCTAATTTATTGGTCAATTGGGTGACCTCCTTGCGCCTGTGCTCAACCAGAGCCACTAATGCCTCTAGCCCTTCTGCACTTTCAGGAGAAGATTGCCTTCGATGGTTGTTATTGATATGACTGTTGTGATGATTACTGTTTTTATTCTCATCATTGAGTTCCAACTTGGGTTTCTTGAGAGGTGTTTCCATTTAGGGTTTTTTTCAATATTGAGTTATCCTAAGAATCTCGTTGGGGGAGGAATATATATCGACGTCTGCTTTAATAAGATCACGAACTCCCAAATGCAGAAAAAGCAGCTCTTAATTAAGACAATGCCTATACAACTACCAACCCCTCAAACCAGACTTATGAGTGAGGGTGGATTTTGTTTCTGTGTACTGCCATCAAAGAATATGAAGGCCTGCTGGTTGCAGACAGAAAATGCACAATTTGTACCAACGCAATTGGCCAAAAGAGATCGAGGAAATCAGGCCATTAATTCACGTTCATGCGTGAATCTATTGGAGAGAATACTGGAAATAGGGCAGAGACAATAAGCACCTCTTTAAATACTTCCCCGGAAGAGGTATGGGGAATTTGTGATTCCTAACTGTGAACGTTTGTGTCACCAGCTGAATATATATAGATTGTGAATCTACCCTTCATTATCCGCCGTGTAAATCCGATTTCAAATCTTAGTTTAGTAACGAATTATTTTCTCCAGCCTTAAACGTGGGGACATTACTAAGGACGGGTTTGGAGGCTCTTAACATATTTTGATGGCCCAAAGAACCATCTTTTATTCATGTCTTCAGGGATAAAAGTGCAGGCTCTCTACTTTATTTATTCATTTTGTACTTATTTTTGGTAATATTATAATGATTATTTTTATTTTGTTTGGTACATAAACAATTCTAGTTTTAAACAGATCACACACAATAGTTCTATTTATGTTATAGATATGACCACTTTGAATCGCAAAGGATCTTTTCTTACTTAGACAAAGTCACATATGTTGCCTTGTCCCTTGAACTAGGTTGTGTCATGACCTAGTCCTATTCAAAACTCAAATATCACTATTGAGATTAACCTATCTAGAATTTGATTATCAGCGCATCAACTAATGCACCAAAACACTTCAAATTGAGCATGTAGGATCTTTTCTTTATAAGTAGTGGCCTTTAGGACTCATCAAAAGGTCATATTAGAAATCATTATTAAATCATCACATAAAACATCTACTTTATAGGATCAATAATGTAATAAATTCAACATCATAAACATTGCATGTCTTGCTTGGTGTGTCTTTATTTTTTTTCAAAAACAACACCTACACTTGAATTATTATCAAGGAAATTGAAACATATTCCTTCTACACACCATAAGCTTCATTGTGCTTTTTAACATAACTCTTGCTAAAAAAATAGGTATTGAAGATGGGATCATAGGCCACATTAGAAGAAGATAAATTCATAGTAGATGGACTATATTATACAACAAAAATATATCCCTAGACCAAATTGTGGCATGACCTAGTCCTATTCAATTCAAGTGTTTATCTGACATTTGTCACAAGCTCCAAAATACATCCAATTCCAATTAATAATCCTTTATTACTTAGTTAGACATCTAAGTCAGTGTAGGGTGTGATTTATCCGTGCACATTTTGATGAACTAACAAATTTCAACCTAACCTAGTGATTCACCTTAGGGTTCTTGCTTCTTTCACTTATGATTTGTAGGTTTGATATTTTCCAAAAATTATTCATCCCTTGTTTGGACTTTAGAGCTTATTTTGTAATCATTTGCTTATATTTTCATTGAGTTAATAATGATTAGAGTTGTATGCCAAGGAAGTTATCAAGGCCTCATATTCTCATTCAGCGAATTCCTACATTCAATCATTCTCTTGCAATGGATTGCATAGATGCTCCTATTCTCAAAAATCTAAATAATTTTGTCTATCTTAAATAGGAAAGAGATATTTGACTATGATACACATCTTTAAAATGTCAAAACTCAAAGAAAGAATGGCATGGCTTATATGGTGGCATTCCTTAAGCAAGAAATTAGTAAGCTTGATGATGGTGTTAACCCTTCAACACTATTTGAAGAGCTTAATCTTTTCCAAGTCTAGTGGAATTGATTTTCATGATAGGATTAGCCAGATATTGGTGAATTTGATATTTTTCATGATGTTTCACTTCTTTCTCAATTTATTACATGTCTTCCTTTTGTTATCCCCTCCCACTTTCAATCCCCCCCTTCCCTCATTATCCCTCCCACTTCCTTCACTCCTTCTCCCATAATATTTTTACCACCCCATCAATTGCATTCCTCACACACTCTTCACATTTCGCACTCTATCATTACTCCCACCTTTGATGTCTATTGTTGCTTAACCATATCTTTTTAGCATTAAGAAGGCAGTCGACTTAAAGTAAACTTTTGGCTAAATAACGTTCCTTCAAATTCCAAAAAAATATTTGGCACATAATTTAACACACAATCATTTGTCATGTGATCGACTAGTATATACATCTCCTATGGTATTTGAGTTGTATAATGATAAAAGTGACCCAGTTGCCTATATTAGAGTCTTTGATGTGATATGCTTGGACATTTTTTGTATTATGATCATTTACCTATTATATTTTTGTATGCATTGAAATAATATGGTCTACAATACTTCTTTTCAATTACTTATGATTCAATCCATTCATATGCTAAGTCAATAAAACTCTTTCATGTTCAAGACAATTATTATTGTAGAGATAATATTTTCAAGCTATAGCAATGTTGGATAGGTGTGTCATAAACCTTACAATATTAGTGTGTGGTCTATTATTTATTATGTATTATTTATGAGGGCCTCTTGCTTATGAATTAGTCATTACATGCATCGTGTGTCTCTTAATACAAAGTGTTTGTGTGTGTAAGAGAATATCTTATCATGAAAGATCTGTAAGATCATAGATACAATGAAGATAGCTGTGTAATAGAATCTATGATGTGTGTAAGCACATATAAGATGGGCTACATTGTTGACTTGACTAAGTCACTCAATATATGATTCATGTATGGTAGATCATGAGGCATATTTGAATGGGTTTAATGGATCCAAGTTAGAGTTCTCAAATTCTAGAGTTACATATTGTTGATCCTAAAATTTGCACTTTAGAATGGTAATAGGCCTTAGGGAAAGTCTGAGTATTGTGGGACCAAAATTACTAATACTCGGAACAATCTCTGGGATTAAGGAGACGACTCTCCATGAATAGGGAGGATGGAAAGAGAAGAAATTGAAAATGAAGCTAAGGTGTGGGTGATACGCCAAATCATTTCATTACTTACTCACAACCTTTCGTAAATGAAAAGATAAAACCATAACATCATAATGCAAATATTGTCCTATAAATTGGCATAATATACCACAGTCCCTTCATAGTCGAAATGAGAACATAGAGACAAGATCCTAGACATGGGTCTAAATATTCATATCATTTCATGGGTGCATCTATAAAAGCCAAGTAACAATAAAAACATTCACAACACCTATTCATCTATTCACCTCTGATAACATCACACACATGAAATATTTTCATCTCTCAATCACTTTCAACTAGAAGAGTTAGTTTCAAACATGGTCCATCACTGAAAGCAAATTTAACATAGAAATGCTAGAGTCTTACAAGATAATAAATATTCAAATTGACATAGATCACTAGTGTATTAAAAAATAACTATAACTAAAAGGCTTAGCCAAGCACAGTCAGATTCTAAATAACATGAAAATAGTCAGAAGTAAAGTCTTCAAATATCATAACCAAGAATTATACCAGAGTAAAATGCTTGTTTGATCAAATTATCAATCTTAACAACAACCAAAAATCCAACTTTCTTGAAAGAGAAAACCATCCCCTCTTAAAGAAGAATTGTAACCAGGAAGATTCTTTTTTCCCAACAGAAACCCTTGCCAAAATGACCAACACATGGAGAAATAATTGTCAAAGTCATTGAAGGAGTTGTCATGATATGTTATCACTTAGTAGCTTTGATCCACTTGACACATGTCCAGGGAGAATAAAAAACCAATGCACAATCATTCTCCATCCCTCAGGGTACTAACAACCTTGTTTCAAAAGCTCAGGGGCACGTGGCAACACGACAAAGTTTCTAGCTAGACAAACTCCTCGCGCTCTCCTCAAAGTTCCAAGGGAACAACATGTGTCCATAGCTTCAAAATTTCATGACCATGGAAGGAGAAAACCCACAAAGGAAAGAACACTTCAACCTGCAAAAGAAACTCTAACGCACAAAGGAAGGGCAGTCTGTATAGAGATATATAGAATTGGAGACTCGTGGGGAACTTGCTTGAAAGGTTCGAAACCCAAAATATTTGGCTCCTGCAAAAATAAGAGGGGAGGAGAGGACCAATCAGAGCATGGTCAAGGAATATTGCAAGGGATCCCATTTTTCTACACTCAAGAAACTATGGACCTAGAAATCATGGAAGACATTGTATAAGGCGATCTTCTCCCTAAAAGTAAAGCTACTCAAACTCCCCCTGGACATGTCCAAACTAAACTGCAAGAATGAGACTGGGTCCAATATTTCCTTAACTTGGGCGGCATCGGGGTCAGGACCTAGGATCTTCTCAAAAGAGTGATCTTGTTGCTTCAGCTCTATTGGTTGTTTAATTTGATCCTCACTAAGGAGTGACCCATCTGACTTGAAAGGTGACGAAAGCCCAACTTGCAAGAACGCCTCTATTTTTGTCCTTTTTAGAATGATTGAAGCCTTAAACCTCTCTTGGCACCGTTAAAGTAGACCCTTCTAAGGGCACTCCCCGGACACTCAAAGAGAAGATGGATGAAGAGGATTGGTCTAAAGATTAAAAAAAACTAGCATTTTGGATTTACTACAAGGAAATCCAAGCAACGCGAGTAGGCCTTGGTAACGTTGCACATGATGGGCGATTTAATGAACTGTGGGATCAAGCCCACAAGGATTATGAAGGTTTCACGCCTGTGTAGCCCCCATCTCCTTCTAATGAGGATGATGGAAGAATAATTAGGATGATGATTTCACTCGAATAAAGGATCATTCATCCTGCTTTGCAGCCTGCTCAAGTAACAACAAATTTTGGCAATTTGAAGGGGCAAAGATCCAATACAAGGAAGCAAGTAGATTCTTCCTCTGACTCGCCACAACAAATAGTTGTTTCTTCTCCTCTTCCCCTGCCATCCAAAAGGAAAAATATAGGTTTTGGCCTAGGGAATGCATCAACTACAGTTTAGGTAAGTTTCACTTTCCCTCTCTGCCACTCTCAATATTTAGTTTCCGCTACTATGCCCACAATAATTTCCACTCCACCTACCGTTCCATCATAGATTGTGCCACCAATACCCCCTACCACTGATGTTGTTCCTAGTACTCTTGTGAGTGTGGTCACAATTTTCACTTCCACCATGGCACCAATTGTAATTCCTTTCATGGTAATCACCTCAAACCTGTATCCATTCACTCTCCCCAGGGTTACTCAAGCATTAACTTTTGATACCACTCCAATGGTGATTTCAAGCTCTACCCTTCCACTCATCCGATCAAGCGTAGTTACCTCTTCTATTCTTCCCTTGCAGACTCCCCAAAGCTTTCCCCCTTTCTCTCCGACTACAATCTCCTTACCCTTGCAGACCTCCATGTTGGTAACAATCCTATATGCGCTCCCACTCAAAGTACCATTTGCGGCCCAATATGACCCTTTCTATGGGGATTGGTAGAAACAAATTGAGACAAGGAGGTTGGAAAGAGCTCAACGAGAATAGAAGAAGGGGAAAGATGCACTAAATCTCACCACACCTAGGGTGCAATCCTTATTTAACAATTAGCATTAGTAGTTGTTGTTCACAAACATATAACCTAAAGTGATCAAACCATAGGGAGAGATGATCATGGATTATTATCAGATGTTTGACTGGGAAATTGACCTAGGCCTCACATAGCCAGAAGATAGGGTGGATCTTTCCAAAGAAGCACAAATAATTATGTCTTCAGACTACATGAAGAAGGTGAGGAAGTTATGCAAGCAGGAGGAGGAGTTGAGCAAAGTGAAAGAAACAAATGATCAACTTATGGCTAGAGAGAAGTCCTAGGAGATTGAACTCGGGGCGTTTAGAGCCTAGGTGCTCCAGGAACATATCGACATGGATGCACTTCAGATCCAAGTGCAAGATGCAACATCCCAACTATAGAAGGAGCATCACACGAAGGGTAAGGCTTTGAAGAATCTCACTAAGAAGGATTCAGAGCTAGCACAACTACAAGACAACATGCAAGACACCACACATCTCTGAGATCAAATCAAGATACTTACCATGGAGAGGAAATGCCTAGAGAAAGAACTGAGCAGTGCACAATCAATTGTATTGTAGGAGTAGGCTTCCAAAGCTATCAAATTGAAGAACATAAATGAAAAGCTCGCAAAGGCGAACAAGCATAAGCTTGAATTGGAGGACACATTAAAGAAGGAATAGGAGGAGCTAGTTCAAAGTTTACCTAAGGTTGCTGATTAGAGAATAGAAGTACGGAACCTACAAGCTCAATTGGCTAATACAACACATAAGGAAAAGGCTCTAATAAATAGGGTTTTAGAAGTCGAAGCTGAGAATACTTCTCTCATAGGTAGATCCAGTCCTTCTGCCTCTCGTTGACATGTTTCTCATCTTTAAACACATGCTTATTAATGAGTGGGATAGGATAAAGAGCTAAGTTGTTTTGAGTAGGTCTTCCTTCTGATTCCTAAAGGAAGCATATGCCTTGCACGTTGTGGTCAAGCCCATAATCGACCAATTTTCAGAATTCACATCGCCCATGTTCTTGAATGCTTAGTGTTTCACAAGTTGGGTATACATGGCCTTAGACCAAATTCTCACTAGCGCTAGATTCATAGACCAATCCTCCACCATTTATCTTTTGATCATGATAATCAACTATGATAAGGCATCCCTATGGACACAAGCCACACTCTCAACTTTGGAGGCCACAATGGCAAAGATGAAGGAGATATTTACAGAGTTGGGGAAGCATGGGTTGCCCTCTCCCTTCATTGCAGATAATTCAGTTTTGGAGCTATGGGAGCTTATAGTGGTAATAGACCATCATCTTTATAATTTTGACCTCCAAACGCTCCATGCAAACCCAGATTCGACGTTCTTTAAGAGCTTTTTCTATTCAGTGGTATGTTTGTAGGTACTCTTCAAGTCTAACTTCGATGATTTGAGCTCCATTTACTTTCAATAATTGATTGACCTAAACCAAGAATACCAGTGCCTAGATATGGAATCTACCCTTTTTAGGAAGAATGACAACCATTGCAAGCTCAAATTGACAACCTCTTTGGCATCGACGCGTAAATGAGAATATGTTTGGGAAAGCCAGAGCATTTAGAGTTTGATCTAGTAGGTCAGATTCTCCCAAAAGTCACTAGAATTTACAAACACTAAATTTTCCATATCCGCAAAACATCCTTTCAACTGCTTTCATTATTTATTATTTGCAATGAGTATGTAAGTAGCAACACGCATCTTGCCACTTGTCACCTCAGCACGTATTTTGGAATAGATCATTTTCCCTTTGAGCGGAGCTCCTCGCTCGAGTGCCACATGTATTTGGGAAAGCCAGAGCAATCAGAGTTTGATCTAGTAGGTCAGATTCTCCCAAAAGTTACTAGAATCTATAAACACTAAATTTTCCATATCCGCAAAACATCCTTTCAACTGCTTTCATTATTTATTATTTGCAATGAGTATGTAAGTAGCAACACGCGTCCTACCACTTGTCACCCTAGCACGTATTTTGGAATGGATCATTTTCCATAGTATTCTTTTTCTTGCGAGTCTGAGCCTTTCAAAGGTTGTACACATTTTTTCCTCGTGGTGTCCACAAGAAAAGGAAGCAAAGAAAAAATAATAATCCCCCCTTCGAGTGTCACATGACCCCTTTTAGGCTACCTGCATTTCTTTTCATTGAAAAGCCTATTTCTTCACATAATTGTACATGTGGCCTTCTCATAGGTATTTTAGGAAGTCGACTCCCTTCTTTCTCAGCTCTCAACACCATTGTGGTGTGTGTCCCAATTTGTTCTACAACCAAATACTATTGCAGATTTATTGACTTTCTACCATGCGCTTGTAAAACCCATAGTTGATACATTGTGCACGTCCAAGCGCAATTGCGGAGCCACCTTAGTGAAATATGATTGTTCCTCAGGAGTGGTTACAATCTGGAGTTATTTTTGTTACCCAAAATCCATTATTGTGAGACGATTTCTCTTGGAGATCAGATTGTGTGAGCCACCTCTCTCTCAGGGCCAGCATAGAAAGTGACCTCTTAGCTTCTTCAAGTGTCCAGTGCCGCGCCATTTCATCATTCTCTTTCTTTCTTTGAATTTTGGGGTTCTTCCTACTCAGTGCTACATAATGTTCATTTTTGTAATGAAAAAAGGATTCCAACAAAGGAGAACTTTTGAATCCTCATGCTTATAGAAGGAACTCTCTTTTTTCTTAAACTGTATATGTTTTTTGAATCATTAATACAAATCAATCGTGCATTCTAGCCCTTGATATATCTGGTGGTTCATTGTTCATTTACAAATTTATGTGTAGTTCTAAACTTTAGTATAGCATGTGCATCGCATATTTGAAGTAGATTATTCTTTTAAGGCTTATTTGTTTCATTTACATTATTGTGTGCTCTGCTCTATGTTTTTGAATTAAGCTTTGACTAAGTGTGTGTATGTTCTAAGTCTGGTTGGTCTCATAAGTTTTCTTGAGATTTCTTTTTGGGAATAGCATGTAGATTTAGTTGTTTAAAGTGTTCTAAAATCTTTGGCATATTGCCTTTGGAAATTTCATCATTTTCTAACTCTTTCCCTCAAAACACAGTATGCAAAGTCAACTTCTAAAATCCTAAAGGTTGGTCAATGAAAAGCATTAGAGTCCCACATTCATTGAAGCTTCCCATAGTTCATTGCACCTAAGAGAAATTTTAAGCGTTGACAGTCTTCTTTCTCGTAGTGTCCTAATAGATCCTACTTGCATGGTGAATGTTTTAACTGAAGTACATCTTTACAATAGATAATTGCAGTGAGATTTCTTTGGTAAATTTGATGCGAGGATCCAAAATTTCAAAGGTTTCACTTATCTTACCCATGTTTCTATTACTTTTCCTGTAGAAGTTGGTGGTAAAACCCTAGATGTCACCTTTGTTGTTATCCCAACTTCTGATCAATTTCAAGTTAGACTTGGTCTTCCTTGGATCACCTCCATGAAATTTGTAGTCTCTCCTATTCATAAGTTTTTAAGATTTCTCCATAATGGAGAAATAATCATGATTAATCATAGTCTCTATCAACCTTTATCGCCTTGAGGGAACTTTTAAGTTGACTTCTTCTGGCCTTCCATGCCTCAACCAATTCAACCTTGCAAATATAATCTTTTTCGATCCTATCAAAAATTCAAAATCCAAAAGATTTGTGAGCTTAGTGATCCTAAGGATGTTCCATCTCCTTGATCTGGACTTTAACTTCTTCCTACACCTCCTCTATATGCTTTTATTCCACCTCCTATATCCTATAAACATTCCACTGTTGTTATCTCTCAGCCTAGTGTGGTGCCTTTCATTATTCCCCTAAAGAAGAAAAGGATTTGATGTTAATTGATCCTAAACCAAACCAAATGTAACCATTGTGCTTGTGACCACCACTATAAATGTTGTGCTAGAGCCTGTGAGCATGTTTCTCAAAATATTTCCTCCCCTACGACAACTACTGATGCTTTGATTCCCTTTGACCAACCTATGCATAGCCAAAGAGAGGAAGTTAATCTGAAAAAAAAAATGAAATTGAATAAACATGATATTTTATTCATATCTTATATTCGATTACAGTTAATTCGGATGAAGAAGATACTCTTGATGAAGTTGATTTTAATGTTTCTAATGCAAATGATGATATTCATGCTAGTGATTTTGATGATATGTATGAGCCTATTGATGTTAATCATGATTTATTAGCTACATTTACAAAACAATTATCTCCAGTCCTAGTGACGAACAAAGTGACCCATCTTCGCAATATGGTCCTTGTTTGGAACTAGCTATTATTCCATCTTCCATGCTTGATTTTGGTCCTCTTATGTGTTTTCCACCTTCCCTAAATACTACAAACCGAGATGGGGGGTAGGCGATATGATTGACTAGATCCTCTTGTACAATGGATTCTTTATGTTTGCTTGTTGTAATGTGCTACCCCTGTGATGTGTTGCTTGTTATATGTTTTGTTTATATTACTTTAGAAAACCCTTGTTGCTTTGTTGGCGCAAGGTGATGAAGGAATTAACTAGTTGTGACATTCCTCTATTTGTATCTCATGTCTTCTATATGTTGTTACATGATATGTCATGCATGTGCCACTATTTGTAAATGTGCCTTTGTGTTGTTTGATTGGGGATTATCCAAAATGGTAGCTACCTATTCTTTTTGGTCTCTATGATTTTGGCCCAAAAAGAGTCTTCTTTGTAACTCTTACGTGACATTCTTACATTGTGCTTGTAGTTCTACTACCTTTGGGTAACGATGATATTTTATTTTGATATAATTCTAATATAAATGATATATTATATGATCATACTAACCCTTGAGTTAGTAGATCCCTTTTGTGCTATATTTTTCATGTGCTCATTTATTTTGGTTCATCCTTTCTTGGGGCATCTTGTAGTGGAAACATTTCTTGTGGGGCATGAATGCTTTGTTAAATCTATTTCTCCCACTAAGGCATTTGTAATCTCTTTAACATGGGGGCATACACTCCGCTCCTTGTTTCACATTTTTCACACACACACACACACACATAATGATTTAATGCAATCTATCTTATGCAGATGGATAAGGAGACAATGCTTTTATTACATTCATTTTTTTCATTATCGTGCCCCTATGCATTATTCAAAAGAACCCTTATTGGAGATAAAAATTTCCTTAAGGACTAATCCTCCTTTTCTAGATCCCTTTGCATACAATGCTTTCCTTAGGATTGATCGCCTTTAGAATCCCTTAATGGAGATAATGCTTTCCTTAAGGATCGATCCCTTTGTTTTGATTGGTTGACTAAAATAACATAACTTGCTAGAATATCAATGTTATATTTTGCATTAATGCTTTCTCTTTGTATGATCCATAGTAAGGCAATACCTTACTAGGATAGTGGTTGTTCCTCTCTCTCCTCTCTTTTGATCGATGCCTATTTTATCTTGGTTTTGGATTTGATGAGGACTTAAGTAACTCGGGAATTTGATGTTTCTTTGTATCCTTGACCTTGATAAGATTGTTCTTATGCATTGATCTACTTTACCATGAGCGTGATTTTGACTCATACTCCTGCTAAAGTGGGGGCTAAATGTACCATCCTAGAAACCTAGCACCCTTAATTGGAATCTCTATTAGGCCCCATTTTGGTGATTTCAAGATTTGATGTCTGTTATACTTGATCCTAGCAACCTGATTCTTCTTTTCCTCCATCTTTTCCACCATCCTAATACCTAGTTCAAATTTGGGTTAATTATCGTAGGTACAAAACATTTGAAACATTTTCTACCCAAGAACAAAATTGTATCGTCTTAAAATGGAAGCACTTCCATGATAAGAGGGTTTAGCCCTCTGAGTAAGTGGTCTGGGGTCATGTTAAGTGCCTTGATACGGTCTTTGCATGAATTTGGCTTTCTCCCCCCGTTCTGCTTCTCTTTGCACCTGATTCCACTTCATGTCTGTATTTCCTAGCATTATGGACTGAGGTCCTGAGGTTTTTGACCTCAAGGTCAAATTCGACCTTGAATTTGACCTAGGTCAGGGTTGACCTCGACTCTGACCTAGGGCAGAGTCTACCTTGTCCTTGACCCACATTTCAAATTTTAAGATTTTCTGATTTCCGGGTATTGGGTTTCAGAAAGATTTTTTTTCCCGCCTCCAAGTCGGCCATTTCGGGTTTCGGAATGGTAAATCCTTAAATTGCATTTAATATGGGTCCATTTCTAGGGGTTAAGGTTAATTGGGATTTAATTCCCCAATGTCGGCCTTCTCTAGAGGTTTGTGCCCTAGTTCACTATAAAAGGAGGCCTTCCTCTCTCATTTTCACATCCATTTTTCTCACCAAGCAATCTCTCAAGCTCTCAAGTGCAAGCAAGTGAATTCAAGCATTCAAGAAAGCATTCAAGTGTTCAAGCATTCATTCATCAAGGAGATCCATTGTTAGCCATTGAAGGATTTAATCTCTTTGGAGCCCCCTTAAAGATCCATCCTTCCACATTCATCCAAGTCAATTCTTATGCAAATATCCATTCAAGATTGGAGTTGAAGATCAAATGCCATTGATTTGAGACATCCTACATTCATTCTACATCCATTGGAGCATCCCTACTTGTGGATTTGAGGATTTGAATCCTCTACAAGGACTTCAACATAAGCAAGGTGAATTGTTTCATTTACTTTGTTTATGCACATACAATTTCAATTCAATTTCAAGGTTAATTCCTAAATTGGGGTTTGACCAAGGCAAACCCCCCATACAAACAACAAAACCCTCTTTTTCTTGCAGGTACAAGTGTAGAATTGCGGATTTGAGCTTGGATTTGGATACCCTTTTCGATGAACTTTCGAGATCTGCGAACAAAGTCAAAGTCAACCTTCAGAATATTAATGTAGCCTTTGACCTTTTATTGGGGTCAAAGGCTACCTGCTGTCAGAAAGATAAAAGTTTTCTGGGTTTTCTTCGTCTCGACATTTCCAGTTCGAAACAGGTTGCAAAATTGCCCGAAATTGCACACAAACATCAGAAATCAACCTTTTCCAGATTTGCCCTATTTTGAGGTTAGTATTTGCCTTTCAGTTATTTCAAATTTCAAGCACAACTCATTTATAGGGAAATATAAGGTTTTCTTCCTCTTTCATATTCTCCATAGATTGATTTGATTGTGCATTAACCTTTTGGTTGATCAATTTGGATCTCTCCTTTGGGAATTTGGATTTAGAATTAGATCTCATATTTCCCCCACTTATTATGACATGCTCCCTATTTTACCCTATTCATTTTGGTGAACCCGACTAGCTTACTCTCTTTATTTTTGGTGTTAGATTTCTCTTTGTCTTATTGTGTGTGTTCACCAACCTATTCATTTTGGTGAACCCAACTAGCTTACTCTCTTTCTTTTTGGTGTTAGATATTATATTATCTTGTTGGTATTAGATTTATCTTTTATGATAAATCTTGCATGCTAATTAGATTTCAAAAATACAAAAATATTCATGCTTTATGTGTTCTTAGTTTAGCTCATTTGCATTGCATTGGTTTATGAGCTTTACTACTACTAGTCCTACTTATAACATTCTGGTTAGAAGAAGTCGTAGACTCATGGGTGCCTTTGATCCTGAATCTTCCTCTCCTTTCCTTTGGAACCCGGATGATAATTTGATTCTTCATGATTCCAATCCTATTATGGAGCAAAACTCTTCTCACTCATCTCATGATGAGGATGACGCTTTAAGAGTTCTTCCTGAACAAGTCCAAAAACTCTCAGGTAAACTTGATAAAATGGGTAATTGGCTTATTCAAGAGAACCATAATCAAGATTATATCCAAGCTATAAAGGATCTTAAGAAAGTTCTTCATGATAGTGATCAAGGTGTTCACCTCTTGCATGGTATTACTCACCTCGTGCATTCAAATGTTAAACCTTTAGCTCAAGAAGCTCAAGATTTCGGGTTGATTCCTCCTATCACTAGTGTAGAACCTCCTTCTAATCCTTTACCTAGTATTCCTACCTATACTCCTTTGGTGACTATGATGGTTCCCTCTGTTCCTATGAGCATTCCTCCTATGTCCCTCCCTACATCACAACCTTCATATCATAATGTTCCTTTTACTTATTCCAATCCGCTTCCAATTATAGTTCCTAGTGTTCCTCCAGTTGTGTCTTCCATTCCTGCAGCTTCTTACACCATACCTAGTGTGTCTAATGTTGGTATTCCTCCTATTTCCTCTAATGATTCAACAATCATCATTTTGGCTCAAACTATGTCATCCTTACAACAACAACTTGCTTCCTTAACTCAAAATAAGTTTAGTATTCCTACATGTGACATGGGAAGTCCTTTGTCTTTGGATATTATTCATTCTCCTATTCCTCAGCAAGTCGATATGCCTCATCTTGAGAATTATAATGGAAAAGGAGATCTCGTTCATCATGTTAAAACATTCCAAATCCTTTGTAGTGATTATGCTCATGACCATAGGATTTTAGCCAAACTGTTTGCTAGAACTTTCTGTGACAAGGCCTTACAATGGTATTGTTTCTTGCCTCCTTATTCTATTGATTCCTTTCCAAAACTTGCCAATGCCTTTATTCAACAATTTCAAAACAATATTGGCCCGCAAGTGTCTTTGACTGATTTGATACATTGTAAAAAAAATGCTAAAGAAAAATTGACTGAATTTATTGGTAGATTTAAGCATTTGTATGCTCAGATTTCCTATCATGTTCCTGATATTGATATTCAATGTATGTTTATTTTAAATTTGCAAAAGGATATTAGAGATAAGATTCTGCTTACTGAATTTACCTCTTTTCAACAACTTTATGCAGCATCAATATCAATTACAAGTGAGTCAATTTGAGAGCACCACTCCAATGGCTCTTGTTCCAGTTGATAAGAGTGATGTTTCTCCTAATCCAAACAAATTTAAAAAATTCAACAATTATGTCAAGATAAATAAACAAATGAATGCAGTTGCTGATCAAGTTGTTGTTGCATCTCACAATGCCACTTCTACATCCACTGCTTTTCGATTAAATCGTACGTTTACTCCTCTCTCTGAATCTTTAAATGCTATTATGAATAGGTTGTTAACTGCTAATGTGATTACTTTACCTCCTATTCGACCTCTTTTACCTGCTACGATTGCATCTAAATCTTTCGATCAAAATGTTTTTTTGTCAATATCATCGTCAGAATGGTCATGATACTGAGAAGTGTTATTCTTTAAAACATAAGGTTCAAGACTTAATTGACTCTAATGCCTTATATGTTGACAATATTGATGGTAGTGGGAACAAATTTGTCTCTCCTCCTAATCAAAACCTTCAAATCTATACGAATCCTTTAGCTACGTATGATACTAATACCATTGCTCAGCCATATGCTATGGAAATTGTGTATGATTCAAAGATGGATGATCTCAATCATGTTATTAATCAAGTGGAGCATGTTGGTCAATCTATATCTCCACCTCAACCTCAACCTCAACCTCAGATTCAACCTCAAGCTCAATCTCAACCTTGACCAAAACCTAAGCCTAAATTGAAAACTCAACCTAAACCTTGACAACAATCTAAGAATAAAAGACCTCGGGAACTTTTGATTACCTTTGATGATTCTAAGACTATTAAAGCTCCTGATGGTCTCCTTTATATATATGCTAGGATTTCTCAGAAACCTACTCGTGGTTGTCTTGTTGATCCTACATCCTTAGTCAATGTTATTACTGAAGAAAATATTTTCATGAAAATCTTACAACAAGATTGTTATGATACATCAGATGTGTGGATTCAAACTTGCAATGGTTTTCTTTATCCATCATTTGGTTCTATTACTTTACTGGTTGAACTTTGTGGAAAAATTGTGAACACTACCTTTGTTGTTGTTCCTACTTCTGATCAATTTCAAGTTAAGATAGGTTTGCCTTGGTTGAATGCCATGCATGTTGTTGCTTCACCTATCCATAAGTGTCTTAAATTTGTTCACGATGAAGAAGCAAAGACGGTTAATCATAGTTTATATCAACTTTCTAGGCCTAGAGATTGTGCTGCTCTTGATTTCTTTTGGCCTTCATTACCTAATTCATGTCCTCCTCGACTTGATAATCTTTTTCATTCATATCAAGCTTATAAACATCGTAAGATTCTTGAATTAAGCATACCTCCTATGGATCTTCATCATGGTCTTTTGCCTACACCTTCCATACCTCCTTTAACTATGGCTTCTAGTTATGTTAATCAAGTTCCTCCTATTGCTAATAATCCTATTGATCTTCCTAAAGAACCTGTGAAGGATCCTGTGACTGTTCCTCCTAGTTCTCAACCTATTTCAAGTAAATCAAAACATAATCAACCTGCTAATGAACGTCGTAAGAAGCGTCGTGCTCATGCTAAAGCTCATAATTCTATTCTTCAAAGATCTCTACCTTCTTCGGATAAATCTATGCATGATGTGTTAGAAGAAGTTGTTACTAATAATGATGTTAAGATGCATGATTATGATGATTCTATTCATATCTTAGATCCTATTTTGATTAATTTGGATGAAGAAGATACTCTTGATGATACTAATGATGTTAATGATGAATATGAGACTATTGACATTGACAATGATTTACCTAATATGCTTTCATCACAATTAACTCTTACATCTAGTGTCGAACATTGTGATTCTCAAGAGGATCCTTGTTTGGAACTGGCTATCATTCCTACTGTGTTGGATATAGTCCCTCTTGCGAGTTACCCACCTTCCCTAAATGATATACAACGAGATGGGGAGATTAGGCGGCACGCTTGATCGACTTGTCCTTCATGGTAGCGTTGTTGTGTGTTTGCATGTTGTATTGTGCTTATTCCGTAATGTGTTTGCTAAATGTTGTTAGATTCTTTTATACGATCCTTGTTACTTAGTTGGTGCAAGGTGATAAAGGAATCACAACTGTTGTTCAATTCCTCTATATGTATCTCTATTCTTCTATATGTTATTTCATGTTATGTCGTAACTGTGCTATTGTTCGTAAATGTTTCCTTATGTAATCTGCTTGGATTCAAGACGTGGTAGCACTGATTCTTTTTGGTCTCCATGTCATGGTCTGAAAAGATTCTCCTTCGTATATCTTATGTGATATTTCCTCCTTTGTGATTGTAGTTCTACTTTCTTTGGGGAATGATGTCAATTCATTTGCAATAATATCATATATATATTATCTTATGATCATACTGACCCCATGGTAGGTGGATCCCTTATGTGTTCTCTGTATGTTTCTATGATATTTCCCTTGATTTGTCTTCGTGTAGGGGCATCTCGACGTGGAAACGTAATCAGTGGAGTTGTTTATGTTTCCATTAAAATCATTGCTCCTGTTAAAGTGTCAACAATGACTTTAACGTGGGGACATACACTCTTCTCACCTATTGCACACATGCACTTTTTGATATGCACATATTATCTTTCAAGATACCTTTTCTCCCTTTTTGGATTAGTAACTAATCCTTAAAGCATGGATTTATATTTTAGGATCTCTTGATCCCTCCAGTTTCAAATATATATATATTTTTGATCCCTTAAGGTCAGAGGTCTCCTTAAGACTAGATCTCTTTTGTTTTTGGTTTTATTCTTATGGAATAGAATATTCTTAAGGATGAATCCTTGATGGGTTGACTAGTGAGTAGCCACATTCACTAGGCGGTTCAATTCCATCTTTCCAGTTGCATTGTTTCCTTGTGTGGTTCACAACAAAACCCTTTTTTTCTTGTAGGTACAGGTGTGGAACTCCGAATCTGAGCTTGGATTTGGATACCTTTTCCGTGAACTTCCGAGATCTGTGAACAAAGTCAAAGTTGACCTTCAAAATATTAATGTAGTCTTTGACCTTTTATCGGGATCAAAGACTACTTGCTGTCAGAAAGATAAAAGTTTTTTGGGTTTTCTTCGTCTCAACATTTCCAGTCTGAAACAGGTTGCAGAATTGCTCGAAATTGCACACAGACATCAGAAATCAACCTTTTCTAGATTTGCCCTATTTTGAGGTTAGTATTTGTCTTTCAATTATTTCAGATTTAAAGCACAACTCCTTTATAAGGAAATATAAGGTTTTCTTCCTCTTTCATATTCTCCATAGATTGATTCGATTGTGCATTAACCTTTTGGTTGATCAATTTGGATCTCTCCTTTGGGAATTTGGATTTAGAATTAGATCTCATATTTTCCCCACTTATTTTGACATGCTCCCTATTTTACCCTATTCAAAAACATTTCAAATGTTTTGTTCTTGCACTTTTTGGCCGAAATTTGGCCTAGAGCCCTATGTTGGGGTGTTAGCGGGAAATTAGATCCCATGGTCAACCTAGCTTATTTTTTAAACTCAAAATGATGGATGAAGTATATAAAAACCCTATCTCTTCTCATTTTGGTAATCTATCCACTATTATGCAATCAAATTTTCATAAGGCATTCAAGCTATCAAGTGCGATCAAGCATTCAAACAATTGGATTCAAGTTTTGAAGGAAAGCATCCAAGATCTAGTTTCTCCAATTCATTCAAGTAACTCTAAGGAAATATTATCCATTAAAGAAATTTTCTCTCCCATGATGGCCAAGTAGATGAATTCTCAATCAAGAAAGAAGATCCTTCCTTCCATCTCCATTCATCTCTCCTTCACTGCAAGTGATTATCAAGCATATCTACATTGAAGATCTAACAATGGCATTCATAGGTCCATGCATTTGTGAGGGAATCCTTGATTCCTATTCTACATTTCAAGTTCAACTCCTTGATTTCAATTCAAACATCTTCATGGGTATGAGTGATTTCTACATCTATCCATGAGGGTTTACGCAAGGTGAATCATTTATCTTCTTACATATATTCCTTTATGTATTTTCCTTTCATTTTTAAGGTTGATTCTTAAATAGGGCTTTGACCAATGCAAACCCCTTTTACCCAATATTTTCCACTTTTTTTCATGTGTAGGAATAGGTTACGGAGTTGTCAAATCTTTTTCGAGCAGATTGGAAATAATCGGAGGATCCCTAAAAATTCTAGGTGAAAGTACTTGGAATAGAACATTTGAAATATTTTGTTCCTAAGTACAAAAAATTGAAACATTTTGCACCCTGCAACTTCATCTCAGGTTGAAATCACAGGTCAGTACAACAGTTTGGACCCCGATTAAGCTCATTTCTACTTTCTAGCAGTTAGTTATCAATCTGTTATTTCTAGTTTTGTCTCTATTCATCTATTGTATCATCTGCATTGCATCTTTCCTCTTTTCCATATTCAAATTACATATTTAGCAAAGGATCGCTACCTCATCCAGTGCTTAGGTCGTCACTTAAGCCTATTAGGACATATTCCTTCTGAATGTGCAAATTTGAACAAGAGGAGTGATCAAGCCCTCTGTCTTTGCTCCCCTTTTCACCATGTATAGGGATAAAACTATGTAGTGGATATTCTATGATGATAGGAATGTCTCACTTCCAATGGAGCATTGGACACGTATTTGGGACATGTACTATTTAAATTACAACTATGTGGTGTTCAAAGAATGATTTGTACAACTAATATTGAGGCACCTAGGTTCTATGCAAATAAATCATAGCGTACATGTTTTTTCTCTAAAGTTAACAATAAATCAAAGCATCATATGCATGGCCCTGAATATGAGTCGAGCATTGTCCAAATGGATTATTTTGGAATGGTTTTTTTTTGTAATTATTTTTTAAAAAAAGAACAACCAAGTTGCATACACATCGTTGCTAAATAAAGGAAGAGTCAAAATTAACACAATCTCAAATAAAAAAGTTATAGATAGACCTAGAAAATGACAAAGCACAAAAGAAAGCAACAAATAATAAGATGAAGAATTTAGAGAATAGAATTTAAAAAATCCAAGCTCTACATTTGCAAGCCAAGAGAATGAACTTGTAGAGGTGGAAATGAAGGAATTGAAGAAAAGGTTAGATGAAAGCATAAAGAACTATGAAAATGAAAGAGGCAAATCACAAAAGTTGTAACAAAAATTGGTGCAAGTCATGTCTTAGAAAATTTATAGAAAAAAAGCCACACTAGACCAAGTGGAGCAAATATCATGTCATTTGAAAAATGAAAAATAAGAAAACAAAAAAGACAATCAAATGGTGATAGAATCCCTTGAGAAAGTACAATATGAAAATGAGTCTTCTAAAAATAGAGCATCTAGATTATGTAGAAAAGGAATATTGTAGATAAAAAAATATTTTTAGAAAATAATGTAAATGATCAATTTCTTAATTTTCTTTGTTAGCTTGTGGTGACTAATCAGGAATGTACTATCCAGGAAAGTATTGTACATTTTTCCTCCCGACCTCGCCGGGGTTCGGGGTCGGGCTGGGCCTTGAGCGGGGGTTTGGGGGCAGCAGCCCCCAAGAGCAGGGGTTCGAGGGCGCAGCTCCCGAGGAAATTTTTTTTGAGGCCAACTACTTTTCGGTTATTTGGGCCGACTACTTATAACTCATTCTAACCCTAAAGCGGGAAAATATTGTATAATATGGCTTAGGGTTAGGGATTTTCATGATGTATGATTTTAGTACTTGCGGCAGAATTGGGCTGTAAGGGATTACAGATTGTAATCAGGTTGTAATCGCTGGATAATAATAATATTGGACTCGTTGTTGGTGGACGTAGCCCAGGGATTGGGTGAACCACGTTAAATCTGTGTGTCTTGTGCTCTATTCTGTGTGGTTTATTATTTTCTGATATTAGTTATATTTGCACATAATTGTTATTTCTGCCTTGTTAATCCTAACATTCTTGAATTGATTGAGGATTTGATAGTACACAATAAGAAACTCAATCAATGTGTTAATGATACCAGTAACTTGAAATAAAGAGATAAAATGGAAAATCAAATTTCATAAACACTCTACAAAGCCACAAACTATGAGTTGGCATCCAAAGGAATTTAGAACCACATTAATGCCCCAATAAAGGTATCAAATATCATTCAAAAATATTCCAATCCAGGAAATTATGGATCAAGTTGCCAAAAATTGATTTGCATCAAAAAGTTGAATTCTTGACGCATCTTGTTTTGTCATGAGCTTTTAATAGAAGAGAGAAATACATTGGAAATTTTGTTTTCAAATAGAAAACAGAGGAGAGATGAAGATTTATTTGGACTAGTTTCCTACAAAGCTAGATGATGCAAACTTTCTGGATAGTATCATACCATCTTTAATTGGTACATTCAAGTCAAGTTCCACTTTTAGTTATGAATTGTTAACAAATTTTATAGGCTACAATAACTTATAATTACATCAAATGAATAGTTAAACACATTACATGATTTTATAGAATGATTCAACATTGTCCAGAGTTGTATATATGTTACTTTAAAAAAGATAATAAAATTTGTAATACTTCTATGTGTTCCTTCATTGGAAAATCAAGATAAAATTGAAATTCATTTATGAGCTTGATTATAAAGGACTCTAGGAATTGTAATTTGAGTAGAATTTAAGTTTATAGTTCTCACATGTCATGACAAGGATTTGTTAAAATAACCAATAGAACTTCGCTAAATTACTTGTATATCTTTGTATTTAAGCATGAGAACACAAAATTATTAAGATAATTTTATGCAATTATTTATATTTGTTGAATTATAAACTTGAGGTGAAGTGTGTTATTTGCATATTGAAACGTATGTTGTTGACGCACAAAATTTAATTTACAAATTGTCTTCTCTACGACCTAAGACAAAACTATAATATGCCTTGTCATTTGTCACTAAGGATGTTGAGACTGAAATATGATGACCAATTTTAAAATGTAAATTTTTCTTTACTCATTTTATTTCTCAGCTTAGGATGCATAAACTTTCTTTGGAGGCTATTGGTGTTTCCAAGTGATTTCTTAATCTTCCCTTAAGGTAAGTTGCAGTGCATTTAGGAGATGTGTTTAGCTACATTAGTTAATTATTTATGGATCACTTGTAAAGTTACATTCTAACATTGAGTTAGTTTTTTTGTGTGTATGGGAGATAAGATCATTATTAATATTTGGGGAAATATATTTAATAATTTTAAACCTTTGTACCCAATATTAAATGAGGGATCAATGGTTACTATGTTCTCATGGTTTTGAGGAACATGATTGTATCTTACTTCTTGGTTATATTTGTGTGAGCTTGATTATATATAAGCATATGTTTAGTGGTTAAGGTAGGTTAGGTGAGTGGTTTGTCATAGTATTGAGTTTTTATGAGGAGTACATATGTGACATATTCATTGTTGCTCTATAAGTGCATGTATTTGTTTTCTTTGTTGAATAATAAATGGAGTATGAATGCTTTTGGAGGTTTAATTTTTTGTCTTGAGGATTTTGTGATGGCATATATTTTGTTATCTTCTGGCTTGTCTATTGTATCCATGCATTGTGGTTATTTTATAGGCTTGAATACATACTTTTTTCTTAGGGGTTATGTAGGAAATGGATTTGAAATGTGAGTATTATAAATGATTTCCTAATAGAATTCATAATAGTGATGTAGATTCTAAGGAAACTCAAAGTTATTGTAGTAGCAAATTTGATAATTATCAAAGACAAAGAGGTAAATATGGAAGAGGTGGTGAAAGATCGACAAAAGAAATCATGTGTTTCAAGTATGGGGATGAAAATCATAGAACATTCGCGTGTAATCAATAACAAGGATAGTATCCCACAAGATCTCCTATCATACCAAAGAAAGGTGAGTCATTATTACTAAAAAGAAATATATTAAGTCATTTTAAAAGTTAAGATGAACTTAAGGAAAAACTTATTTAGAATTATATATAAATATAAAGGTAAATATTTTAGGATGATCATTAATAGTTGTAGTACTAATTTCAGCATCAAGTGTGATGAAAATCATAGAGCATTTGAGTGTAATCAAACACAAGGAGATTATAATAAGTGATTTGAAAATTCCACAAGAGCTCTCAACATGCTAAAGAACAATAAGTCATTGTTATTAAAAAGAAATATATTGAATCATTTTGAAGTTAGGATGAAGATCATAGCATTTAGGTGTTGTACACTTTGCATCAAATGATTAATTATAATGTTGTAATTAAAATATTTATTTAGTTGTGGTGTATCTAAGAGATGTGTTAGCTAAACTAGGTAATTATTTAGGGATCACATGTAATATTGGGTTGGTTAGTTTGTGTGTGGGAGAGTATAATTAATTAATTTTTGAGGAAAGATATTTAGTAATGTGCAAATTTAGTATCTTAAATGACCTAGGTCATGGTTTTGTGTTCTCATGATTTTGAGGTGCATGGTTTTATCTTACCACTTGGTTGTATTGGTAAAATAGATTTAAAGAGTGGATATCATAAAATAAATGGAAGATGTAGTTAAAAATGAAAAAAAAAGATCTATATGAATGGTTAGTTATTCTTTTTCTATTAGCAATGAGCCCACTACTTTTATGAGGTTAATCAATGAAGTATTGAAAATATATTTTAGTTTGTTGTATACTTGGATAACATTATGCTTTTTAATAAGAGTGGACAAGGAGATCCGAAGCATATTAGGTTAGTGTTGGAAATGCTAGGAAAGGAAAATGGTTGATGAATATAAAGTAACATATTTTTATGAATCAATAATTGTTATATCTAAGTTTTGTTATTTATGTCGATGGATTAAAAATGGATCCTAGGAAACTTAAAGCTATCTTAAATGGTTGACACTGGCAAATAATTCTCAAGTTGGATGTTTTCTTTTATTAGCTATCTAGTTTATTAGAGATTTTAGAGGAATATACGCACCTTTTATCGCTCTGATGAGAAGTGATAAAAAAAAACCCCAATGATTGTTGTAGTAGACAAATTTTTGAAGAAGAAAGTAATTTAGCTTGCATTAACTTTATTGAATTTTGATAGGTTATTTCAAGTTGATTATAATGAAATTGGAAATGCAATTAGAGTTGTGCCAAACCAACAGGGGGGGCCTATTACACATTTCAATAAAAAGCTAAATGATGCCAAAATAAAATAATTCTATTTATGATTATTATTATGATAATATGTGTCAACATAAAAAAGTGAACAGATTATCCATAATCGAAGGAGTTTGTTTTATATATTAACCATTTAACATTGTAATATTTAAATAGTCAAAATAAGTTAAGTGCTAGACATGTCAAATGGGTTGAATGCTATAAAGTTACTTATTGGTGTTGAAGTATAAGAGTAGAAAGTCCAAAAGAGTTGGAAATGTGTTGATTAGAAGGCATAATTTGTAGATGAAAGTGAGGATTCAAGTTGTTGGTTTTAATGAATTTAATTGCTTGTATGAAACTAGTATTGAAGTTTTATTTCAGGTCAAAAGTCTTGAAGGAAACCTCAATCTTCTGCAAGTATCCAAAATGGTGACATGTATCCCTTCACCCACTCACCCACTTGTAATCGACATTAAATAAATGTCTCCTCACTGTCAGTGACATTCTCTATCTTCGATCCACTCCGCACACACGACTTCCAATTTGGTACTGACAATATTACCAATATACCAATTTTGCACAATCGTGCATTTATGGGAAAGATTTACAAAGATTTAATCATTTAAAACAATTGGAACTGGAAGGACAAAGGAATGAATAGGGTTAGAGAAGGAGTTGCAAGGCAACCGAGGCTATTTATAGATAATCTAGCTTCTTTCTTCCTCAATTTGTCTTTGGTAGATAAATTGTTGTAGTTGCCTATGCCTCTACTATTTTTAACATTTAAAATAGTTTTATTATTGTTTAGAAATTAATTAATTAGTCGTTGAAGAGATCTACTTAAACGGAGGGGAGAATCCCTAGTGTTAGCCAAGGGCCAGGACCTTATGACCTGGTATTTTGAAATCTAAAATTAGGATAACAATTACAAATTTTATTAATGTGGTATAGTGGTAGTACTAGTAGTCTAAAAATACGTAATAATTACATTGTAAAAGAAAAAATGAAAAAAAATAATGAATGTTGGATCTGGATGAGCGCAGTCGGAAGATCGACGACATAAACTCCATTTCGGGGAGAAGTTGTGAACTTTAAAAACTTTCGCAAGCATCCTCTGAAAAAATGATACGTTAGGACTATTTAAAAATTGAAATTTAAAATAATAAATAATTAAAATAATAAATTATAAACTCAATGTAAAATGTCCAGATCACCAGCTAAGGCCCCTAAATGATCGTTGAGTGATGAAGGAGGTGGGAATGCAAAAACAACCGGGGGGTTCACCTAGAAGCAGTGATCCTTGAAAGATAAATTATTTGGTGTTCACTATTTTATAAATTTACAATTTAGTGTAAATAAAAAATAATTTAATTTAAATTTAATAAATTTATAGCGTATGGTGTATTTCAGACCGAAGGGGAAATAAAACACAATTTTTGCAAAACTCTTCTAGAATCCTGACATGTGTCCACGATTCTCTAAAATAAAAGTGACAGAAGTAGAATCTCGATTCTCCAAAATGGTCAGAAATCGCAGCAAGTGAGTGCGATTTTTGAAATGTTGTCGAACGTGTCATAATTGAATACCAACGATTGTTGGATGAGCACATATCAATGACGTACAATGTATTTCGGCCTGAAAGGGAAATGAAACCCCATTTTTGCAGACCTATTCTGGAATCATGACACGTGTCCACTTACACTGTCTTATTCTGGGATAATGTTGCACGGTCCTATAGTGCAACTTGTAACTCGTAACTCGTCAAGAAATAAATGCCTTGTTAGTGACAAGCAACACTTTTTAAATGCCATCCACTCAACACACATGACTTCCAAATTCGTACAAATGATATTACCAATTTCTGACAGTGACAGTGAATACTTGATATCATCGTCTGTTCGATGGGGAAAAAATCAATGGTTCAAGGTTTATTCTGGGAAGAATGTGGTATTGAAAACCAACTTTTGCTAACTTCCTCTGGAAATGAAACACATGTTACTAGATCATTAAATTGTACAATGACGTATCAAGTGACTAGGCTGCCAAATTGGAAAAAAATGATGAGCAAAAATATTAACTTGTTGAAGAAGTAACAATAGAATAAATATAAATATGATTCATTGGCCCTACGGTCTACAATATAAAATCTAGATGTCATCATGTCTGAGGTCTCGTGGGTGAATATTGACCACTAATTGGTCCCCACTAAATAAGAATGAACTCAAAATTGCAGACAGATTGAGGTGAAATCTCGGGTGAATTCAGAATAATATTATAACACAGTACACTTCAAAAATTAATCACTTACATTTGCCTCAATTGTAGTCGCCAATGCACTCAGCAGTCAGAAACTTTGCTATCGACTAGAATTGAGATATTAGAACCAACCGAACCAAATTGTGTAAAATAACATTGATCTATGAATGTATTTATACCAATCTTTTTTGGAAAATTCGGCGGGAAGCTTATATGGTATACAAATATTTGGCTAAGCTCGCATAATTATAACACGTCTTATGTAATTTCTAAGGTGATTTTGGGTCGTCCAATAATTTTCTATGATTAATATAGTTGGCGAAAATGCATCAATTTGACACGCACCCACAAAATGCCAAGCAAATTTGGGGCCACCTCTAAATATATATATTTGGGGCCACCTCTAAATCTTCTGGTATTATACTTGGTTGTGGTTGGATTATACATTGTATTACATCTAAAACTTTCAAATTGATTTCTTTGTGATACGTTCTTTGCACACGTGTTCATTTGATAAAATTTGTTAAGATTATTCATTATACCAAGTATTTACTATACAAAAATAACTTGTTTGATTAATATAGGTATTTACAATTTGTGGCAATTTGTAATATTATCTACTTTTTAAGTCCTGTTAAGGTTTCTATATTGAATTGTGCTACTATCAATGCACTTACACACTATGCTAGAGTATTCAATTTCCATTTCCAAGGAAAAGTATTGAGAAAAACATTTACATTTGGGAATTAGGGTATTCAATTTGGGAATTTATCTGATATGATTTGAGGATAATAAAATAGATCAAAGATGGAACAGACTAACAAATCGAAGAGAGGAAAAGTAAAGATGAGAGAAGTTGACTAAGAATCCATTAACAAAGAAATAGATTAAATGGGACAATGTGATATAGTGTTGTGTATTGTAATTAATGGCTAATCTCTAGAAATTGTAGCACAACTCTTTGATAAATATTGTTGGTTCCGTCTTATAATTTGTTTTTCCACTACGAAATTGAAATTAAGTTTAGGTAAAGATGTCACATTGTTTTTTGAAAAAAGTACGATTAAAATAGACTCTTGATCAATTTGAAATCTCCTACCGTGCTTATGAAAAGTACCACCTTTTGAGCACTCCATACAACTTCACAATTAACTTAGTTGAAAACATTACCATTTGACTAGCTTCCATGGACATCCCATAGGACACCTCATTTTCAATAACTACAGCTACTACTCGAAAGATAATTTTCAAACCAATAAAAAGTTAATATTAACATCTCTACAATATCATAACACAAATCAAAATCCTCATAATGAATTGTATTGATTGCTATTAGCACCATTCTTTATTCAATGGTAAATACGTCTTAATGAGCTCCTAAAAACCGTTTACAACTAAACATCAATAGAAAGCAATTGTCAAACAATAGAACAATTAGTAACAAAACAAGTTTCAATAGGGACTAAAGCCTTAAACACATGGGCAACACAACGATAACCAACAAAGTCATTCTACAGCACGACTACAACCAAGCTATCATTGAAAACAGAATACCTTATAATATGTTTAACCCCTTTCTTGCAAGACACATACTCTTAACTCGAGGATGGGATTTTGAAACAGGTTTAGGAAGATTTCTTTGCACCCTGATCTATCTCCTTTATGATGAAGGTGGGAATCCTCAAGTGACGCCTCAACCATAGTGACCTCTTGCAATGAAGAAGAATGCCTAACTGAAGATAGTGCATGCTCCATAGAATCCACACATTGAGTAGGAGCAAGAATCGCCCACATGACCCAACAACTAGTTAGTGCAATCAAACACCAGGCATGCTAGAAATGGAAGAATCGCCCACATGACCCAACAACTAGTTAGTGCAATCAAACACCAGGCATGCTAGAAATGGTTCAATAGGCTGTATCCAAGCAGGAATTGATAAAATCCTGCTAAACCACAACTGCCTTAGGTGGAAACCACCATAGGAGCCTCCAAGATCCACAAACGGGAGGGCAAGACAAGAAGACTCATCCACCAGAGAGTTAGAAATAGCAGAAACATCCACAATCAAATGTTCAAGAAGGGCATGCCACCACCATGTAGCTAAACCCACAATACTGTAGCTATGCCTATCTTTTAGATATTCAGGCATAGCAGCTCTTCGTATAAACAATGTGTAACGGTCTTAGCAGAAAGTGGGAAACTAAAGAGAAATTATCGTTCTTTAGGACCAATGTAGATTGGCAAATTGAATTTCTAAAAAGTTATTAACTTTACGAGTTGATAAGAAAAAAATACAGGATCCAAAATTACTTTATACTCAGGCCAACTGCAAATATGAAAGCTTGAAGTTGAAGATTCTCTTTAAGTTTGAAGCTTCCATCAAAATTATTAGGCAAAGAAAGCATGTCCATATAAGGAAATTATTTATACACCATTTAATTACAAGCTTCGCTTCAATCTCGGAAGACATACCTAGCAGACATCCAAAATACATCCGGTGCCTTAAGGGCATTTAAATCCTAAACCTGACCATAAAATATCCAAACACATGATAAATTTAGTTCCATTGAGTATTTTCAACTAATCCCCTTTTACCTAGGTTCTCAGATGCTTGTTAACCATACAGTATTGTTCAATTTTTCTTACATTTTTGTTAAAAAAGAAAAACCGTAGTTCCCATGTCTGCAACTAAATCAGCATCTTTTTTTAATAAAAGTTCTTCAAACAAAGTGTCTAAAAAACAAAACCAACAGTGTGTAGCTTAAGTGAAGTGTTGCTTTATCTGAGTATGCAATACTTTTCAGGCCCTGCAACATCTGTCACTATCGGAAGACTGCAAGTTCTAAACCAAACATGCAGTGACTACAGATCTGATAACTTATTTGCTGCAAGGCCATTTAGATTAATTAATAATATATTTTCTCAAGATATGTCCATGAAAAGTCATCGTTAAAATGATATTTTTCCTTACGTTCAAGGAAAAGGGACCCACTTAGTACACAAGTACATATAATAAAATATATCTTTTATAAGGAAAATAGTTGGTAGGAAGAAAGAATGTTAAAATGGAAGCGGCTAAGCTCTAGACAGAATGTACCATTGACTAAATTTCAAAAATCGAAAAAAAAACAGATTTTCACGAAATTTTCAGCATCTGTTCTTCATGATCTGCATATTTTGTGGTCGAAAACACAAAAAAATTGCAAAAAAATCACTGTGTAATTTGAAAATCCGAAAAAAAAATATTGTCTTTGGTGCATTCTGTCTGGAGCTTAGCCAACGCCTGTTAAAATTACCACTTTGGAAATGATAATTCCTTATAAATCACCCTCGTTTCAAAATTATAACTTAAAATACCCAATGCCCATGGCAGCCTTCAACAACAAATTTAATTTCTATTTGTTTTCTCAATAGCATATAAATTTGAAAGGACAACTTCAAAGCCTAAATTGCAATGATAAATAAAAGCGACTTATCACATAAAACATTGTAAAGATGCAGATAGTGCCAGTGCTCTGAAATATCTTGTCTGTTGCCAACAGCATTGATTATATTGCCTTGATAATGCCTTATTGTGCATGTTATTCCTTATTCCAAATAGTTAAACCATTTTCCATTGCTCGAGAATTAAACCACTGTCTGACTCTTTTGTCCTCAGAAGTGGCCTTTCTAGAAAGCACGTGCATATTTAGACAATGCAAAACGTATCATACAGATAAGTATTATAAAATTTAAATCTATACAGAATGATTTGTTTAATGAACATGAATTTGAACGCAGAATCCAAGTAAAACATTTATAGTAGCAATATTCTGTTTCAACTTATAGTGAAGGGAACATATCACCTTGAAATACTTTTCCACTCGATTCTCGCTACTTTGAAGCCTTTCCCAGCACAAGATATTTCTCACATCGGGCAAAATTTTCTCAAGTTATAGACAAGTCAGATTGCTTGTTCTCTCATATCCTTTTTTCATTCTGTACTGTTTCTTCTCAGAACAGCAATAAATGTGTCCTATGATAAAAGGATAAAAAGTCTAACGGAAACTTCTTATGTTTATCACTTTGTGGTTTAACGAATGTTAGTTTTTTAATTTTTACCACATATTCTTTTGATATCATATTTTAACCACAGTAAATAGCGACGGCCACTGTAGAAAACACTGTAACGCTTATTGCAACATTTTGCCTAGAGAATAAAGAATATATACCCCTTCAAAGTTTAAATTGTGCTAGGATGGTACTTAAGATAGTGCTAACAGTAGAAATTGCAACAGCATTGGACTAGAGATTTAACTAAAAACACATGGAAATAGTTCTAAATGAGCAACAAGAGCAAATATATGGATTTAAAACTTTAGAAAAAGAAATAGCACTTTAATGTCAGTACTTCTCAATATATAGCTTATATATAAATAAAGAACTTGTTACTTTATTGATTTTCTTTCTAACTCATGCATCAATTTCAAATCTTTTATCCGTAAGAAATTGTGTCTATTATAAAAGACACGTATTTAGACCTACAAAATAGCAAAATGACCAAGTGAAAAACAGCAAGAATCCATACCTCATATACATATTTACTTGTTTATAACCCAAAATGGTCAGCTACTAATTCTATTGGCTTTGTTGGCACTTTTCCCCTATAGCTTTACATGAAGTAATCCTTGAAAGAAATTGTAGCATCTTGAAGATTTTTAAATACATAAAATGAGGCACAACTTGTGCTTTTTTGGCAGAGGTATGTTAGTAGGCTAATATAATTGGAGGCATGGGCGCCATTAAACAAAATACTTTGCATTGAAATGCACCTGTAACTGGAGAATGATTGGAATTGGTGAATTCTCACAGAGACAAGCCAGGAATCAGGCCACTGAACACAGAACAGCTAATCCTTCCTGTATATTTCACAAAAATATGACATGCTGCCATAATTGAATTTCAACATTATCATTCATTGCTGCTTGCAACAATTATAAATGAAAGTGATACTCCCTAGTGCAGCAGTCCTTATATGAGCATAATCCTGACTTCATAAATACAACTGCAGTCCAAGAAACATAACCATGGGAATAAACAGGACACTTCAATTGGAGAACGGGCATAATTAATAGTATTACATAGCATCAGATTGTTCTGAGAACACCAGAAAAGAAGAATATTAAAGTGGAATGAAGAGGAAAAAATGGCCATGATGAGATTCAAATATTTCTATTGATTTACACTTCATTGCGAAATGTCAACATATATGTGCTTCGGTTATATTAAATATTTTGACCTCAGCATCAGGAGACATTGTGTTCATGTCTTCCCTCTATACACACATTGTGATTCAAGAATAGAGAATTACTTTTTATGCAAAGCAAAGTTAAGATTGCAACTAGGATGTGAAGAATATGTCAAGGAAATTGGAATATGGCAATATCAGCAATCTGATTCAAATTTCCAAACTGGTTTTACAGATGAGCTTAGGGATCAAACTTCAGTGATACAACTCGAGACTGTCGATTATGCTTTGCAACCTTCACAAAAACAGCAGACAGGCAGGAAGGAGCCCACCAAGGCCTACGAACTTCTTGCTCACCTTTCAGGCATGCCACTGGAAATCAAACAATCAACACATATCTCAAAACAAGCATCAATATAAAGCATGCCATCAAATCAGACCTAGTACAAAGATAAGAAAATGAAAGAGCTTCTGACTACTGTAGATAGTACCTAGTTAGCAATAGATACAAATTGGGAACCAAATACAAAAAATTTGAGCTGCTGTCCTAGAAGCGTTATTTAACACACAAAAACAAACTCAGATGACACCTACCTTTGATAAGTCGTAGTTCTTTGCACAATGTTATAAAATCTCCCCATTTCATGTGACACCGCCTAATAAATCGCAAAATCTGCTCTGTGGTGAATGTAGATAAGCTGTCCAGATATTCTCCATTAACACCATTCTCTTTAAAAATTTGTCTGTAACTGCCAAGGCCAATTTCATCTAGCCATACCCCAACATCCTGTATAAGACTTTCAAAAGTCAACTTTTGCTTGTTGGAAAATCTTCCTATGCTTTCGAGAATAGTTTTAATAGAATGCAATGGAGACTAAACAATCAAAGATATTACACAGATCACAGATGTCATTCAGTTTTCAATAAACTTCTAAAGTTGTACAAAAAAAAAACTGATCCACCCAGCAAGTTCTTTCACCCTAACCCATATGATAATGTAGAATTGTCCGTACAAATTCAGAAGTAGCCCACATGCATGCAATGTAAGGAAGGATCAACAGGGTAGAAGAATATCTAGTTAAACTGCAATCTACGCCATAATGCAAATAGTTAGTAACATATCCAGTGCTTTATCCATCTTTGAAAGTGCTAGATCACAGTGCCTGTGCCTTCTGTCCTGAAAGGGTTAATTTGACTCAAAATAAAATTGAGTTCTAATTGCACAATAAATCTTAGGTGAAAAACTCCAATTCCCTTGTTTATTGTAGTCTCCATGAATGTCAAACTGGGATCTTAAAAAAAAGATCTGTCATATCTGATATCTCTGTATTCTTCTCCAAAAGTATACATACTAGACGTGTGTCATGTCTCAGTATGTCTAAGGGTATTCCAACATTCAGCACAACCCTATATTTATACAAACTTCACATACATCAGGCAGATCATGAACCAACACAAAAAACATCTTACAGTTCATAAATTTAATGTGGTAGCAAAAACAGCAAGACTGGAGTTTTAAAATTCAAGATCTGAACCCCATTCAGGAGAAAACATCTGGTATATACTATTATGTTGTTCAAAATTCTGAAATGAGCTATGGAAGACAATTGAAACATTCAAACAGAGTAAAAGGATTGCCACAATTGCACCTGTTGTATATTCACTGTGTTTTGTACATACAAAGATACACAAGGAAACTTCTAAAAACAGAAAGATACAATTCTAAAAATTGAAATATGTATTTACTATTTATATATGAGACTATACAAGTAAGTAAAATCTAACAAAAGATAAACACGTGATTATGAGTGCCATTTTCTATAAATGGTGATACTGCATATGTCTATTTCTCATCATTCCTCCCTGCTTGATTGAAGCTAACAGGAATTCTATTTTACATGGGGAAACTTTTTTGCAAAGGCTGACTCGGAGAACCACTTGGCTTGTGTTAACAAAGTGCCTTTCCAGCCAAGCAAGTAAGGGTTTGCTTCTTGCAAATGATGTGAGCTGTGAAATCAAAGAGAATAACAATGCCAAACACAATGGACCAACAAATTCAGAGATTTGTGTGTGGCTTGTAATACTTAACTTGTAATGTGATTTTGGTTTTGAAACCTGTGCTTATCCAAATGAAACCAAATACAAGGACCAACTTAGACATAATGATATACTAGGAGTCTAGGAGTGATCTGAATTAGGCCCAAATGTGTTGTGGGATATCTTGAATTTTTGCATTAAGTTGGGCCAAATTTCACATAATAATCTTGCCCTTTTATATTATGTCTTTATCTTTTCCATCACTGGGGTGCATCTAGAGCCAGAAGTGCAAATCGGATAATATTAAGGCCAATGGCTGGAAGCCATAACAAACTTCAAAAGGAGAATGCCTTGTAGATAGAAGAGAAGTCCGGTTGTAATCATGAAAATGGTATAAAAATTTCTCCCACTGCTGCTTTTTCTGATGGTAGATGCATAGAGCATGGTGTAAGGTGTAATTGACAATATTGGCCTGGCCATCAACATGTGGATATTCAATAGTGGAGAGGCATGTTTGGCACCTACAAAGCTTCTGCAGTGATTTCCAAAAATGGCTCAAGAAGGGAGAGTCAACATAAGAAATAATAAGTGGTAGCCCAAAATTGCTCTCAGCATGTTTGAAGAAAGTCAGCAGCTTTTGAGGCATTAACTGTCTGGCAGCAAGGCATAAAAGTGTCATTATGAAAAGGAAGAAAAAGGCACACCACAACAAAGATAAAGTAATACTGACACTATGCTGAGGGTATACTACTTGAAATCCATGGAAATAAATCACCAAAGTTGCAAGGGTGCCAAAAATGGCTGATATAATTCAGTGGAATAGAAGGCTTAAGGTAGCTGCAAAGAGAGTACTGACAAATGAGATCATCAATTTTCTTCCACTCAAAAGGCCAAGAAAAGTGGGCTACAAGCTTTGCAAGTCCTTATGCATGCAATCATATGAGGACAAATGAGCCTTGTTCAGTAGATATTGCAGAGAAGGGCCAATATAAGCACAGATTTGAGTAAGCTTGTACAATAGGCCATCTCTCAAAATGTAGTCAGTGAAATGCATTTAATTATCCACTGTGGTCTGCTTCAAAGATCCAATGTTTGGACTGAAGCTAAGACCCACAAATCGTAGATGTTTCCAATCATCATAAGCTCCATATCAAATGTCCAAGATGACTCAGACAATATGCCATTTTATTGGAGATGCACTTCTTATACTTGATCACCAAATGAAACTGCTGAATATGAGACACCTACTTCAAATCCCAATGTTCTTCATTCTTGAATTGAGAGTTCAAAGCCTGAAGGGGATGGTGGCCTTGTGCAGACTTGCCACCTTACCAGGAAAATAATAGCCCCACTCCTTGAGTGAGGACTTGGATATAGCATAGAATTTATTGTCATATGTGCTATATTGAGTTTAGATTGTGAAAAGGCCTCAAAATACTTTTCCATTGGATGTCCTACATGCTTAAGCACCATGCCTATACATGGTAAGAAGCATTTTCAAATCAAATGGTTGTTGTTGATCAAGGAGAGCAAGCCTGATATTTAGCATTTACTTATATTTTCATTTTTTTGCTTTGATACATCTACCTATTCATTCTCATTTATATACCACAGCATATATATATGGACATACATGTAACTTTTTCTCATCAAATTTCATATAAAAACTATAATTGAAAGGAAAATAAAAGTTTACGTTCCATTTATTATTTATATATAACTAAAGTGAATAAGTTCAATGATTTGATCAAGTTATCCAATATGCCTCAAAGAGAGTAATTTTCACTTTGACTAGAATATTTCTTCAGCCCACCATCTCGCAACATATAGCATTGTCAAGAAATCATTGAATATAAGCCTGCTTAAAAACCCTGGTAACATGCAGATGGCTGCCTCACAGGTGGAATTACAGAAAAAAAAAATCTAGCCTATTTTTGGCACAAGACAGGAGGAAAAAAACTTACCCTCACACTGTCAACAGAAAAGAGAAAAGCGAGTATTGAAGGTTGACCTGAACTCTGATAACCTTGATAAATAATTCACAGAGGAAACTCCGAATAAGAGTCAATACTTAAAACCCTTGTATGAGATTGGCTGTCCCTTCTATGAGATTGGCTGTCTGAATAGGTCAGTATTGGCAGAGGACTTGAACATTTAGTTAGACAAATATTTTGGACCACTTAAACATTCTAATGCCAGACTCAGACCAGACCAGGGACAGCTGGTTCATCTGCTGGAATAGCATATTTAGAAAACCCAAAAGATCCAACAACACTTCTTCTGCATGATAAGCGGCTGTGGTAGAGGGCCATAGTATTCTTTAGTAAAAAGAAAATCCTCTTCAGCTCACAATAAGCATGCAAAACAATTCCACAAATGAACACGTCCGCATTCAACCTAAGACTGCTTTTGTATCCAATTATCTTCTAGTCCCAAAATGTTCAAGTTGGTCTTAAATTCAGATATCCTTGAAAGCATAATGCGTCAAGACTGTCCATATAACAACACAAACAAACCTAGATAATAAAAACCCATGAACGAACATAACTATACAGATTATTATCAAGGAAAAACAGAAAAAGAAGTTCCAAAGGATTACAGGACAAGTGTGCAAGATCATGGAGAAAAAGTTTTATATCTATTATCAAACATAAAATTAGAATGCACAGAAAATTTGTGGAAAGGCTTAAGTTTGTTCGAATCACAAAATGGCCACTATCAGCATTCAATTAGTTTTCAAGGGTAATCCAATAAATCAAAGGAAAGCTAAAATTGGTTAGTTAACTATAAATTTCAATCATAATTTACTAATAATGTCCCGAGACCCAGTCCTCTCCATTACAGGTTTAAGTCAAAAAACTAAAAATGTTCACAATGCTTGAAGATTAATTGGATCATAAAACGGTGGACCATCAACTCTTTCAGAAACAGCTGATATATTCCCAGCCGAATCCAGTGCTTCAAAATTAAAGCTTTGACATTTGAAAACTTTTGCACAACATCCAAAGTTGAAATAAAAAATTCTTAATACTCAAAGAGTCAAAACAATCCTGGGATGAACAAATTGAATGACAACCAGCAAAAAGAACATGTCTTAAACTTTAATTTAGCATAAATAAAGTTCTCAGAATCATTCGGTACAAAAAGGATGCCCTACTTTAATTCTCCAAAAAAAATTAAAAATCCCCAGGCATATAATTTTTCAGTACAACATAAAAGAGAATTCCGAACAAAATGCTAATAATATTTAAAATTATGCCTGTTACGATAAGGTAATACAAGAACTTTCACAAACAGATACAATCTATGAAATTCTCAGAAAAATCGAGTCCCTCAAAGTCAAAGCTTTGATACATTAGATTAACCCGCATCAGAATTTACTCCGGTAGCACTAAAATTGCTCAGAACAAGCCTGAATACAACGAAAAAATCCTGCGAGTATGTTTTCAAAATTACTACGATGATAATTCCTCAAATTTCTAAATATTGTACACCACACACAGTTTTCCCTAAGTAATTATATCAACCATTTGTTCTCCGCATCATAAAATAGTAAACCATCAAAACTTTCAGAAACTGATACGATCTAGTGAACACTGCCAGACTAGTCCATCAGCAAAATGAAAATTTTCACGTCACAAAACTTAAGCTAAGATCTAATGAGAATTTCCTATGCCATCCCTGATCTCTCACCATAAATTTTATAAAAGATCAAAACAATAGAATCAGAAATTGCTCATAATGAACAAATCGGAAGGGGAAGGCAACCACCAAAAACTGAACACATTAAACCCTAAAATTCCTCAAAAATCCTTCCTTTCCGCATTCCACTAGGGCCTATTTTTTTCACCTCACCAAAGCAAATCACAAAACCAGAATTCAATTAAAGAAATGCAGTAGCAATACCTCGGAAGTCCATATAAAGAAATCCAAGGGTTCGGGGACGCCTCCTCCTTTATTCATTAGCCTCACCCGCAAGATCTTCAAGAACCAACCTCTCCCACTCCAAAAATCCAACGGTCAAATTTTATCTGAAAAACGCAGCCATTGTCTCCCTACCTTTCCAAATCCGGTCCTTCAAAATCACACAAGCCGTCAAATCCCGCACTCGACTCCCACACCGCACGCCGCAGACGCATAAAAAGGCAACCCTGCGGGCCAAAGACTCCTCAAATCTGCTCCAATTTACGACCTTCCTTCAACCGCACACATCTCACTGCAGACTCCGCCAAATCAAATAACAAAACCGCGATCTGCTGAGAATCGATCCTGGACCCTACAGGACGGCGAATCGATTCACGACACACAAATCCATGGCTCCCTTTACGCTACGAACATTCCAGGAAGCCTCTCCATCCAAACCCTCCGAGCCTACTACATTTCCATTACGGCCGAGCAATTAGAAGCCCCTCGTTAAAGTCCGTGCATGTCACCCCGATCGATCGGACGCCAACGCTCCCGCTGACGTCACCATCACCGACTGCTAACGTCACACGCCGCTTCTATTTTCCCGGCTGATATTTTTTAAGCGGAGTTTGTGTTTTTCGGTTTCCCCATTTTGTCCTTTCGAATCAAAGCACCAGGTCATATGGATTCTTCCATATGACCGTTGGGGGAAATATGACACGTGTCCCATGTGGGATTAAAGGTGCCAGCTTTGCTTCAATGAGTAGAAGCTAATCCACAAATATCTTTTTAAATAGACTTTCGGCGAAATTATTTATCTGGGCGATGTGTATATGTTTGTTATATATTCACTGTATATGTATCTGGAGATCCGATTCTTTGTAATGGGGAAAAAATAATGAATTCAGATTAGCTGGAGATTTTACACGTCAGCATGGGTAGTTGGATTATGTGTGGTCCATTGTTGTATGAGCTGTTTTTTTAGTTTTTAATTAATTTTTAAAGAGGCCTTGTAGAGGGGTCATGGTTGGATGGAGGAAAAATTTAGTCACTGGCCATGTGGAAGTGGTAGAAGATGACACGTGGAAGATGGTGGAGAGTATATTATGCCATGTGGAAAGGTGTGACGTTGAGAACAATGCACCTTGTGGAAGAGGGCTCCATGCAAAATGTCCCTCAAATAATAATAAAAATTATTATGCCTTTTTGTTTTTCTTGGTTTTATGGGAAATGGGGTGAGGGGGAATGGAGCCCTCCTTTGTTGGGTGAAAGTGTGTTGGAGGGTGAAAGTATATTGGAGAGTAAATAGGGGTGAAGTATTGGCATTGTTTATTTTATTATAAGTTTGTCTTTAGATTATGTTATTTTGTTTATTATTTTATTTATTCATTGTCATAAAATTTAAATAGTTGTTTGTTGTTGTTCAAATATCTATTCTCTTTAAGTGATGAGGGGAATTGTTAAAGTGAACATGAATGCACAACATCAATGTAAATAGTTTAAACTTACGAATATAGTAGTTTTGTAGGGACACAAAGTCCACAAGTATATTAGTCTAATAATGGTTTAGAGTACTAAGTTATTTGGCATGAATTCCAACGACATCAGTGTAAAGATTCAAACCCATGAGTACATTAGATCATCGAGGGTACAAAGTTCATGATCGCAATAGTCCAACAAGGGTTTGAAGTAATAAACCTTGAGAAATATTTTAAAATCGGATTTGATGTTCTTTTAAATGCTATAATTCAACTTTGCCAATAAACTAAAACTATTAGGGAAGTCGTGTGGAAACACACATTGGAAGAAGGTAAAAACAAATAGAACCCAATATTTTAAATAACCATATTTTTAGCAAAAATAAAGTTTCATATTACTATCATAAACCAATTTGTATGACAAACTAGTATTGCAACAATTATTACAAGCTGGAAACTAAAACATAGCTTTGGCAAGAACTATCAAGCAATATAGCTTACATAAAACTTCACCCAACTTATAAAGTCTTTATCAAATGATAGTGTATCAGTATTGGACATGGAATGGTAGCAAAGAACAACCACTATGTTGTTATCAAACACTAATAGAATTCTAAAGCGCAATCTCACAACAAAACCCAAAAACTAACCACTAAAACCCTTACAAAATGCATAAGGAAAACTATATATAAAATCTAAACCTTCTCGCACAATTTGGTAATCTTTGTGCTCGAGACTACACCTTAGTGAACCTCTAACTTTCATCCTTAGTCCATTTGGAAACCTCAAACATCTCATTCTTGAGCCTCCTTCTCCACAAGTTTGAAAAACAACAAATATATTAGCAAAATAACAAGATAAATGTGTGAAAATGAAGTCAAAGCACACTTTAAACGAAACCATATTCAAATGCATCATTTGGACATCCAAACCCCATGCCAAAAAGAGGTAACTTGTTGTTCAAGTTTAGTAATTGCTTCTCCAAGTGTCCATCACCTCCTTTCCCATTTCAATCAAACTTGTCACTTGCCCTTGAATTGTAAATGGATTGCAAGAAAGCTAAAGGTGTGACTTTGAGAACAATGCACCTTGGGGAAGAGGGCTCCATGCCAAATGTCCTTCACCCAAAACAAATAAAAATTATTATGCCCTTTTATTTTTCTTGGTTTTTGGGTGAGGGGGGAATTGAGCCCTCCTTGGTTGGGTGAAAGTATGTTGGGAAGTAAATAGAGGTGAAGTATTGAGAATTTTTATTTATGGAGGTTTAGATTACAAGCATGGTAGTCTAGCAGGGGCACTTGCGAGCACATTAGCCCAACAAGGGCCTTCACAAAGTAAGGTTAGCCACCTGATATGGGAGCACGAGCCTACAAACTGAAACCTCTTTGACTAAGAGTCAAGGACTCAGGGGTATCCATTATGTCAAATTTCCTTGGGGCATGATCTCGACCTCATCCCTTCTAATGTCAAAGCCTTGCACTCAACAAGACTTGATCCTTTGTGGGCTCATTTGGAACCATTCAAGTATTAATATTTTTTCAAACATTTGTTTATTCTATTTGTTTTGGAGTTCATCTTAGATTATGTTACTCCCTATATTATTTCATTTATTTATTTTCATAAAAATTGAGTAATTATGGTTGAATTACATATATTTTTTTATTTTCTTTTTCTTTTTTTTCATCCATGAGGGAGACATTTTTATCCTAGACATGAATGAACAACATCAATGTGAACAATTTAGAGTTGTAAGCAGAGCACCCTCACACAAACACATAGCTCATAAGTACATTAGTCCAATGAACAACATTAATGTAAAGGTTCAAACCTGCAAGCATATTAAATCAACAAAGACACAAAGTTTATGATTACAATAGCCCAACGAGGGTTAAAACCTTGGTGGCAAAAACAACAACGTTGTTCTTTAACCATCACACTATGACATGAATGAATTTTCCTACTTTCTTTAAATTAGTTTATTGATTAATAATTTTTTGAAATTCTATTAGATGATATTTTGCATAAATTATTATAGGATTTTAGAATTCTTAAAATTATTACTAGATTTTATATTTTTTAACATTATCCTCATCTCCTTCCCCTTTTAGTCAAAGATGTCATCTTTGTTACAAATATCCTCCCTTTTTGGAGGTAGATATCTTTAGGTAAAGGTCTCTTCCTCCCACTAGTAGAATTTGGCAAATAAATGACTACATGACCAAAAATTTTAGTCATGTGACTAAAAATGATCAAATTCTACTATTTTTTTGTAATTCACAAGTATAAATGACTAATTTGGTCATCAAGTAAAATCACAACTAAATAATTGGTCATACAAATAAAAATGAATACATTGCATGGAAGACATTGCCTCTCGATGTAGTCTTAAGGATTTTACATATTTTATTAAAAAAATTAACATTTACATTCTTTAACTTTTATTACTCATTATGTTAATGAATTATTAGTGTTTTTAATTGTGACTTGAAGCCAGTTTGATTTCCCTATTGTGTTAGCATATCAAATGTGTGTGTGTATAAACCAAATATACATAAATAAGTAAATATAGAAACATAAAATATATAAAAATATAGACAATTATACATAAAGAAATATTAATACTTATATAAATAAATATATAAACATATACATAAATAAATATAAAAATAAAAATATGAGTCAACTAATCTATTAAAAAATGGCTCTGCTTTTTCGGGTAGCCTCTCACATTTCTACAGTCGAGTTTCTGGTCGCCCAAATCAGTTTCTTTGGTAAGACAAGATATGCAGCAAATCCCTATCAAAGCAAAAATCCGAGACAGGGCAATGATACTCTTCAAAGATCTCATTTTCCCAGGGAATCACATCAGGAGAACAAAGATAAGGCATCTAATCCCCAATGGATCCCTGCGTATAAATAGAATGCTCGAAGGGCAAAGCTCCACGGAAATAAACAGGCACTAGCAAGTATGTCACATAAACCCTCATTTTCAATTCCTCTTAGAAATAGCTTTGATCAACTACGATTGCCAAAAGCTTCTTCATACTCTCCCCCTCATAAGCGCAATATAAACCCGATTCTAGAGAATAAAAACATTTACTCCCCACCCCATCACCGCTATGATTATAGACAGGACAACCCTTCCACGGAAAATACTCTTCCAAAAGTACCTAGACTATCCCTTTCTGGTAAATTAAGACAATCATCTGCTAAAGATTTAGAGATATCCTCGCACTTGTCACAAAAAACTTTGTTGAGGCATGGTAATGTATATTCTCCTCCATATAAAAGATTATTTTCAGCAAGACTAAAATCAAATAACCCTAATCAGGAAACCCTAGATTTAGAATTGAATGATGGATATATAGAAAAAGTACATAGTATTTGTGCTAGCTATGGACTAATCTACAGGTGGAAAGGATTTGGAGTAAAAGCGAGTGAGATAGTCGAATGGCTCAAATTGATATGGCAGCAAAAGGTAAAAATCTCCATCCTCCCTGAAAATTTTATTTATTTGGACTTTAGTAGCAAGGCTCTTAAAAACAAAATCTTAACAGAAGGATGTCCTATCTTTAGAGGCTCATAATTTACTATTTTAGACTAGATCCCCTTTTTTAACCCTGATAAGATTAATGATTTTTTGGTGAATAAAGCTATCCTACTAAAGAATCTTCCCCTGGAAATATCTACTAAAGTATCCCTTAAAAAAATAGGAAACTGTATAGGCACATATGTTGGAATTGTAGAATCGGAACAAAATTTTGCAGAAAAAGTAATTGTTGTGAATATGAATATGAACAAAAAATCTATTCCCCCTATTAACATTCGTTGTAAATCCACAACTATTACCATAAATCCCACAATCTTAGACCACTTTGTCGAAGCTGAAGAAGAAACAGAGTAGTCCCCATCTTCTAGCTCTAAGATCCCCAAAAAGGATTTTAGCCCTCCTCGCAACATAAATTCACACTTGGTAGAAAATAAATTGATAGATTCTTCAAGCCCTAGTCATTATTACCCAAAGATTAGGGTTCCCTTTTGTAAAAATAGAGGCGGTTTCCTAATTGAAACTATAGATTCTCAGAACCCTAATGATCCATCTATCCTAGGTCAAGTAGAGGCAAATAATCATATTCTGCACAATGAGGAAACCTATCATCCACCCCCTGTAACCAAGAATAACCCTGTTGAAACTAAATAAAATCATGAAATGATGGATGATATTATACCTCAAGATCTCATTCCTAAGATCTCTCCTTTCACTAAAGAAACTTTAGCTCCTAGCTCTGGGAATATTACTTACTCCTCACCCTATCTAACTACTCAATCTTTGGAATTCTTTGAGGGTGCTCAGAATATGAGCAAGCTTGAAAAACACAATTTCAGTAAATCCTCTATTCTCATACCTCTAGAAGTTAGAGAACAAATCATTGAAAATAAAGTGAAACTGGCTAATGATACTAAAGGAGTTCAAGGGGAAGCACAGACAAAAATTAATAAGTAATTAATACAAGGGAACAAAGATAGTAAGTTATGCCGAAATAATGCTAATAATAATAAGCTGATATTAAGAGGAAGCATCTCTTATGAAATAGAAAAAGTCATAAGAGGAGGATCCAAAAATAATAAGGGCTCTAAAACAGGACAGTTAGGATGTCTCTCAGAAAATAATAGACCCTTGGTTAGAAATGTGATTCATTCAAATCACCCAAAAAAAGGGAAGTCAAGCCCGAATACGACCCAAGGAAAGATTGATTTCTCACTCTCATCCGATGACGAGTCCAGTGATTTTGAAGAAACCAATAGAAGGAAGAGTATACAAATTAAAGAATTAATGAAAGTAGATACAACCTTATCTTTTTCTGATATCTTAAAAAAAGAAGTAATATCTCCAGAAAAGAAAAGTGATAAGGGGACAGGCTCAAATGAAAGGAATAATAGTAAGAATATACACTATCCAGAATATTATGTAACAAATAAGGAATGGCCCAACGTACATAGAGAAATGATATACAATCCAATACCCCTAAATTTTATTAAACCAAAATCAGAGTCGATTACGAATTAGTGTAAAGAACGCATCAGTGATAAGGAGTTAGACAAAATCAAAGATTTTATGGGTTTTAACTTAAGTTCTCCAAAAAGCCAAATGGTAATCACAGACATAAACTCTGGTTGCTTGGAGAATGAGATCCTTCAAAATTCTAACACAAAAGATAAGGTATTGAATGAGGATCACTCAATAAGCTCCTCAATGAGCATGAAAGGAGTTAATGATAGTTTGTCTCCAAATAACAGAATCTTAAGCAAAGAAGATCCTTTAGAAAAATTAGAAAACTCAAAATCTGAAAAAGAGAAAATTGAAAAAGAGGTAAATATAATAACAAAGTATATAGAAGAAACATTACCAGATGAACTAATGAAAGAATTGTTGGATGAGATCTAGGACCAAGAAGGATTTGAGAATCAAAGGGAACTCCTTGTAGAAGAATTCAATTTGAACACCAACAACTTAGAAGTTTCAATAGAAGAGTTGTTAATAAATTTGGATGAAAAGAAGATGAAGGATCAGGTCTCCCTAGGCATAACTCGACCTATTGAGAGTAAGATTTCCCCAGATTGCGCAAAAAAACCTAGGAAAAGAGGAAGAAAGCCTAATGCAAAACTAAGGAGCTTAGCTAGGTAAGCTGTGGGACAAATTAAAATAACTTCTATTCTGAATGCTGGGAAGGGGAAGAGCCTTCCCAAGGCACCATGAATGTCCTATCATGGAATGTTAGGGGCATGAATGCCCCTAACAAGCAGCGTTTAATTAAACGTTGCATCAAAATTCACAATCCAGAGATCATGTTAATACAAGAAACCAAGCTAGATAATTTAGAAATAGGGAATTTCAAAAAGAAATTAGGGATAAGGGAAATTGAAGCATCGTCGGCTAAAGGTGCATCAGGGGTCCTGGCGATTATTTGGGACCCCTATAACATTTCAATAAACATTTTAGAAAAAAGACAATACTGGATGAGTGGAAAGGTCAAAAACTTTAGACTTAATCTAACTTTTAACCTAATTAATGTCTATGGACCAATTCAGAATAAAGATAAACTTATAGTATGGAATGAGATAGGATCCTATCTGGATCAAACAAGGGATACAATGTGCTTCCTAGGAGGTGACTTCAATGTTATTACTAAGATTTTTGAGAAAAGGGGAGGAGCGAATTCTCTTCCATTAGCAGCTAGGGACTTCACACAATGGAGGGACAGCTACTCCCTCCTCGAAATCCCAACGGAAGATAATTCCTTCACATGGAATAATAGAAGACTGAGCTTCTGCAACATAGCAGAGAAATTAGATAGATTCTTCTTTAAAGGTAGATTATCCAACTATGATATTTCACTCATGGCAAACATCATTCTTTTATCTGGATCATACCATTATCCAATTATCCTCAACATCTTAACACAAACTAGACCAAAAAAAAGTGTCTTTAAATTCGAACAAGTATGGTTAAGGGACCCTGAACTCATAAAACTAATTGAGACTTGGTAGTCAGATCCTCAGATTAAGGGATCCAAGATGTATAGATTAGTAAACAAACTCAAATGGATTAAAAGAAAACTACTAGAATGGAATTCGTCTAAGTTTGGCAACATCTTTGAAAAGAAATTAGAACTTGAAACTGAACTAGGAAAAGTTAACTCTCAGGTTATTAAGGAAGGGATGAATGATAACCTATACCATAGGGAGAAGGGTTTACTAAAGAATTATGAGGAAATCCTAGCCAGAGAAGAAATTTTCTGGAAACAAAAATCAAGAGAAACCTAGTTGGAAGCAAGGGATAAAACACAAATTTTTTTCACAATAGCACCAAACAAAGGAGAATTGCTAATAGGATTTCCTGTATCAATAATGAGGAGGGAAAAATTCTAGAAGACCTCAAAGACATAGCAAATGAAGCAGTAAACTACTTTGATAACATTTTAAATAATAGGGATACGTCGAATCTAGGATGTCAAATAAAACTACTCAGAAATATCCCTAAAGTCATAACTAAACAACATAACCAAATGCTAACCAGTAAATTTACAATGAATGAAATACATTCTACCTTAATGCAAATGAATCCAGATAAATCTCCGGGACCTGACGGCTTCTCAGCCATTTTCTTTCAAAAGTGTTGGCACTTTATTGGTGAGGAGGTCACGGAAGCATTAGAGGGGGTTAGAAATTCAGGTAAAATTCTTAAAGAAGTTAACAATACTTTTATTGCTCTTGTACCCAAAAAAGAGAAACCCACAAGCCTTAATGATTTTAGACCAATTGCCTTATGTAATACTTTATATAAACTGCTTACTAAAAAAATGGCCCTTAGACTACAAAAACTTCTCCCCTTGATAATTAGCGAAGAACATACTGGTTTTGTTCTGGGAAGATCCATCTTTGATGGGGTAATCATATCTCAAGAAGCTATTCAATCCATCCTTAAAAATAAAAACCCTAGTATGCTTATCAAACTGGACATTAAAAAAGCATATGACAAGGTGGACTGGAGGTTTCTTTGCAAGAGCATGGAAGCTTTTGGCTTTACCAAGAGTTGGATTAACTTAATTTTTGAGTGCATATCTACTCCTAAGATTTTGGTCTTAGTAAATGGAACCCTAGAAGGTTTTTTTGGAATAACTAGAGGACTTAGACAAGGAGATCCAATCTCCCCATTCCTATTTATAATCATGGCCGAAGCTTTAGGAAGGGCAATATCAAAGGAAAGGAATAATGAGGCCATTGAGGGAATCTCCATTACCAGTGACTTGGAGCCCACAACTCATCAGCATTTTGTTGATGACACTCTTTTATACGAAGCAAGCAATAGAAGTGAGGCAAGAACCTTTAAAAGGATTTTGGAAACATACTCAAAAGCTTTTGGACAAGAAATCAATCCGGATAAATTAGAAATATTCTTTTTTTCATACCAATACAAGAACTAAAGATGACATATGTAGAATCCTCAACTTTAAGGAAGGTAAGCTTCCATGTAAATACCTAAGACCCTTAGTCAAGGACAACAGGGCAACAAATATATGGGATCCCATTATAGATAAGATTAAAAACAAAATGAGCTCATGGAAAGGAAGATGGTTGTCCTCTACTAGTAGAACTACGATGGTTAGATCAGTTTTGGCTGCAATGCCAATATATCATTTATCATGTATGCACTTGCCTTCAAACAAAAAATCACAAATCACAAAGCATTTAAGGACATTTTTTTGGCAAGGAAGTAATGAAAATAAGAAAATTCCACTAATATCATGGGAAAACATCTGTAAACCTAAAGAGGAAGGTGGAGTGGGCCTTAAAAACTTAGGGGATCAAGGGAAGGCCCTAGGTGCCAAATTACTATGGAGGCTCTTTAGAAACCCTGAAGCGAAATGGGAAAAAAAGTCTTATTCACAAATACTTGAAAGATTATTCACCCATTAACATCTTTAGAGAATCACATCCCCCAAAAGGATTGAGGGTTTGGGATTTTATGATGGAATGCATATTTATTATTTTGGAAAAATTAACATGGTGCCCAGGGTCGGGGGAGGAGGTTATGTTCTGGGATGACTCATGGGGAGGTTATGAGGTAATATCTAGAAAATTAAATAACCTGACCCTAATTAATTCATTAAAGGAAAAGATTGGTCTCTATGTCAAAGACTACATCTTTTTCAAAGAAGGGAATTGGGTATGGAAATCCTTGAAAGAATTTGGGATCTCGTCTTCTGAAGAATCAACAATCAAAGATATTCTCAAAAATAGAAAAATTTCGTTAAACAACTCAAGAGACAAATTAGTTTGGGACAGATCAAAAATAGGTGAATACAACACAAAGGATGGGTACAAGATCATCTCCCAAAGTTATAACAGACCTAAAACATCTCTACCAATTCACCTATGTTGGGGCAAGGAGTGCTCACCAAAAGCAGGCTTTTGCACATGGTTAGCTTTGAACTATAGACTTTTAACAGCTGACCGTTTTAGGAAATTAGGCTTCTCCGGTCCAAGTAGATGCCCACTATGTGAAGATGATGAAGAAGATGGAGACCACTTATTTCTGAATTGCCCTTTTACAAATCAATGTTGAAAATGATTGCAAGGGAACTTAGGGTGGTCCTCTGCCTTTCCCCAATCCCTTAAGGCTATGCTGCAAGCATGGCCAATCATTAAACAAAAGAGCATTTTTGCAAACTTATGGACTATTTCTCCATCTATATTAATATGGGAAGTTTGGAAAGAACGTAATAGAAGAATTTTTAGAGAAGAAAAACTGGAGTGGGAACAACTATGCAATAAAATCGAAGCAACAATCATAGAAAAAATGAATAGTAATACAATCAAAATCCTGAAGATAGATCTGAGAATGAGTCAGTGGGATGGAAGAATGCGGGGTAAATGGGAAGGTTTAGTCTTACCACCTTTTATAGGCTCAAATCCTCAAAATAAATTATCAAAAAGAAATGAATGCATATGGAGACCTCCAAAGAATGAATGGCACAAGCATAACTTTGATGGGGCTTCCAGAGGTAACCCGGGAACAGTAGGCATCGGTTGCTGCATACACAATCATGAGGGTAAGGAAATTGCAGCGCTTGCAGCTCCTATTGGAGAGGAAACAAATAATTGGGTAGAACTTTATGCTTTAATAAAGGGTCTTCAAAAATGTGTTTCCTTGGGATTAAAGCATTTAGAAATTGAAGGTGATTCAATAATAATTATTAATGCACTAAGGAAAAAAGTGACTCCAAATTGGAGGTTAAACTCCCTCCTTTCCCAAGCATTGACCCTATGCGATTTCTTTCAAGCAATATCAATTAATCACATTTACAGAGAAGGAAACAAGAGAGCAGACGAACTAGCTAACCTAGGGGCAGATGGGATAACTTTGACATAATTGGACAATGCTAGTAAAAAAGTAAATTTGGGATACAATCCCTCTAAAGATTCAGGAATCTTGCTCCCTACTAACTAACAACGTTAGAAAATTTAACCATGGCTTGAGTTTACTTAAGGCTCTTTATGTCAGGGGGTTAGGAATTAGAGTGGAGTCTCTTTTAGATTTAGTTGAGGAAAGCCAATAATAGTTAGAATATTTTCTTTAACATAGTTTCATCATTTATAGTAGCCCTTTTTCAGGTCATTAGTAAGGGTACATAGTTTCTTTAGATAATAATATAAGTAATAATGGTCATGCTTGCTGCTAGGTTAACCTTTATTTCTCAGTTTTTAGCCATCCCCTAATCTTTCAACTTGATCCTCTTGACGTTATCCATAAGATAGCCTTGTTTTTTTCAGGTATCTTAGGCCCATAGATTCTTACATGGCTCTTTATTAATTGCACTATGTAAGGTTTTAAATTTTCTCAAATTTAGGTAGTCGGTAGAACTTTTATTTAAATATCCTCTTACTAATGGTCTTAACCGCATCTCCTAGGAGACGTTTCATAAGTTTCATTCCACCTCCCCTTAACCTTTTTTGGTTGAGCGAATTTTTTCATGTACATGGCATTGGATATTTGGGTCAAGCTAATTTTGTCATTTAGGAGGAACCGAAAATAAAAAGACTCTATGGCTTCCATAAGAATAGTAATCGCTTGAGATTCTCATCCCTTTAACTCCCTGGAGAAGCCTTTAAAAGGAAAGCAAGGATTACATAGTTATTATACTATAGTCTCTCTTAAGCTCTATAGAAATGTCTACCCCAATTAAATTGAGAAGCTTTCATAAACAAATAGCCTTTGATGAGGTTATTTCTCCAAGTAGGATCAGAAAGATCTTAATGATCAAATTCAGTATTGTAGTCAGAGCAGTTTTAGTGATTCTGGGAAGTGAATTCAAGGAAAATTTAAATAAGTACCGAGTCAATTCTGATATCCCAGCAATGTTCCTAGCCTCGGCCCTCCAAGTAGATCCTGATATTGAGACTACTAGAAATCTTTGCAAAAGAATCTTCAAGAGATGATATCTAAGAGATTTGGATAAAGTTTTAAAGAGCATTAGAATAGATTTAACTATTCTGAAACCTAAAAAGTATTAAAGGAGTGTTGTGTTCACCTTTCCTATTCTCGAGCTAGAAGATTGGGATAGATACATTGAAGAAACTCCCTCCATACGAAGGAATCTAGATTTTTTGTTTTTCTTCACTCATCTTCACCCCCCACCTAAAGAAAACTGGATGAATGGTTTTATCATGGATGATGGAATAGGGCTTAAATTGGTAAGAGAAGATAAATGCTCATCAACGTCATCAAACTCTTCTGGCTAGGCCGAGAAAGGTTAAGTCACAGGGAAACTATAAGGCTTTTTCATCCAAACAAAGAAAGCTTCTAAAAAATGGAATAAGCCATGTTTTTTGTAAAGTAATATAACATACAAGGCTATGTTCAAATGTGCTTAACATGAAATTTTTGTTTACCTTGCTCAGTTTACATCAATACTTCAGTTGGATATAACTAAATCTAGGACTAAATTATTTTAATAGGTGTCTACTTCTATTAAATCATTCCACGAAGACTTAATAACCCTTGGTTTAAATTAGCAATTAACACTTTACCTTTAATTGAATTATGTATTGAAATTATAAGTCTCTTGACAGAATGTAATATCAAGAAATTCAAAATTAGATTAATAGGATATCACATATGATTCATTTATATTTATACATATACATATTCTAGTCAACCAGATTCAACCATATCGTAATTTGGAAGAGAAACTGATACTCAAAGCGAACTAAAAATACACAAACTAGTTTTTATCCTATATCCTCGAAGACTATACCATGCTTCCTTGAGAAATAATTCTTTTCTCAAAATTAAGCATATTATATGTTTCGTAGTCTTTTGAAATTAAATTTTTTTAATGATACATTCCTAGTAATATTTAGAATCTAATAAATTAATGTTACATTCTGAGTAATAATTTTTGGGTGAAAAGGGATAGAATTAGTAATTTTAAACACACAACCTCCACTATCAAATTTATACCACATCAAATTTTTATGATTCCATCATACTCAAATCTGGGAGCAACCAAAATTTGAGATCTATTGTACTAGCCTAAATGGCTGAATTGTCATCATTACGAGCTGAGGAGACACATAGCCTTGCTACCATTTGATAATTTCGTACAATCATTAAGAAACATGACATAATTGGCTAGCGTTTTATAATTTCACTCCTTTCGCATGTATCTTTCTAGATTCTTTGTAACTAAAATCTTTAAAACACATCTCTAGCTTCTTCTTTTTGAAGAAATCCCTCTTAATGAACATGGAGACGAATGTCATCACTTTCGCTTATGGGAAGAGGTAGATGGCCTTTCAGGGACCTATTTTACCAGAATGGTGGAATTTGATTCTTAAGGAGATCCCTAATGAAAGCAGGAGGGTGCTGGAAAAAGCTTAGGAGAAGTCTACTTTGACTATGAATACACAGTAAGAGTAAATGGACATGTTGTAGGACTGTTTATTTCACTAGCTTTAGAAGCAGGATACTCAAAAGAAAACATCATTGCCTCTTTTAAATTGATATTCAATAAGGATATATTGGAAGGGTTAGAAGTAGCTGTGGAATGCATAGGTTTGAATAAACGCATTCCCTACCCAGAAGTTTACATGAGAGAAAACTTGAACCAAATTCCCATCATTCCTTCCTCACTAAAATGTCCAATTTTAGTTCTTAGGGAGCCAAAAAAATTTGAAACCTTCTGGCCCACAATGAAAAGAAACTTGGATTTCCTGATGAAATCCATTCTTTAGCTCCCTATGCCCACTAATTAGGTGAAAGAATACTGGATGGCGGAAGGTTACAACATTCCTAAAGAATATAAAGAAGAGAATGCTTGTGAGATCTGCTTCATATCCCCCACAGTGAAAAAGAATTCCCAAAGCCAGAAATCTCAAAAGGAGGAGGACGAAGCATTAATAATTTTCAAAAGGATGAAGTAAGAAGCACTATGTTTATTAAGGATAGAGTAATCTAGAAGCCAGCATAGACAGATCTATATTAGGAGCACTTCTATGTTTTATAAACTAATTATACTTTTAGCTAGAACAGAGCTCTCAGAGCCTTCTTAAGTAAAATACTGATATCCTATAAAGGCATGTAGTATAAAAAAATTGTTCCAAGTATGGTAAGAATGGCGTAACCTTGATAAATATTGATATAAAGGATTTATAAACTTTCAGCTTCGAATGTGGGTACTATGTATGAATCATCCTTTTCTCTTAAATATATATATATGCTAATTAATGAATATGAGTTATGAGTAATCTTGTGAAAGTTTGTTGGCACCAATCTATGGTAGGAATTAAAAATCAAGAAAGGTAGTAGAGTATTATGGTAAAGGGAGAAATCTAGGATTAGCTTCCTTGTTTTGGATAAGCTTTATTCAATGGAGCATTTGATTTAATTAAAAGATGTAAGATTATAAAGCATTTTGAGTGGATTTAGACTAAGGAATTACTACAGCTTAACATTTATTTATTTGGGTTTCTTATTTATATTTACTTAATGGCAATTTCGAGTTTCAACATTTTGGGTCTCGGGATGTAGTAATATCTGAATCTTATTTAAGGATGGTTAATCTGGCTTTCTAAGAATTATGTTATACTTAGGGCTCTGTGGCTTTTCTTTTGAGAAGCATCTTACTGTGGTTATGGTAACCTATTATTCATATGCTTTTATATAAACATGAAAAATCTATTTTCTGGTCAAGAACAGTTCAAAATACAAATATATATTCTCATAAATATAAATAAATAAATAAATAAATAAATAAATAAATAAATATATATATATATATATATATATATATATATATATATATATATATATATATATATATATATATATATATATATATATATATATATATATATATATATATATATATATATATATATATATATATATATATATATATATATATATATATATATATATATATATAATGTAGATATATAATGTAGATATATATTCTCCTTATAGTCCTAAGTAGATCTCTTTTATATAAATAAACGTTTCAATTCTTTAGCAAGGATTAAAGATTTTAATAGCAGGATTAGCCACTTGAGATTGACAACACTTAAAGAGGTCTTGAAAGTAAAGACATAAGGATGAAATGGTTAAATAGGAGGATGTAGAGAAAAACATCAATAATTGGCTTTAGAAAGAATAGACAATTTTTAAATTATCTAACTAAAAATATCACAAGTAAGAGGGTATCCTTTCTGTACCACATTCTTTCATTCATATTCATAGATATGACAGCTTAAAGCAAACAAAAGACTCATGTCATACATTAGTTTCAGTTTTATAGATCATAATGAAACAAAAATCTACCCTAGCTTGAATACTTATTTTACACGAAGATTAGGTGGAGGCAAGTTCCAGGATATATCCTTTTTCTGATTTATTAGGCAGCTAGGAGGGCTATTTTTAGAACACTGTAGATGTATTTATGACACAAGGAGATTATGCAGAGATATTCCCTGTTAAGTATAAAGACCGACAGAGACAACTTGACAAAGGTCTTAAAATAGACCCATTAAACCAACGTAAGGTATATGTAGTATATTATAAAAGCATGCTATTCCTCTTAGCTTATCATTCCAGAAGTTTGAGATAGGGCAGATAAATATATGTCTACCTGGATAATCACTAATTTTGAAGTCAGTATATAGGGATTATAAACTGACCTCAGATTAGGGTTTATTTGAGTACTCTGATGTTTGAAAAGAGCAAGATGGTTCCGCTCTGGGTTTAGCTATCTGGTATCTTGTGCTCTCCTTCCTCTTAAATGAAGCACATTATTAAATTAGTTAAGCTTTATCAAGTTTAGTAATATTGATCCCAAAGCCATATTATAGGATAAAAGTGAGGCTATTGGTGGTTTTTTGTTTCATTAAAAACACTAATTTTAGGCCAAAATAAAATAAATAAGGATTAGATGGTTATAAAATTTAAATGGTTATTTCCTTACATATGCATGGTTAAGTTAGGTGTTGAAGTATTTTAAAAATCATTATGATGAATTTTACTTCTAAGTTTGTCGCTAGCCCATTTTTAGATTAGAACAAGATTTTGTTCAGGCAGGCTCATAATAGGTTCATGACCAAATAAGGTGAGCACAGGTACTTTCACGTAATATAAGCTCTTTATGATTTCTTTACAATGACCTATGAAATTTGATAGCCATAACATACTAATAATGATCTTAGTCAAATTAGTGCAGTCTTTTCTTTCAAGAACTTTAGAGTAATGTGGCATTCGACAGGTCTAAGCTTAGGAGATATACGGTAAATAGTCTGTGAACCTCTCTACCACGATGTAAGCATCAAGGCTACTTTAAATCAGGCACGAAAGACAAAACCTAGAAGGAAGTTTCTCCAACCAAGCGGAGTTCATAAAGTAACCTACAATCAGAAGTTTATTGGGTAGCCCAGAAATTATCAGTATGATAAAGAAATATATAAACTCTTGTATTCTGATATTGAAAGGATTGTCCTTTTAAATAATTATGTATTAATTTTTGGACTAAGGTCCCAGGCTAGGCTGGAGGGTTTCTCTACCCTGCTCTTCCCTACCAGCGCCTGCACTGAGCGGGGTTTTGTATAATTGTTTAAAGAGCTAAATAAATTTTTTTGGCTTCGACCTTTTACCAACAAAAAAAAAAAAAAGAGTCAACTGACAAGCAAACTCTACTAGATTCCACTAATAGATTTGACCCCAAATTTCGACCAAGTAGAAAAATGGTTTTTCTTGGTCGGATTGTAGAAGGAAAACTTTGAATTTTTTTTAATCCATGCTCATGTTTGTGGAAATTAAGACCATTCCCATGTTAGTGGAAAGTTCGACGAACACAGGCATAACTTAAAAAAAAAAGAGCATCACTTTTTCATTATTCCCGCGACGAGAGCAGAGCAGAGTCAGTGTCCCGCGCATGCGAAGCCCCCTTGCATCTTCATTGTGCCCCCATGGATTACTGCAAAATTCTTGAAGGTCTTTCTTTATTTTTCTACTACATTTGGAGAGGTACATGGATTTTCCCTGTGGATTGCTACAAAATTATTGAAGATCTTTATTTATTTTTCCACTACATTTGGAGAGGTACATAGATTTTCTAAAAATATTCACTTTGAATCTTCTTTGTTTATTCAAAAAAAATCTCAGCTATGGTAGTTGAAGGAATTCATTAAAGAATAAATTATTTGTGTTTATTTAGTTGATAACAATCTTAGCTAGGTTTGACCCATTTTGCAAAAATGAAATACGAAAGAAATCTTACCCTATTTCTGACATAAAAAGGGCATCTCACTCTACATTACACATTTGGTATTTTCAATAGGGTCCATGATTATTTTTTGAATCCTCATCAAATCACACATTTTGATGTTCCTCTGAAATGCATCATGCTTGAGGTGATTCACCATTATTATTGGTGTGATGAAACCCAACTCTATAACAAATGCCTTATTCTATAACAATAACATCTCCCTGCATGTAATAACAACATCTTCCTACATGTAATGGTTGCTTTAATAACCATTTATTCATGGTATGCATTTGTTTTATTCCTAGGCTTTTCTATATATCTGTTGTTGTGGGTAAATGTATCAGTGTGTATTGAGATAATAAAAATCAAAGGATCTCTATTGATAGTGGACGTAACCTTTTTAAGGTGAACCACTGTAAATTTATGTGTGTTGTGTTATGTGTTCTATTTGTGTCTCTCTTTTAGTTTTATCGTCTTTCTTGGTAATCTAGAAAACTTATCTTAATTTTCGATTACATACCAACTGATATTTGTATTGTCCCTACTCAAAAGATAATATCAGGAAAGCTATTTGATAACACTACACATGATATATATATTATTGATTATTGATAACAATACACAACAACTGATAATTGTTATTGACACAAATATTAGTTCGTATGTAATCAACAATTAAGATTAATGGTTGTGTTATGCATGGTCATGACCCTACGTGGCATAAGCCACATATGGTCATGACTCTCTCTCTCTCTCTCTCTATATATATATATATATATATATACACTTGATGTGGGTTATAATCAATCACAATGGTAATTATATACCACAGCAAGTATTCGATCTCTTCTACAATAATTTACTTGTAAATTTCTGAATTAATATATTTAGTATCTAAACTTAGATAAAATTTAGTATCCATTATATCATTGTTTAACAAGTATGATTTGTGACAGTCAACAAATAGGAAATGCTTACATTCTAATAATATTATGGAGGCTTCTTCATGAAGGATATGTTGTTCTCTAGTTGATGAGTATATAAAAATCACATTAATGTCTTGAAGGTTCCACAATAACAAAGTTCTAATACTATTTAAGTTCTAATGTGTACATCATTGATGCTTGGGGCACCCTTGACCCTACTTCTTTGGATCTAAAAAATCTTAGTCTCCATATCTCTATCTCCTCAATCTAATTAATAATTGCCTAAGACCCTTGACTTGGATCAACCATCTTATTTAGATCTTCCAACACCATGTCAACATGGAGAATATTTGGCCTAGAGATAAGCTCCTCCTAGAATTGAATCACTAGCATATCAATAGTTTTTTATGTTTATAGGAAACACCCAATACACCCAACTCTCCAAACTACCTCAAAGGCGTAATTGTCCTGCTTGTAGCCCTCCAACAACACTAAATGACTTATAAATCCCAATCCTTCCAAAACAAAAGACATGTACTTTGCACATCTAGACACCCATTTTGAAGTAATTCAACATATCCCAAGCTTACCCCCTATTCCTTTGGACCAAATTGTACTGTCCAAGCATTGTACCCTCACCAATGCATAGAAATGAGTCCAAATAACAAAGAAACTATAAGATGGTTTTATCCCCAAGACCTCAAATCTTTATCAGTCTTCTAAAATGAACCTAATTGAAGAAATATCAACTCAATTTTAACCTATGGCTTCTACAACATCAAAAGCCCCAAATTACCCCTTATAAACCCTTAAATCTGGGGTTTTTCAAATCTCTATCTTCCAAACACCTTCCCTCCAAATTGGTGATGGATTCACCATTATTATGACCTATCTTGACACTTCAAATCACAAAATTTTCCCCTTGTTTGACCAGATTGCTCACTGCAATACCTGTCCATGTATTTTCTTCAAGTTTTCTTCACAATTCCACTGGTGCGCACCCCTGTCATTCACTTTTCTTCTTATGAAAGGTTAGTTTGATATAATAAAATGTTACATAGACATCATTCCATGGATTCCAGGCCTAAGACTCCATGGAATGCCTTCCTTCTAACATAAAATCAAAATAGTTATAAGATAAAATCAATAAGTACAGGGGAAGAACTGCTAATAGATTACCGTTTGAATTACATAGATACAAAAAAAGTTACTATCATGGGGGTGGTAAGTAATATATACCATTTAAACTAACCTCCAATTTATGACTCCAATATACCATTCTATTAATAAGTATTTTTTGCTAAGTCTATTGCTTTCATTTCGCTGAAGTTTTTATATTTAATATTTGTCACAAGACGACATGGATCCACCACATGACAGAGGTGGGGATATTACTCCCACCCATTCTTCAATAAAGGTAAGCCTTATTGTAATTGTACAAATTAGATAGAATAATAATGTTATATTATTATGTTCTTTTCTTTAGGTTTTTGGAGTTATTCTCATAGTTCTACTGATATTCATGTCACAAATTGATTTTCACAGAAAGGGAAAAGCACCCGCAACAATAGAGGCAATAGCGTTAGATATGGATGAGGACATCGTAGATATCCCTAACCTCGTAAATATGGTCAAGAAGAAATTTTAAAAAATTGGTTCATAAATTCTTGCCATTTTGGTCAATCCAAATCCAATTGAGGAGACGTTGGCAAGGAAAGAGGAATTGATATGGCAAGAACGTTGTTATGAAGTAAGCAGTAATGATTCTTCAGTTAGAACAAAAGTTCAATAAAGTTTTATATTTTATACTCTTTTATGTCATGAACTAAAATATGTATGTGTTCTTCTTACATGATTTTTTGTGTACTCAAGCAACTGCTCGTGGACATCGCAGTGAGTCTAGTACTAGTACAACTCCCTCAGGTAAAAGAATCCTTAAGTTAACATGTTACAAGGAATTTTTTCTTTCAAACATTCACAAACTTCATTGGACTTACTAATTAGAAATCTACATTTTTCATTGGACTTACTGATACCGTAGATACAACTAGATGAAAAGGTACAATTACAAATAATTCAAAATTTCTAAGAAAATCTTCACTCAAACTTTATTGAAAACTACTCATACTTTTATTATTTCAGAATGTCTTTGCTAACAATGAATTATTCAGGTCATCAAGTGCAGGCGACTCCTCCTCCTACGAGGATTGACTCTCTAAGATTGTCGACTGCAATGTTGGCAACAAGGAGCATGGATGCATCCACGCCTTCACAGTCTACAACTGGTAAATCCTTATTTTTCTATATTTGGTTTTGTGTTAATTATGATTTGATAATTTGTACTTTAATCTTGAGTGCATTTCATAGTGGATTAATTTTGTGCAGTATGAGATACACCGACTATAGATACATATCATACAAGTATTGGTGATAATTCACCATCATTTCCTAGATCTACCCATGTTCCTAGTTTGGGAATGTTGCGGATGTCATTGTTGATGTCTGATAAAGAATCCATTCCTTCAAAATGTCTTAAGGTTCCTGGTACTTTAAAATTATTATTATTTATATTCTAATTGTAAATTACGTATTCATAAAAAGTTTTGGATTGATGATCCCATGATGTTTTTGTAGGGAATGATTCTTTTCATGCTAAGCTTAATGAGTTGACATTAGAGATATTCGGGCCCACCATACGTATAAGGTGGAACATCATATGTTAACTAACCCTATCACACTATTTTTATTTCATATCATTGCTAGAATATTTTTCCTTTCATATATTTCTTGTACTATATTCAAGGTACACAACTTCAGTTATTTTTTTATCTAATAATTTTGTTTTTTCTTAAAAGGTGAAATTTACAAGATAACAAAAAAGATTAGCTCATAAAAGCTTTAGAGCATGCCTTTGGTAGTAACATTTTTTACAAGAAGAAAGTTCTTGATAGATCTTGCAAACATAAAAGACTGTGAGGGACTCATATAGAAAGAGTCTAGTGCAGAACCTAAAGTAAGAATGTCCTCCCGTTATTTCAGAGATGTAGTGGAGGGAATTCATTTTGGATGCAAAGGAGAAAATGCAAAATCAAAGAGGAGTTACACCATCGAAAAATGAGAAAAGAAGGTATGGGATAGTATTAACTAGTAGAATGTAATTATGCACTGATCAACGATCTTTATATTTATATAATCTAACATATTTCAAACTTTCCATAGGTTGCAGGACACATCAAAGGCTACAAATGCCAGACTATAAAAGCATGGGCAACACAAACTTGGCTATGGTGGTTATTTGAAAGTTCAAGCAAGAATTGTAAGTAGTAGTAAATGGATCAAAATTTTTATAAATTGCAAACAATTTTGTTTAGTCAAACAATACCTACAAAATTGACGATATTAAGCCAAAAATACAGGGCTCAAAATTTAATGTAGAGGCCACATAAGAACACAAATAAATCACCTTCAAGGAAGGCTATAAAGGTATGGTTGAATGCCTATGCCAAGCTTGTAGTAGCCAATCCCAAGAGTCTCTTGCATCGGTTCAACATGTAAATAGGCCAAATGAAAAATATTTTAAATTGAATACTTGAGAAACAATCTATTTGATGTTAATTTTGAATATAAATTGACTATTTTTGTTTTAAAAATCAAACAATGATAACAATGTGCATGACATTGCAATCCAGCCTTCTAATCCTACCACATAACCTGTGCCACATGAGGAAGGCCCTGATGTGTATTGCAGTGATGGAGGTATTCATTTGCTATTGAAAATTAATTATGTAATTATTAATACAATTTAACATCTTAAATTGAAATTGGTGTAACTATTTCTGTGTATATTTTAGAGCATGCAGAATGTCATGTTGAATGAGTGGAGGATGTTCTAAGTGATCACCATGTTGACTTTAGGGATGAACAAAATGTTATTGTAGATGATGTGGCATTGCCAGGTAAAGAAAATCTTTATTTTTCTCTTTTAATTAATGAAATACTTGTAACACTAATATATAATTTTATGAATTTAATCCATGCAGTTGTTATTGTAGTGGACCCCCCTTTGGCGCACTAGCCTCATGCTCCTCGATACATGAGGAGGAAACATGAGTTGAGATTAGAAGCAGTAGAGGAGGGAAATAACATAGACATTGATGGTCCACTTAGTCGTTTCCTTAAAAAAATGAACAAAAAACAAAAAAAGAAATGATTGTGCAATAAACCTTTTTTGACAATGAAAGAATGTTGTCTTAATGAATGTTGTAATATCATATATAAATTGTTTCCTCTCAAAGGAAACTGACCAACCCACACAAAACTCCCTAAAGACCGATCTTGGATAGTTATAACTAACTGTTGCAATTTTCATTGTAATTTTGCAAACACAAAGTGTTGTCAAGGTTGACACAAGTTGTCAACCTATTAACTCCTTGCCTTCTTATCACCTCTAATTGTCTTGAAATGAACTTAGAATTCATTGGAAACCATATTACTCAAATTCTACCCAAGATATTCATAATTGACCCTCTAGGCCTACATTGTCAGTTTTGACAATTTTACATTTTTTGGAATTCACTATTGCACTATCTTCCCATAAGACCCTTATTACATCATGTTAAGACCCAAATGGCCTTATTACATCCATTCCATGATTACATAATCAAATTTGATGACTTTCCACCTATTGAAATCTTCTATCCCTCAATGACCATATGTGCTTATATGACACTTAGATAGCATTATTCAAGATTCATTACACAAAATGGTTTAATGACCATATGAATTGATTACAATGAATTTTTTTTCATATCAAATGGAACTTCAAGGTATTCATTTGGTCTTCAACAACTCCTTGAGGTCTATGGATGACCCTAGTGTACCTCCTTCTCCCATGTGTACCTTGATGTCCTTTTGGTGCCCTGCACCATACTCCTACAAAACAAAAATTATTACATGCATCTCCATGTCCTTGGAGCATGCTCACCTTCACCTTGCATTGATCACATGGTAAAAAATTACTTGATACATTCAGTGAGTTTGGTTACATTGATCATTGATCATATGGTAAAACAATTTGGTGTTTTTTGTACGGTGAAACAATTTGGTGACTTTTGTATTTAATGATAGTGGTGACATTGGTATATGTACAGTGGTATATGTTTTTGGTTTGATGGAAATGTTTGGACTTTGTGAATGTATGAGTATATTTGTTTATCATGGCAGTGGTCTATAGCAGTGATAATGGTCAGACTTTGTGAACATATGAGTATATTTATTTATCATAACAATGGTATATAGCAATGGTACTTGCAGATGGAAAAGTGATAAAAAATATTTGTATCCACTATGTGTGAGAGGGAACTTGTCCCATTGTGGTATTATAACAAGATTTTATAGTCATTAATATGACTAAGGCATAGTACAAAATTTATAACCATGGCTCTTAAACAATAAATGTTAGGTAGGCTCTTTGGTTGACCCCTACCTAATTTGAAGTAATTTTTGTTTACTTTGGCAACTTATGTCAAAATCACATGTTATCGACATTTATATGGTATATGAGAATATTTTATTATTTAGTTTATGTACTTGTTTGTCAGCATTTATAATGTCACCTTGCAAGCAACAAATGAACTTTATAAAATGAAATCACTTCTTGATTCAATTGTGAATATTTGGTTGCATGTACATTTTTGGTAATTCTGAAATTAATTTCTTGCTTATTGGGGATTTCATGTGTGGTATAGTTGAGAATTGGTTTCCTTTCTTTTTCCACACTGTGTGTCAAGAATTGGGGCTTGAATTTTAGTTAAATTGGCAAGATACTTTTGGGCACAACTTACATCTATATCGATCTTCATTTTCTAGGTAGGGCCTTTCATGATTTCTTATTTTCTCTAAAATGTTGTACTGAATGATTGGTATGGTTTGAATTTGTTTTCAAGCATTTAATTTAAATGGCATGCTAAAATTATAAATAGAATGCAATTATTTAGGTTTCAAATTTGAAAAATTCAAGAACTATTAAATGACTTTTGATTTATAAAAATGGAGAGAAAAATAAATTTTCTATTTAATGCCAAATATAGTTCATAGAGATTAATATAGACATTGCATAGGTTAAATTTAACAAAACTATTTTACTTTCACCTAATAGGGTTTATGCATTTTCTTTAAGTTTTCTTCACAATTCCACCGGTGTGCACCCTTGTCATTCATTTTTCTTCTTATGCAAGGTTAGTGTGATATAATACAATTTTAGATAGACATCATTCCATGGATTCCGGGCCTAAGACTCCATGGAATGCCTTCCTTCTAAAAGAAAATCAAAACACTTATAAGGAAAAAAACTAAACTGCGACTGTCGAGCTGAAGTATATAGGACAATAATATGGAAAGGTCTTCAAATCATTAAAAAATATTTATAAATTGATGTTCAAACCTTATTCAACACATTTGGAACTTGTTCAAATCAACAACAATGTAAAAACCATGCAAAGAGACATCCAAATGATAGATATAATGCTTTCTTATTTAGCCACAGTCTGTACAGTGCTTGTAGATCCTCCTCTTCTCCCATATAATGGCTTCCACAATACTTAAAATGGAATACACCAAGAAGTACCAAATGATGAATTCTCAATTGTTGTAATGGCAAAGCATCAAAACCTTCCATTTCTAGAACTTGATTTTGTATAGTTTTAATGATTTTTCTATAGTCCTAATGAATTTTCTTATTTCTTGTCTTTTGTCCCTTTTTTATTTCCTATGTCTATGCTTGGTGATAGGTTTTTGAATAGTGTTGACAAAGCACATTTATTTTTGTGATTATTTGATTGATCCTCTCACCTTTCCTTACTTTGTAAATTCCATTGTCCCAATCAAGTTTTGCAGTGTGCAACTATTATGCAAGATAATAACTACATTAAATGCCCCAATTAGACCTACTCAATAATCGTAAGGTAGTATTTTTTTATTAGGTTTCATGTTTTCGATTGTGGGGTTCCGCATTGTTTGTTGTTCTTGATAAATCAGGCCCTGAATTTAACTTTTCCCATGTCCAAGTTTGTGCCAATTATGGAGTTTACCTTCTTTCAATGGTATATTTGATTCAGTCTATATGGAATACTATTTTGTTCAATGATTTATTTCAACTTTATATTTCATTCATTTTTCATATACATAGAGAAATGAATAGTTTTGAGACTACACATTTGTTGATATTGTGAGACTACACTTGCTAATAAAAAATGAGCTATCTGATTGAGGTGTACTGTTCACGATTGTAAACGGTCAATATTTCTGATGGTACTCCTTGTTGTATTCTATTTAAAAGTAAACATGTTTCCATGTTTCTATCATGTTTACTTTGTATATAAATACAAAAAGGTTTTGCTTCACAACTCACTCCAAGAGCCTAATCTCCTTGTAGCCCTGTCCAACCAGTAATCTGCCTTTTACTCACAAACTTCCCAAACAACTAGGGAAACTCTCAGTGGTTTTAGATACCCTTTTCATTATTACAAGACATACCCAAACCCAAGATATGCTCCTTTTGAAAAACTACTAGATCCAATACACTTGCAACACCCAAATAGGCCTAAAGTGCACCCAAATACAAAGCAACTCATATAAAGGCTTGCTCCCTTGATCCCAAACCATGAAACAGTCCTAGTAAATGGAAAAACATAAAGTATTATCAATTTTTTGGCTCTCTAACACTTACCTACCATCCAAGGTATCAAACCCTCATTCCTAGGGTCATTAGGGTAGGGATTTCTAGAAATGGATCCTCCAAACTCCTCTAGATCATCCCAAGGGATTTAACACATCTCTAAGGATCCTACAACACAAGATCCAACATAAAATACCCTCCTCATTACGAGTATTTTCTCAAACAATGACTGGTGCAACTCAGTGCACTCTTCAATCAACATTTTGCCACTATTCTCTGTGGTCTCTCCTCCACCTTGGCATATCCCTACAAAAAACACTATCATACAAGGATATAATAAATTATGATGACTCCTCCCACCAATCACAAAAGCCACAAGGGTGGGAGAGTCAATCCATTCAATGGAGACTTCAAATCCCAAAATGTTGATTGCACAAAACCCTCTTATGGAACAATCAATAGAAAGTTATATTTGTTGCTTCAAATCTTCATGAAACTTAAAGATAATTGAAAGGAAATGTAAATGTATCAATATATAATCATATTAAACCATTATCCAATCAACAAATCACTTCAAAACAAGTTTGAAGCCACATTTATAATGATTGTAACCCTCACGATAGAGAACACTATTTTCAATAATATTTTATTTTCATTGAATTTGAACCATTGTCTTTGGTTCTCTATCATACCACACTCCACATAGCCTTAAAAATCACATGGATCCTCCTCTAAAATACCCTCTACGCATGAAAAACAATGTAAATTAAGTTTGAATCAATAAAATGTAAATTACTTACAAACTGTCCTATCTCTGCCCGTGAGGACACAGTCCCCATTTTGGGATTCTTAGAATCTTCTTTCAAAGAAAATGTGAATGAGAATGAATTAAAATAGTTAGGAGTTGTGTTTTTATTCATTTCTATGTAGGGTTGTGTTATTGTTATGAAGTTTAAAGCAACGAACTACTGGTTATTCTGACTATTCCTAACGGTGGTTTGGGTGTAACAGTTAATTGTTTCATGGATGCACATGATCCGTCACTTCTATAGTTGGTATGGAATGTGAGAGGATACCTTCTCTGTGTATTATATGTTCCATGAAGTGTTTGGTTGCAGGGATGAACAAGAGTGAAGTAAAAGGATCTTTGATTAACAAAGAATGTTGATTGAAGTGTCACTAGCACTCGAACCAGTCAAGGTCTAGAGATTTATTCGACATGAGAGTCACTTTTTATGGCATAGTATGCTTTGATATGTTCAATGAATAGTTTTTTAAGTCCCTCAAACTTGCGGATTGAAAGACCTCCATCCCACCTCTTAATTGATCCATTAGCCCATCCATAAATAAGACAATAAAAAATTATTAATTTTTAAAATAAAATAAAATTCATGGATATTTCGACGAAAACCAAGGACTTTTTCCACACTGGTGTTGTACAAGCAACCAAACAAATGTTGAATTCTTGTCTATATTTTGATGTAATCCTCTCTGATAACTTCATCGGAATGCTCAAAATTTTTCCTTGTCAATCTCCCTTTTCCTTTGATAGGTTTATTGCTAGAAGATATCCTGATGTTTCAATTAGGGATCACAGTGCCTGACATTTGATTTTATCAATGCTTTTGTATGTCTGATAGAACTCTTGGTATGAGTTATGCCGATGACATAAGTGACAACCATTTTCAATGTAAATTTCACCAATGATTCTATCGGCCATTGGGACAGGCACATTCTTCTCCTGCTAAACTAAAAATTCTCTTAATGAAATTGTTGCTATAAGCCTCTCTGATAACTTCATCGGCAATCAGGATACTCAAAATTATGGATTATCGATCTCCCTTTTCCCCTGATAGGTTTATCACCCAAAGATATACCGATGTTTTAATCGGGGATCAGATTGCTTGACGTTTGCTTTTGTCAATGCTTTTGTATGCCTGATATAACTCTCAATATGAGTTATGATGATGACAACCATTTTCAACGTACGATGATTCTATTGGCCATCAGGACATGCACATTCTTCTTCTGTCGAACTACAAATTCTCCCAATGAAACTGTCGCTATAAGCCTCTTTGATAACTTCATCGGCGATCGGGATGCTCAAAATTATGGACTACACACCTACCTTTTTTTGACATATGTAGGTGTCAAATATACCACAAAAAATTAGGGCGTAAAAAATGAGACAAAAAAAATTGGACATCCATATTGGTTGTTTGTTCGACGATAGGGTGTCGAAAGTCAAATTTACTAGTGTTTTGACTCAGGAAACCCAATAAAATCTCTCCTCAATAGTCATGAAGTGGTAGAAATGATTTACATAGGTTTCTTTGACACCATCTTTGAGCCCTTCCTTTGCAGATGGTTCTACGAAATGTTTCAGACCGAGAAGATATTTATAAAACCATGTCTTCTATTTTCAATTTAGATTTTTGAAAGTAATTTTGATTCATAATTTCCTTATAATGGTAATGATGGTGAATTATTTTACAATTGATTAAAAATAAAGTGATCGCTGCAAACAAATTAATAAAGTGCAATTAAATGAAATAAATTTATATAAAAGTCTAGTGGAGGCCTTGAGGAATCTACAACACAAAAAATTACATGAACAATAAGAGCCAGAATGATTGCAGACTGGTCAATCTCAAGTAGGTGCATTCATCTTTAGTTGCTCCTATGTATCATAGAATACACACCAATTGTTTGCAATTGCAACAAACTCATATTTCAGAAAACACATTATGATCTTTTCAATAATTGCCTTGGGAATGGAAAGGAAAGGATTTGTTTTTATAATCCATGATATTAGAAATATGTTTTTGAGTCTACATATGGTGACAAAAATATGAGACTAAGTATTTCTTACAAGAGATACCTAATTGTATTACAAACAAGCCATTCATTATATCCTTCTAGAATTTGAACTTGTCACCTTTCTTTCAAAAATAATATTTAACCAAGAATATATAGTTTTCATCAATAGAATATTTTAATATTCCAAATTTGAAAAGCATTTTATTTCATTATAACTTCGAAGAAGGGGTCACTTGCATAAAAAGTGAAAAAAATATATTGTGGTGTAAAACAACTCTTCCCTAAAAACCCTTTTGCTTTAGTTATGCTACACATTCACCTTCATCTTTTCATAGTTCTTTGTAGTCATATATGCAAACCCGACAAAGGGGTTCTTCCACAAGTAGCTCGCAGGTTGTCAAATCCAGTTTATAAATGGCTTCTCATTTCTAGACTAAGGTAAGACATTGCTTTGTTTGGTTTTTTGTTTTTCCTCTTCTTTTTTTCATTCATAGCAATGATCAATTTGTTTCAAAGGGCGTTTGAGAGTTGAGGGTTCTGAGTTTTCCTAGCCAATCAAAAGCCATTTTGACTAAAAGGAAAGCCAAAATTATGAAAACCAAGATTATAAGAAAACTCATCATAATATGGCTATATCACTTTGAACCACAATTGACTATCTTGAAATGAAAACATAAACAAAAATATTAATACATTCTACTTTTACCCCAAAAAAGAATTTGACTGTACAAAAAGAACATTGCTACAGGATGACTAACCCAAAAGCTTGGATTGGTCTAGTTTATTCTCTAGCCATTTAGTATAGTTCATTTTTCTCCTATAAACATGAAAAAATATCCAACTTTATACCAAAATGCATATTACTACACATTCATAGTGTTTAGACAACTATTGTTTGATCCCACAGGCATGTGGACCATATTGCCTTATCAAAATCTAGAATCTTCAAATGCATTAGTTTTCCACAATCCATGAATTAATAGAGATTGTTTTTGGCTTCGATTGTGTATTATTTTTTGCATCTAATACACAATCAAAGCCACAAATAATCGCTATCAATCTAGAACCTTTCCTGAAACTCGAAGAAAGTAGAAGATTCGAGTGGATCTTATAGTTTGTTCACAATATAAGCATTTTTTTTTTCTATTTGATACTTGAGTTTTGAAGGGCATTCTATTTGATAAAAAGGACGTTTGATTTGTATAATTTCCCAACTATTTAGAATGTAAAGGGTATAGTTTTCCTTCCAAATCTTTCCAAATATCAATTATAGGACAACTTAGTGGATGCCAGAGAACATTAGTGACAACCTAATTGAAACTATATAATATTAATGGAAGCCCTAATGGCTAAAATGGTTCAAGTTGTCATTTAGATCACCACCAAGGGAAATGTCAATTTGGCATAACAAACCATCTTTAGTTTGGTTGTTAATAATTGGCTTGTTGGTCAAATTTGCTTCGTCATTGTAGGTTTGTTGTATGCAAAGTATTTTTTCCTTTGAAGTGAAACTTCATTTATCAACTACCTTCTATTCCAGAAGAAGTCCTTTGTTACAGTGTATGCATTTTGAGATGAAACATTTAAACTTTACTCATGTTTCCTCTAAATACTTTATCGCCAATCCTTTTTGTGACAAGTTGAAGTTCTCTTGTTAGCATACTTTCATTCACATGACTTTGGCCCTAGATTACAACTCCATCTGTAGGTATCTTCTGACCTGGAATAAATTTTATAATTTCATTCCTCTGAATTAGATTACTATCACTCTAGTGTTCAACCATGATGTCTCATTTGTTATCTAATATAAGCAATGTTGCTTTCTTAGGAGGTAATTCCACTAGTTTTCTATGGCTTTTGAAGTTTTTCCTTTGGCTAAAACTTTAAGAAACTTCCCAAGTAGTATGAAGCAGATTAGCATGGCACTTGTTTCAAACAAGTATATACTCTTAAAGCTCATTGAAGTTGCAGCCCTTATCATTGAATATAATGAATAAAAATACAATAAGTGCCAAAAACACCTCATTGAGTAGAAACTATAGAAGTCCAGTGCAAATCTAGTGTTTGTACAACTATCAGAGACTGGTCAATATAATATTTAGATGAGGCAAAACTAACTCTAACCTTTTAATATTTTCCCTTATAAAATAATCTTTGAAATAAAATGTGACATAGTTCTCCATTCATTTGATATCACTGGCTTTATTACATCTATAGACCACAAGTGATTTCTATTTTAATATATTATTTTCATTTATTTGAATTGAAAGGTTTCCATAATAAAAATCTATCGACAAATTTTCTTGATTTCACTTCCTACATATTGAGTTGAGTTGAAAAGCTCCATTACCAAAAATTTATTATTATGGTTAGCATATGCATGTTACATGTCATTTTATAAATAATCAAACATGCTATATGAAATGTGTGTATATTAGGGATAACAAATTTCTATAACTCATGCAAATATCAATTATATGTTTCTGGATTCAATTGTGTATGAACTATTTCTGAACATTGTTCGGCTCCATAAAAGGTACTAATAACTAGGTCCATGACTCATCTCGGGAATTGAATATTTTATCCAAGTAGCTACTTTCTTATCATGGAGACATATTTAAATATCAATCCAGGGACATGTACTTGAAATGGTGTAGCACAATATGTGCACTAAGTGCCTACTAAAGCCATTCTAACATGAAGTTGTAGGAAGTAAATGTTTATAGTAACTCTATTTATGACTGTAGGGAAATGAAATTATTGAAACTACTTAACTTGAATACTCTACAAAATAAAGTACTAATTTAAACTCTCACACTTAAGAAAAAAAAGCTCGGTTTGCATAAGGCAAGGACTACTCTACCTTTTGTGGCTATAGGATCACTCACAAGGAATGAAATCCAGTAGCTCTAGGAACAGTTCAAAACCAAGAATTAAAACTACAGAATGTTGAAAAGAAAAATACTCTAACTGGAAATTACTCACTAAGTGGCCCCCCTTAGCAAGTATCCAGAATTCAGTTACTCAAGATAGATTCTCAAAACTTCATCATTTTATTCATCAAAACCAATTTCATTACATGCATAGCTAAATTGAACTTCAAGAAAACTATTACAAATCTAACTTGATCTCTATTACAACTAATGTTGCGTGGAGGAGTACCTCTTTATTTATAATAGGAAAATAGACTATCAACTAACTAATCACACCACTAGAAAAGGGGTGAATCATAATTACATTCTAGAAAGAAGGAACATAACTACTCCTAAAATAATGAACAAGAAACTCGCTCAACATCATATGGAATAAATATAGCACCCATAACTTCCTAGATTTCATTATCATTAAGATTTCATCCTTCTAACTCAATCAAACTAGACTCGTGCCATCATTCTCTCACAAACTGCTACAAGTTATGGCTTATGCTACAAGATCGGGTCTTGTAATTTCTTAATCGCTTTGCTACATGATTGGGCTTACAACTGCTTTAAGCACTCCTTCTTTCCTTGCATCATAAATGGTTACAGAAGCAAAGAAATATACATACACGAGATATGCAACACATATTCATTAATGACATACCAAATTATCCACTAAAACATAATTATAAAGTATTGCATTATAGGCATATAGCATAAAAGGTTTTTAAGGTCTAAGTCATGAAATTCAGAGCTTATAAGGTTGTAGGAAAGCCTTCCCAACCAAGTCAAAGTTAAAGACTAAAAACATGGAAACAAAGACATAACATGAGTAAAAAGTAATAACAAAGACAACACTATATAAGATACGAGAAAACCTTAATGCTCATCATTTTCCCCCTATTTAGACCTATGCTAGTCCTCTAGCACTATAAATCCTTGCTATTGTCCTGAAATCTCCAATACCAGTCTTTCTAATCCTATGAGTGCTCCCTACATTCCAATAGAACCCCCTTGTATGCTCCCACCTGTCAGTGGGAACTATAATTTTGGTTTGGGTTGCATGCCTAACTGGATATACCTTGGAGCTCTCTACATGGCTTCTCTAAAATTCAATGGAATATGTGGTTCTACTTTCTTTAAAACTTGTTAGCCCCATATAGACCCAAATTTAAAAATTCAAAATTTGGCCTCGTCCATGTCAATCCTTGCTGGTGAACATTTTATCTGTTAAGCATGAGTATTGAACCCCTTCGAACTAAGTTCAAAGAGGTTTGAAGAGGTTAAAATAGGTTCAAATGTTTAGTTCAAAGGTTCACTTCAAAGATCAAGTTCAACAAGGTACAATTGGTTTAGGCAGGCTCATGCAGGTTCACCCAAGTTCGACAGGCTTACATGTTTAACATTAGGGGCAGATTTAAAATAAAGGGTTTCTAATCATAATTCATTGAGATAATGTTTCTAGTGACATGATTAATATCAGACCTATAGTAAGAGGAGAGAACATCTACAAGTAAAGTTAGGTTACATTCTTTGGAAATCAAGGCTCATATCTACAAATTATGGCCATTCATGTGAAGCTCTTTTGTTACAGCATGTGAAGAAACGTTGCATTTCCATATCCTTTTATAAGAGGCAATGAGAAATTCTTGTACTCTACAATGATTAAATTAAAGTAATATGGTTTCAATTCTGAATGATTAATTGTTAATGGAAACTATTGGAGAACACTTGATAAATGTTGGAGTTTGGACAACAAGTTTGATTATTTTGACAGTTTTCTATACCTTTACTCAGAGATGCATAAATTTTTCCTCTGACATAATTTGTTCAATCGCTCTAGTAAATTTGTGTGTAATTAGGAATGCAACAACATATCTAAAAATGAAGGAGATCCAATGGTGGAATAAATAGTTATGCCCCCTGTACCGAGACCCAATTTTACTGTCATGAAAATCCGCCCAACATCAAGAATATTTTTATTTATGACTAATGTATTAATATGCCACCTGTCAAAGGATATTTACACCTACATTTTGATATGATATATATCTTCATTATTAGCCTTATAGCTATAATGTAGATAAAAAAAAACATTGAGCTTAATAAAGAGAAATAATAAAAGGAAGAAGTCATCAAAAGGAATATGGAAGAGAAAAGAAAAAGAAAAGATTAATTAATAATATTTTCAAGAATTAGTTACAGAAACCAAAAAAAAGGATGGGAAATATTATCTATTGTCAAAAAAATTGGAGGAAGGGGTTTTTGTTTCTTCGGGAGAGTCTGTGAGCTCAAAGGGGAAGAAGAAATTGGACAGTTCTATTTTGTAACAAAGATTTGCAAGAGGAGGGAAGATTTTCTTTTCATGCAGTTGTAATGTACATAAGTATGAGTCTATAAACTTATACTTTGGTGTTGAAATAATAAAGAAGATATTTCTATGAATCTTTGAATACATAATTGTTTTCTTTAGATTATTTTGAGTTGTGTCTCATTGTAATCATTTTCAATATCATTTCTATCATGCTAAACTGTGTATGTATATGATACTGAAACTTTGATTTCAGATTGAATCATCTATTGAAAAAGGGTTGCACTCTTTGTCTATTTGTTTACCATCTGTGAATGTAGTGAGATTAATCTATCCATTATTTTGTTGTATTCATTTTGAATCTGAATGTAAATTTTCACATCTATTTCATGTTTATGAAAAGATGGTTGTTCGCCTTCTTTGCCTTCTAGTTAAAGGCATAGTTAGTATTTTTATTCATTGCAGATCTCGTGAAGGTAGATGCACCTTATAAAATAAGCAGAGATCACTTGAACAATGTCATGACAAGTGACTCACTATTGTGTTGTAGTATTGTCTTTCAAATTTGGGAATTAACGAATCAATTTGTTTAGTTATTTTATAAAGACAAATCTGTTAACCAACAAATTTTTGGGGACTCTACTGAGGAAAGGAATCGAAGTCCCAGTGCTTTCTTTTCTCAGAAATTTGAAGGTACCTCCTTGAGGATGGAGGTTGGTGACTCTGTTGAAGATGAATACCATGAGGTATTTCAAAAATATCCAAAAGTTTTGAAAGGTTGGGTTCTAGCAAGAAGTGAAGATATCAAAGATATCTTTCTCTTTATACCACCGTTTAAAGAAAACCCAATCAAAGAAGTTACAGAAGACTTGGCAAGAAAAGTAGGATTTCTAAAATCCTTGTATGGTACTATCCTTATCAAGAAAGGATCTCCTATGCAAGAACCAAAATAAAAATAATTAGCATGCGAGGAAGAAATAATTGATAGAATGGAATATGCACAAGAAAGGGATCTTGAATGCAAAGAGAATGGTAGTTTGGAGGAAAAAGAAAAATATCCTTCTATTTTTCACCCTCTTGCAGTTGTATCTTCTCCACCCTTCAAAGAATCGGTGCAGCAAGAAATGGCTTAGCCTCAAGAAAGTCTACCATTAGCTATAAAAAAGGAGAACTTTGTTGCCCAAAATTCAAATTATGAAGATGGGGTTGAACATTGTGATGTTTTGAGAAATGACAAAATGGGTGGAATGCTTAGTATGCATAATGATGATATTCTTTCTACTGGAGACAAATTAAGTACCCCTATAAAAGAAAATATCATGACAGATGTAATGTCTTCCTTTGTTGAAATCTTTCATAATGCTAAAAGTTGCATGAAAAATGATGATCTTGGTAACATCAATTGTAAATATTATTTAATCTTTCTTGAAGAGATTTCTAGACATCCTTTCTTTTAGCCCAAAGCTGGAAATTACTTGAGGAATGATATGCAAAGGATGCAAGAGAAATCATAAGTTTTCAATGAGTCTTGGCTCTTCGGGAGGGACTATTTTGTCACCAAATTGTTGCACACTATTAGTTTGGCATTCAACATTGAGGAAGTCTGTAAAAAGCATTGGTCTTGAGATACTTCAACCACATACAATCTTTTGCAAAGGAAGGGCTCCTATTTCTTGCAACCGGTTAATGGTTATGTATGAGTCCTTCTCACCTTGCTTCTTGTGGTAGGAGTTTTTCCTGCCTATGTATATATTTGTAAATATGTTTCTATTTGGTAGTTTTTGCTATGTGTAGTTTCAGTTTTGGTGGTGCTTTAGTCTTTGTGTTTTTAGCTAGTTAGTTGCCCTGCTCCCCCCGGCCCTCTCTGCAAGTAGCTCCCTTTCTCTCTTTCTTTTTGTGACTCTATTGCCCAATGGTGCTAGGCACTTGTCTTTTCAACCAAAGAATGTTGGAGTTATCTATTTTTGTATAAAAAAATAGTCCCCCTGTAGAGCCAATGTTAGCCCCATATAGACCCAAATTTAAAAATTTAGAATTTGGGTCTCCTCCATGTCAGTCCTTGCTAGTGAACATTTTATCTGTTAAGCATGAGTATTTAACCCCTTCGAACTAAGTTAAAAGAGGTTTGAAGAAGTTCGAATAGGTTCAAAGGTTTAGTTCAAAGGTTCAGTTCAAAGATCAAGTTCAACAAGGTACAATTGGTTCAAGCAAGCTCATGCAGGTTCATCCAGGTTCAACAAGCTCACAGGTTTAACATTAGGGGATAATTTAAAACTATTAGAAATAGGAAATAATGGGGGGGGGGGTGTGAATCAATATTTCAAAAACTTTTACTTTTGCCCAATTATGGATATAACAAATTAACTTGAAGCTTGCAAAACAAATTAAACTAAGCAAACTGAATAAAAAGCATAGCAATAAAGTAAATGAGCTCATAACACCATGTTTGTTCTCAAGGAAACCCTGGTGAGGATGATACCCACAACTGATCCACTAATCAAAAGTATCCGGTTAAGGATGTTGACCCTGTTAGGAGTCTATTACATACATATAGTGTTTCTGTCTTGGTTAAAGGACTCTAGGCCTTGTTAGAAGCCTCAACCTTGTTAGGAGTTGGTATTATAAAATATGATCTTTTCAAGATGAGCTCACTGCCCAAACATGCAATATACAATGATATCTAAATACAAAGGTAAAGTACATAACCTTTCGTTGCTTCCGAATAGCTTTCCTATTCTGATTTAGCTTTCTAGGCTCTTTGCTTTCATATACAAAGTTTTCTTGCTTTCCTTCTTACAATATACAACTTCACATTACTTAAAATCATAACATTACAACATTACAACTTCACATTACATGATTCTTACATATATACAAGTTATTATAATTAATAACTTCTAGTCGACTTACAAAACATAGACTCTTTCCAAAATATAAAACTAATTCATGTTGCCTAAGGGTTAACATCTAGGATGTCATCCCTTATATGGTTAAGTCATTATTTTGATAAACAAAATAATCCCTTAACTTGATATTCACATTCTGTCTTCTTGCTCTATTCAGGTTGGCTTCAACACTATCTCTATAATTCTTTAATATTTTCTTCCGTACATGTTGTATAGATTGCGCTCTCACATGTGGCTTTGATATACATAGAATTATCCATGTTCAAGTGTGCATGCACTGAACATTCTTTTGTGAACATCGCTAACCAAAACCGTCTCTGATTAGAATGGTAAACACTGTTGTACTTAGACAATTTTTACTTGCACTCATACAAAACTGTTTGGACTTCTATTATGCGATCATCATGGTGATTATATGTTTGTATAATGACAACAATCTGATATCCTACTTAGCCAAATTTCCAACAATCTCCCCCTTTGTCATTGGTGGCAACATATGGGAAAATTGGCTAAGTCCCAAAAAACTTTAAGATACAAAATTGTGGCCATATAAAAATTAACATAACTACTTATATCTCCAAAATACTTATATCTCTGAAATATCTATACTCCCCCTAAGAGTATACTTCATGCTATACATATATTGACTATATATACAATTTTCTTCTAATACTACTCCCCCTTTGACAACAATGACAAAGGTGTCAAAAACTTATGTCAAAATTGTTTTACCTTAAGATTTCAAGATTGCAAGGCCAGTAGGCTTGCAACACAATCTGCAAAATTTATCTTCAAGCTCTCTATCTCCTTGTCCCAGGACTTCTTTACCGCATCTAAAACACTTAGGAGTGCACAAAGGCCAAAAGATGCAATTTCACATGCCTTTAGGTTGTCATAGTGAAATTTTCCATAAGATGTCTTTGAAGAAAGACATTCCTCCAATTGATTTTCAAGAATACTCAACTTTATTGATACATGCTCTCTTAATAGAGCAAATATTTTCAATCTCTTCTCCTTCTCATCATTTAGAAGTCTCATATTATCATAGATTTCACTTATGTTCCTCTCAATGTCTGAGATCTTTACATTAGGGCTTGACAAAAGGTTCACTACCACTTGTAACTCCATCTCCTTGATCTTTGTCTTCTCTATTAACTCTGATGTATGGTTTTCTAGATTTTGTACACTGAATGTACAATGCTTTTCCTCTTCCAAACATCTTCTTAATTCTTTAATACAAATATCTAGATTGTCTATATCATTTTTGATATTCTGACATACATCTTGAAATATTTGAGCATCATGAGCGGTTTGGGCTTTTATTGTGGCTATATCTGATAGGTTAGTGAATTCTGTATCATAAGCTTTCACAACCTCTTTTGCTTTTCCCCATGGATTTGCCTCACTGATTTGACTAGATATTATGTTTTGTAGTTTCTCAGTCACCTTAAGTAATGTTCCTTCTAGGATTTTCACCTTCTTATTCTTCCTAATAACCTTGTTCAAAGATGAGATCAACTCTATTTGATCATCATCATCAACTTCCCATCCAAGACTAGCAAACATTGATTCAATCTGTGGTTTTTGTACTGATTCTGTTGCTTCCTTGGGCTTAGGAATGATTACTATCCACTCCTTAGGAACTTCCAGCTTTACTACTATTGCATCTATCTATGGTTCTTCTTGTGTTACTTCTATCTCTTCTTCCTTCCTTGTTCCAGTTTCTTCTACCTCATTTACTACCATGTCTTGCTGCTCATCAGCCGAATTGCCAACAATGTCTTCAAATAGATTTTCTTCACTGTCCAGAGTGATGTTTTTTCCTTATATGGTCATAGACTCATCCTTGATGTTAATAGATGGTGGCGGTGCTGGTGACAGATCTATCTAATGCTCTGCTACAATCGCTTGATCAGATTCATTAATGTGCTCACTAGGTCCAGATGTCATGACCTTCACAACCGCTTGCTTTGTCTCTCTATTTATTTCTTCATAGTTACCTCCCATTATTAGTATGGTTCTTCTTTTCTTTCTTAGATGGGTGCCAAGATTCTTCATGATCTCCTTAAAGTGTTCTTCATATTTTATCTCACACAACTTCCTTACAAATCTTTCTCTAATCTCATTGTCTTCCTTTGTTGCTCTCTTTTTCTTGTTTACTAATTTATCATACAAGTCATCAGGAATCTTTCCTTTAATGTCAATGTGCCTAACAACTACATTCTCCAATTTCAATTTCTCAAAATTATCATACATATCATAGTATTTGTTCAGTTTAGTGAAATCACCTTCATTTATTATTAAAGGGTTCACTTTTTCAATCTTTGGTTTCCATTTCTTTTTATTGCTTCCTACCTCCTCATCTGCTTTAGATACTAGTGTTTTCCTTTGAATAGGGGTAAAGATGGTCTTCTATCTTTTACCAGACCACTTGCCATTTCCTTCACTCTTTTTGCTGGTGGAGTGGTGGAGGATCTAGTGGATTTTCTTACTTCCTGCACTTCCACTTCTTTAATTTCTTCCTCTAAGTCCTACATTTCTTCAGTAAGGGCTGCAAGAGATGTCAAGGGTGGAACTGATAGGATTTCTTTTTGTCCTATATCTCTCATTGTTGTTGTAGTCTACTTTGCAATCTCAAATTCATGCTCTGTCATGCCAGTGTCTTTAAGTATTTTCTTAATAGTACTGTCTACTCTTTTCTTAGCTATCTTTTGTGCTTGTAGTAATTTTGCAGAGTCAAAGTTCTCCTCATATGTCCCAAATCTAGGACTCTTGCCATTTTTAGGAATGGGAACACTGAGAGGGGGGGGGGGGGGGGGGTGAATCAACCTTCTATACTTAATTACTTTTTCTTCAATCTTGAAACTCAACTTAATTTCTTAGATACCAAAATGAACATTAATGTTAGTAAGATAAACATTCATAACACATGACACAAGATGTGATTATGGGGAAACCCAAATAGGTCAAAACCCTAGTGGGAATTGACACCCACTAAGAACTGCACTAGTGTTTTATGATCCCTGTTAGAAGATCTTGCAACCCTGTTAGGAGTTGTACTTTACAATGCTTTTAGTACAGTGACCTGGTCAAAGGTCAGACCCTGTTAGGAGTCTTTTACAATAACCTTGTTAGGGGTGGGGACACATTGTCCTAGATGTCACTGCTTAAATGGTGAAGGCTACAACCTTTTGGATATTAGATACACACTATATCTGCAAGGTGAACTGCTGCTATGAAACTTCTTGTCAGACCAGTTCCTTTGATGCGCTGATGCTCCAACCTCTTGTGAAGCTCTACAACATATTGAATTCTCTTCACACACTTCTTCTCTACTCTACTTGACTCACTTTCTTATCACATACTCAATTACCAAGGCGCATGTCATATTTATATGCGCTTACAAAATAATTAACTAGGTTGACCCTTTAATCTATTACATACAATACTACCAAATGAATTGGCTCAAGCATGTTTACATAAAATCATAATAGCATGTCTATGACCTAAATACAATAGGCACATAGCCTTTACAAATCATTATTACAAGCGCTAACCAAAATACAAACAATCGGCCTTATGCTATGTTTTGTTATGCCACTCACTCACTTCATCTGACAGTAACTTCCTCATACTGACTCATATCATCATGCACTCTTAGAATTAGCATGAATACATACTTAGAAGCTTAACTTCAAGGGTGCATGTCATAACTCTGTCATACACATGTGCGCTAATGCTCTGATCACCTGGTGCTTTGCTATCTGTCTAGTCTTCCATACTTAGCCATATTTATGATCTTCTTCAATATGCATTGACTCAAAAACTTCATATGACTTTGTTGCCATAATGACAACACTAAATATAGTCATATACTTCAGTATAGTCAACTTGACAACAATCCAAATTACCCTTAAGTAATCTTCTCATATATGCTTCAATTTCAACTTCAAAAACTTCATATTCTAGTGGATCTACAAATTCCACTCTAGGTTCAATTTCTTCAATGAAAGTAAAGTCAGTGTCAACCAAAAAACATATCTCATTTTTGCATTTCTCCACAATAGCTGGTGGAATCCTTAATCTTTTTCCCATTTGATTTTGAAAAGTTTTGATTACCAAAGTGGCACTCTCATTCACTTTGTCTATAGGGTGTCTTAGGTACACCTTGTTGATTTTGTCCATGGTATTCCTATTATCATTCCAATCCTCTCCTATAGTATATGGAAATCTCCTTAACAAATGAAAAAACATATATGTGATCAAAGATGAGAATATAAATTGTGAGTTCTTAGTTTTCTTGATCTTATCAAGGTTCTTTGACAATTGAATTCTCATAATTTCACACATGTCTACTTGAACTTTTTCAACACACATAAGATAGGCTGCATGTACCATGCCAGCTGCCATATCATCCTCTCTAGAACTTGCACAAAACTTTGAGGTTAAAATCTTGCACACATATCTAACATCATCCTGTATGATTTTGCTGATTACAATCCCTCTTCCATTGTAAGATGACTTAGTGTTATCCAACACAATTTTATTCACATTTTTCTCATTCAAAGGAATTACTCCAGATCTAGATGGATCAGTTACCTCATGAATAAGGTCTGGGGTGATGTCTATGGCTCTATCATCTAACCAAAATTTCCCATTATGAATCATGCTCAAGATTATCTTAGTCCATTCATCATTTTAAAATTCATAATGTAGTGTGTACTTAATGATATCAATATATTTCATATGTTCAAACCCTTGATTGAATGACATAACCTATTTGTAGATCTTGTTGTATTCCATAATCAAACTACCATCTCCTATGGTCTCAAACTTGCATTTCAAATAACTTTTTATACCTTCCAAGTGCAAAACTCCGTCTGGAATGGATGACAACGCTAGACTAGGGTCTTCTTCCAAAGGTTCTACTGGTTCCCTTTTCATTCTAGGTCTGATTGAATCTTTGATATGGTGAACAAGTGATGCATCCATGATTCTTATAAAACACAACTACTTGATAGTGATTACTTAGAAAAATACCCCAGAAATGCGATTTAGGGCTTTGCATAGATCTGGCAAGAAATCCTTCTCCAAATCTTGCAAACTGCTCTTAATCTCTACTGAATCTCTCTCCTTATCACTTATAATCGCTTCAATGATCAACTAATACTGATCATATGCTTATATCCTTTAAATCTTTCACGATTCTGACATCGCATTAAATTTCTTTGCCGCTTCATACTAAAAAGTTGTTTCTGATTACCTGCAAAACTTCATTCTTTCTGTCTACTCGCATACATTCATATAAATTCACGCACTCTTAACCATAGCATAATTACATTATATACTAGCTCATACTAACTTTGCAAGACTTAATTCAATCTACTCTAACTTCTATACTATTCTAATGCTCTACTCTAATACATAATTCATGAAATAAATTCTCAAATGCTATGGGATGAATTAGGAAATGATTCACACTTACTATTAGGTACTTCACCTATTTGATTTCCTGGTATACTGAGTGTGCTTGCTTGATCTGTGGCTTTAACAAAAACTTCTTTCAAGTTACTACAACATCCTTTCTTACTGTTGTTTGTGCTCTCATTTCTCCTTGTATAGTTTCTAGGATTAGTGCTCCTCATGTTGTTCATTTTGCAAGATCTTGCTGTATGACCAAAGTTGTTGCATATCTGACAAACTACTCCATTGTTTCCATATCTTGGTCCCATTTGACTGATTTGCGTTCTGTAATTTCTAGCAATATGTCCAATCTTGTTGCATCTATAACACACAACTCCATTCATTTTGTTCATGTCTCTAATAGGTTTCTTATCTGCATGGTTAGTATCTCTAAACATTCTACTACTATTATTATCATTAGATCTAGGTTTCTTACAATCAATAGCTCTATGTCCTAAACCATGACAATTATAACAATAACCAGAGATAGGTTTGAATTTCTTACCTGTACAATCTCTTTTCATATGTCCAAAAGAATTGCATGAAAAACATCCACCTTTGAATTCTCTTCGCATATCTTTAGGTGGTTCATCTTCTTTAGGTGGATTAGGTATATCTTTAGATTTGTTAGCTTCATCAAATTTCTTTTCAATTTTTCTCTTAGAGTGTTCTGGATCTGGTTCTTTACATTCCTCAATCTTCTTAGGAAACATATCTTCAAGATATCCAAGACCGGTTTTTATCATAGGATGGTTTCTGATAAGACATTTGTTCATCAATCTTTTCACTACTGGAATATAGTTTCTCAGGATGTTGTTTAGACTGAGTCAATTATCCTTTCACAATTGTATTGTACTTTTCAAGTTCAACATACTGCAAATTTGTTTTCTCAAGTTCAGATGTCACTTTACTAAGTTTAGACTTCAGATCTGTATTTTTTGATTTCAAATTTGATTCATCTTTACTACTTTCATTTTTCGAACTTAACTTTAGATCTACAATCTTTAACTCATGTTTAAGGATCTCATTTTCTTTCTTTAGTTTTGAAACCTCATCACAGTCCTTGACTTGATTTTTAGATTCTTTCTTTGATTTCTGATCTACCATCTTTTCTTTTAGCTTCTCAATGTAGTTTTTCGCATCTTCATATTTCTCTTTCAAAGTATCTCTTTCTTTAGTAAGAATATTAATCTATTCAAGAGATTCTTCAAGATTTTTCTGCAACTGATCCATATCCATAGAGATCTTATTCAAGTTATTATGATTTCTCCGAATAACTTTGTTTTGAGTAACTAATCTCTGATACCAATTGTTAGAAATAGGAAATACTGAGAGGGGGGTGAATCAGTATTTCACAAATTTTTACTTTTGCCCAATTATGGATATAACAAATTAATTTGAAGCTTGCAAAATAAATTAAACTAAGCAAACTGAATAAAATGCATAGCAATAAAGTAAATGAACTCATAACACCATGTTTGTTCTCTAGGGAATCTTGGCCAAGGGAAAACCTTGGTGGGGATGATACCCACAACTGATCCACTAATCAAAAGTATCTGGTTAAGGATGTTGACCCTGTTAGGAGTCTATTATATACATATAGTGTCTATGTCCTGGTTAAAGGACTCTAGGTCTTGTTAGAAGCCTCAACCCTATTAGGAGTTGGTATTACAAAATAGGATATTCGCAAGATGAGCTCACTGCCCAAACATACAATATACAATGATATCTGAATACAAAGGTAAAGTACATAACCTTTTGCTGCTGTCGAATAGCTTTCCTATTTTGATTTAGCTTTCCAGGATCTTTGCTTTCATATACAGGGTCTTCTTGCTTTCCATCTTACAATATACAACTTCACATTACTTATAATCATAACATTACAACATTACAACTTCGCATTACATGCTTCTTACATATATACAAGTTATTATAATTAATAACTTCCAGTCGGCTTACAAAACATAGAATCTTTCCAAAATACAAAACTAATTCATGCTACCTAAGGGTTAACATCTAGGATGTTGTCCCTTATATGTTTAAGTCATTATTTTGATAAACAAAATAATCCCTTAACTTGATATTCACATTTTGTCTTCTTTCTCTATTCAGGTCAACTTCAACACTGTCTCTGTAATTCTTTAATATCTTCTTCCGTACATGTCATACAGACTTGCACTCTCACATGTGGCTTTGATATAAATAGAATTATCCATGTTCAAGTGTGCATGTATTGAATCTACTTCTGTGAACATCACTAACCAAAACTATCTCTGATTAGACTGGTAAACACTGTTGTACTTAGACAATTTTCACTTGCACTCATACAAAATTGTTTCATTCTATTATGCGATCATCATGGTGATTATATGTTTCCATAACGACAATAATCTGATATCCTACTTAGCCAAATTGCCAATAATATTTTTATAAATAGGAAATCCTGAGAGGGGGGGGGGTGTGAATCAGTATTTCACAAACTTTTACTTTTGTCCAATTATGGATATAACAAATTAACTTGAAGCTTGAAAAAAAAATTAAACTAAGAAAATTGAATAAAAAGCATAGCAATAAAGTAAATAAACTCATAACACCATGTTTGTTCTTGAGTAAACCCTAGCCAAGAGAAAACCCCGGTGGGGATGATACCCACAACTGATCCACTAATAAAAAGTATCTGGTTAAGGATGTTGACCATGATAGGAGTCTATTACATACATATAGTGGCTATGTCCTGGTTAAAGGACTCTAGGCTTTGTTAGAAGCCTCAACCCTGTTAGGAGTTGTTATTACAAAATAGGATGTTTGCAAGATGAGCTCACTGCCCAAACATGCAATATACAATGATACTTGAATACAAAGGTAAAGTACATAACAAGATGAGCTCACTGCCCAAACATGAAATATACAATGATACTTGAATAAAAAGGTAAAGTACATAACAAGATGAGTTCACTGCTTAATCAAAAGTATCCTACTAAACCTTTGAACTAAATTGTTGTACTTAGACAATTTTCACTTGTGCTCATACAAAATTGTTTCCTTTTATTATGCGATCATCATGGTGATTATATGTTTCCATAATGACAACAATCTGATATCCTACTTAGCCAAATTTCCAATAATATTGTTATAAATAGGAAATACTGAGAGGGGGGGGGGGTGTGAATCAGTATTTCACAAACTTTTACTTTTTCCCAATTATGGATATAACAAATTAACTTGAAGCTTGCAAATAAAATTAAACTAGGCAAAATGAATAAAAATCATAACAATAATGTAACAGAAATCATAACACCAGTTTAGTTCAAAGGTTTAGTTCAAAGATCAAGTTCAACAAGGTACAATTGGTTTAGGTAGGCTCATGCAGGTTCACCCAGGTTCAATAGGCTCACATGTTTAACATTAGGGGCAAATTTAAAACAAAGGGTTTCTAATCATAATTCATTGAGATAATGTTTCCAGTGACATGATTACTATTAGGCCTATAGTAAGAGGAGAGAACATCTACAAGTAAAGTTAGGTTACATTCTTTGGAAGTCAAATTGTGGCCATTCATGCGAAGATCTTTTGTTACAGCATGTGAAGAAACATTGCATTTCCATATCCTTTTATAAGAGTTAATGATAAATTATTGTACTCTATAATGAGGAAATTAAAGTAAAATGGTTTCAATTCTGAATTATTAATTGTTAATGGAAACTATTGGAGAACACTTGATAAATGTTGGAGTTTGGACAACAAGTTTGATTGTTCTGATAGTTTTCTATACCTCTACTCAGAGATGCATAACTTTTTCCTCAGACATAATTTGCTCAATCGTGCTAGTCAAGTTGTGGACAATTAGGAATTCAACAACAAATCCAAAAATGAAGGAGATCCAATGATGGAATAAATAGTTATGCCCCCCGTACCGAGACCCAATTTGACTGTCATGAAAATCCGACCAGCATCAAGAATATTTTTATTTATGACTAATGTATTCATATGCCACCTATCAAAGGATATTTACACCTACATTTTGATATGATATATATCTTCATTATCATCCTTATAGCTATAATTTAGATTAAAAAAAAATTGAGCTTAATAAAGAGAAATAATAAAAGGAAGAAGTCATCGAAAGGATTATGGAAGAGAAAAGAATAAGAAAATATTAATTAATAATATTTTCAAGAATTAGTTACATCAACCAAAAAAAGGCTGGGAAATATTATTTGTTGTCAAAAACATTGGAGGAAGGGGTTCTTTTTTCTTCGGGAGAGTTTATGAGCTCAAAGGGGAAGAAGAAATTGGACAGTTCTATTTTGTAATAGAGATTTGCAAGAGGAGGGAAAATTTTCTTTTCATGTAGTTGTAATGTACAAAAGTATGAGTCTATGAACTTATACTTTGGTGTTGAAAGAATAAAGAAGACATTTCTATGAATCTTTGAATACATAATTGTTTTCTTCAGATTATTTTGAGTTGTGTCTCATTGTAATCATTTTCAATATCATTTGTTTCATGCCAAGCTGTGTATGTATTTGATATTGAATTTTTGATTTCAGATTGAATCATCTATTGAAAAAGGGTTGCACTCTTTGTCTATTTGTTTACCATCTGTGAGTGTAGCAAGATTGATCTGTGCATTATTTTTCCGCATTCATTTTGAATCTGAATGTAAATTTTCACATCTATTTCATGTTTATGAAAAGATGGTTGTTCACCTTCTTTACCTTCTTGTTAAAGGCATAGTTAATAGTTTTATTCATTACATATCTTGTAAAGGTAGCTGCACCTTATAAAATAAGCAGAGAGCACTTGAACAATGTCATGGCAAGTGAGTCAATATTTGTGTTGCAGTATTGTCTTTCAAATTTGGGCATTAACGAGTCAATTTGTTTAGTTATTTTATAAAGACAAATATGTTAACCAACAAAACTATAGAGAGCCTTTCCCATCTTGAAGTAATCCCTGAAAGATATCTTTGGCTGATATGATAAGGCATCCTGTGAACTCCTTGTAGACCTATTCTTTGATATAAAAAATCTTTGCCCTGGGTTCTAGATTCTTGAAACCATAAGTGATAGTGAGCCAATCAAGATACAACTTATCAAGTGTACTATTTTCTAGTCTTAATGGAAATGGCTCATTCACCTCTCTTTCTATATAGGTTTCTAATTGTTTATCATAATTAATATAATTACTAGCCCAAGACATGAGGGCATTCAGATGTATGTTACCAATGTAAAGTAAAGGATTTCACTCAGTGTCTAAAGGCACAACAAAATTATGCAAGTAGAATTCACAAAGTAAATTTTGCAGTCATTCAAGTGTAGATTGACAAAGACCATAACATTATTTAGGGGTATGGGTATTAGGATTAAGATCCCTCAGAGTTCTCATTAATTTAAATAGAAGATGTTTCTCCTTCAAATAGAGTGCATAGACCCTAGAAGGTGGTTCACATTCAATAATCTGGAAATTTAAACTCACCACTGAATCTAACTTAGTCTGTAGATATTGCACTTCCTATTTTTATCTCTCAATCTCCTTCTACATCTTCTTTTTCTCTTCTTCCTACAAGATCTATTGAAACAACATATGATAGTAGAAATCAAAAGAAAGGGACTAAAATATTATAGATCTAGGTTTCTCAGTACTTGACTTCATTTTTTCTTTCCAAACTTTCTCCAAATATGCTACCTCCATAGTCCTTTTATATGGTACCAATGCATATTTTTGTAGGAGAGTTGGTTGAGGTTATGTAGCTAGTTTAATAGATGCTTCAACCAAATAATCTAAACCTTGTGATTCCTCCTCAGCCACAAACTAGATTTCATCTTGTAACCTTTGTGCTTCTTCCTTATCTTTTGCAATATCGATTTCCTCTATAGTCATTTCAGCAGGTGGTTCTTGCTCAAAATCTTGAATTTTTTTTCACTTATGTCTTCTTTTTTTGGGGTTGTTTCTCTTGAAATATCCACAATAGAAGGTTTAGTGGAAGGTTGTTCAGGAGTAACTTCTGACTCATCATGAGAAACTACTATCCCTTTCCCTTTCACCCAAGAACTTCTCCTAATTGGGGTTTCTTCAGTAGATACATGAAATTTCTTTGGGGTTTTCTTCTTTATAGCTTTGGCTATAGGAGGTAAGGCTGTAGGAGAAGTATTTATCTTCTTAGGACCATGGATAGTAGACTCAAGGGTTTTCTCTACCCTTACTTCTTGGATATCCTCAACATGTTTCCCTTTCCCCTTTTCCTTACTATGGCTTGCTCTAGTTTGCACAGGGGTGGATGCAACAGAAGGGGTTCCTCCCTTTCTATCTCCATACCAAATGATTTTATTTTGGATTTTCTAGGTCTTTTAGTTGTAGGAGGGATAGGTGAAAAACTTTCTGCTAAGACCTCAATTCTTTCAACTTCAGGGGATGCCCTAGGTTCCACATTTGGTTGTAATGCCTTTGCCTCTACAAATTCTTTCCAAGTTAGAGATGATACATCTATTAAAGACCTCTCGATTAATAACTTGATTGAACCATGGTGTGTAACAAAATTTTGTTTACCCTTTTTGGTTTCCTTAGCACTAATTGACAAAAGGTTATATAAGAAATTTGGAACATTCACCACTTGTCCATGCCTAACATGACTCAACAAATTGAAATGATGTGCATGTAGGTAAGAGAAACAACCTTCATAGGTTAAGTACTTGATGATATGCATAGCTATCTGATGGTATAGATGAACCAAAGACATTCACTTACAACCCTATTTTTCCACATCTAGCTAGCCATTTCCTAGACATATAAATCATGCTCTTGTCAACCTTGCAATGTGCTCATGAGGGTAATGATCCCCTATAGATAGTAATCTTGTAACCTTTGTAATTATTTCTTCCATGGCTATAACCTCTAAACCCCAAAATATGGCTTCTCCTTCATCAAATATGCTCATAAACTCCAATGCAACATCATCATTAAAGTCATTCAACCTTAGAAAATAGCTTAACCATCCATAATTGTTAAACCTTAGAAAATAGCTTAACCATCCATAAATTAGCTGCCCTCCCATGGTAACCTTCAGAATACCCAAATTTCAAACCCCAAATTCTTTCATATTACTGCTTCTAAATTTATCAAAAACTTCTTTGAATTCGACTACCTTACCCTGTTGCCTTCGTGAGTTCAAAATACCTCAAAAACCTTTCTCACTTAGAATGATATTAATAAATGTTCATAAAACTAAGTTTAAAATTTTAAGAGAGGATAATTAATAATATTAATGGCAACAAGAAGGCTCACATAGATATGAGTACTGTTGGTCACATCAAACATTTAAGTTGATAAAAAATGGTAGAAAATTATGGTAGAATTTGGAAAGGGGCTTATATTTGACATGAATGCAAGGAAATTATGAAACAAAAAGGATAGTGTACTTGACTGACAGTTTGATGACATATTCACAAAAGTAAAGATACACCCCTTCCCCCTACTAAAAAGGTTGCATGTGTACACACATGCAAAAAGATTTTATGCTATCCAAAATAATCAATTCAATATTTACATGTGCAATACTATACATCATGTTAATAAATGAATAAATCAAATGTGAAAACAAATAATGTTGCATAACTAACAAATGATTATTGCGTCAAGTTATGCTACTTATTTCACTGATGTAAGCACTTAGTATGGATTTTGGAGGTTGGTAGGGGTGAGGTGGAAATATGGATGAAATGAAAGATTGGTGAAATGGTGTGAGATGCAAAATTATTGTGAAGAAAATGACTTCCTAGGAAAAGGAAATATTTATTATGCTGCATGTTGAAGGTTCAAAGATATGTTGGAGGAAAAAGGTTGTTTCCTTCTACTGTAGGAAGTTTGTCCTGATTTTACTTTTCAAATTGTTGTAGGAAGTCATCTTTTGAGGTAGGATTTTGGTACAGGAAAAGCCCGTGACCATTTACCAATAACTTGAACCTTACTAGATCGATAGTGGTTAGCTGAACACATCCATTATTAAATACAATCTCAATTTCATAAGGGACCAACCATCTTGTGTTCAACTTGCCTTGATTATCCTAAAATTGAGAATCATACAATAATGCCCATTCAAGAGCTACAATTTTCTTGATCTTAATGTGACTATCATTCCATTTCTTCCTCTTTTGCTGAACCAATTCATTTTTTTGCATGGGCTTCTTTCCTCATTACATCTAGTGCATTGATTTGTAGGAGATGCTCCCAATGTGCTACAAGAAGGTCTATATTTAACTCCAATGTTGTTTTAAGATTCTTATGTTCAAATTCAATGGTAAACATTTCTATTTTTCCATACAATAGCTCAATTGGTGTTAACCCTATTGTAGTCTTCTAGGTTGTTTTGTATGCCCATACTGCTTCAGGAAGTCTGTTGCTCCAATCTTTCTTATGAAGTCACATTGTCTTGGTAAGAATGGACTCAATTTCCTATTTGGTTACCTCTTCCTATCCATTAGCCTAAGGGTGATATAGACTCGACTTCCTATGGCATATGTTATACTCATTCATCAATGTTGTAATCAGTGTAGAAGTAAACTGGGCTCCTTGGTCTGTTACCTTGTGGAAATATCCTAGGAAATCCATACCTTGTGGAAATATCCTCATATAAGAACTTTTCCACATTATTATCTCTTGCATACTTCATAGCTCTAACCTCTACCTACTTGGTTACATAATCAGTGCATACCAAGATGTATGAATTCCCATTGGATGGGGGATCAATAGGTTCAACAAAGTCCATTCTCCATTTATTAAAGGGGGTTACTACTACTTGGGGGTACAATGGCATCTCATCAGGCCTTGTTGGGAAGCCCATACATTGACATCTATCACATTTCCTTGTATAGATGTTCACATCCTTATGTAATGTAGGCTAATAATATCATATTTCCAAAACCTTCATAGCTGTTCTTTTTTCCTGCAAAGTTCTTGCCACAAGGCTCATCATGAAAGGCATAAAGAATATCATAGGTCTCATCATACACACCTTCTTGTGACTTGGTCAAGACCTATGTAAAATAAGAAATTTTCTATCTAGGTAAAATTAAAGCTCTTTTCTACCAGTAGTCTCTTCTCGTTTGGTGAGAAATAAACTGGTATCTTTCTAGTAGCCAAATAATTTGTAATATTTTCATACTAAGGTGATTTGGTAGATATAAAAAAGAAATTATCATCGGGAAAACTATCATAAATTACTAGAGAGTCTTCAACAATAGGATTCTATAGCCTAGATAAAAATTCAGCTGCCACATTAGCTCTCCCTAGTTTTTTAATAATTATTATATCAAACTCCTGCAATAACAGAAGCCAACATGCTAATATTTCATAGATTAAGGTCTTATTCATCAAGTACTTAATTGTTGCATGATCAATATGGACAAAGATTTGATATTGTGTAACATAGTGGTGAAACTTGTTAAGGGCATAGACAACAACTAGTAGTCCCTTCTCAGTGACTATGTAATTCAGTTCAGGTCCTTGTAGGTTCTTTCTAATGAAATACATATCATTCTCTATGGAGTCTTCTTTTTATCCCAATACTACTCCAATAGCATAATCTAAAGCATCTATATGTATGTGAAATGGAAGGGACCAATTGGGGCCTCGAAGAAAAGGTGCTTGGGTGAGAAGAGCCTTAAGTTGCAGGAATGAATCTTCTTGTGATGTTATCCAATTGAACTCCAATTCTTTTGTAAGGAGGGTATATGATGGGCTGCCTATTTTGTTGAAATTATTTATAAATATTTTATAGTAACCAACACGTCCTAAGAATATCCTAACATCCTTCTTCTTGGTAGTAGGCAAAGTAAGGATAACTTCTATCTTAGTAGGTTCAACTTGTATACTAGCCTAGGAAATATAATGACCTAGGAAAAAACCTTCTTGCATCATCATGAAACATTTCTCACTATTTAAAGAGAGATTGTGCTCTTCACACCTTGTTAGGACCTTCTCTAAATTAGCTAAGGCCTCACAATATGTCACTCCATACGTAGTAAATCATCCATATAAATCTTCATACAGTCATGAGAAATATCTAAAAAGATACTAATGAATGCTCTTTGAAATGTGGTTGGAGCATTACATAAGCCAAAGGGTAAAAAAAAGTACGAAAAAGTTCTCCAAGGATAGGTGAAAGTGGTATTTTCTTGGTCTTTAGGAGTAATCCTTATTTAATTATATCCACTATACCCATCTAGGAATGAGAAGTATTTCTTTCCAACTAATGAATCTAGGACTTGGTCAACAAAAGGAAAGGGAAAATGATCCTTTTTAGTTGCAATGTTGAGCTCTCTATAATCCACACATACTCTCCATTTCCCACCTTTCTTAGGAAAAATTACTAAAGGTGAAACCCACTGGCTATTTGAGATAGGGTAAATAAAACCAACATCTAACAACTTCTATAATTCATTTTTAACTATCTCCCTAAGGTCAAGATTCACTCTCCTTTGAGGTTGTCTCATAGGCATACTATCCTCCTTTATATAGATTCTATGGGTACACAACTTAGGATCTAATCCATTTATATCCCCATAATCCCATGAAAAGACATGCTTGTATTCTTGTAGAAGCTTGATTAAAGATGATTGTTAGGACTAAGTAATCTTGTTGTTTATGATTAGGAAACAACATCAAGACACCTCTATTTTCTTTGTTAGTTCTATCATGGAGGGTGCAGTCAAAAGAGGTGTTTGAATCTCATGAGGAAGCAACTTATCAAAGATATCATGAGCTACAAGAAGATTGAAGGATTCAAAATGAGAATAAAGTGGCTACAAGAAACATTGTGCAACATATAGGAAATTAAAGGACTACTCACTTACTCCACAATTGTTTTGTATAAAGTTTGTGATAAATTCTTCTTTTCCTTGAAGCTGGAGGAAATAATTCCTTTCTAGCATCATTAACTGGGCTACTGAATACACTTTTTCTTCCTTTGAACTCCTATATCTGGCCAAACAAGTTGAGGTAAATTTGGCTGAGGCTGAGCAAGGGGGTAAAAGGTCAATTTCTTTGTTGTCAGACCATCTAAAATGGTCATATCTCTAGAATGGAAACCTATACATGCATCAACACTAGCTAAAAATGGCCTCCCTAGGATGATATGATATCCCCCAAGTGTTACTTCTGGAGATAATATTATGAAGTTTGCTAGATATTCCAAATAATCTACACAATCACATCCTCTACTATCCCATCAATTTTGATGGTTGAGTTGTTTGCAAGTTGCAGGATAGTAGGAGTAAACCTAAGACTTAAGATATTCAATTGTTGCATGGTGTCCTTAGTCATGACATTAATAGTTTCACCTAGATTAATTAAGACATTTTTCACTGATAATTTCAACCACTAGTCTCCTAGGATCAAGATACATGGGAATTACAACTTCACCTAACATGATATTTGTTAAATTAAAGTTAATTAGCCAAGAACATGGACAATTCAAGGATCATTTTTCTTACTATTATGTTTCTTTAGATAAGCTTCCTTGATAGCTTTTCCATAAATAGGAACATCCTTAATAGCTTGAAAAAGTATAATTTGAATACAAATGTTCTTAAGATGGTCAATAATATCAAATGCAACTTCCTCTTGAGGTTTGGGTCCTTCAGCTTGTAACCTTTAGGGAAAAGGTGGAACAATTCTCTTTTGGATGTCAGGCTCTTTTGGTGAATTAGTTTGAGGGGGTATATTGGGAACATTAGGGATTTTCACTTGTTTTGATTCTTGATCTAGAATTTATTTGATTACATGTGGTTCTAAAGCAGGCAAAGTAGTACTAGACCTTAAATGGATATCACTTTAATATTGAGGACATATGCTAAGTATTGACTTACATCTATAGAATACATAGTTTGATGTTGTTGTTTTTGCTTGTTGTTTGGGTTTGGTAGAGGTTTTGCAGGTAACTAAGTTGGTTTTGGAGAACTAGTATTGGCTACATGAGGTGGCATAAGTGCTTGTTGTTGTGGTTGAGAGGGTGGTTGAAAGAATCTAGAAGGTTGGTTTTTCCATTGTTGGCCTCCTCTCCATTGTAGATTTTGTTATCAATTACCTTGTAGTGGCTGCCATCCCCCTTGGATTTGTGGCCATCTTCCCAAGGGTTGGTGCAAAATATCTTTAGGAGGTTTCCATGAAGGGTTTTGGTAATTAGGCCATTGAGGTTGAGGGGAATTCCAAGGTTGAGATTGATAATTATATGCAGATTTCCATTGATTATTATATGCATTAGAATAAGGACCACTAAAATTTAAAGGGTCTTGAGGAATACCTTTTCTTGGAGTCCATGGCCTCCTTTGTGCAATGTATAACACTTGATTATCATCTCCTTCTATTGGCTTGAAGTCAGTAGGAAGTTTCTTAGTCTCCAAATTGTCCACCACCTTGCATTTGCAATCTCTTTTCTTTTATCTACAGTGAGGACAAAATTCAACCAACATGGCTTCAAATTCTTCACATTTCTTCTTGGCTTGCATGGTATCCAGTTGTGTTTCCATGTTGTTGATAATATATTTCTTAAATTCTGACAGTAGAAGAGTTATCTTTATCCTTGAGACACTAGTACCATTAGATTTTCCCATAGTAGATATATATCCTATGCCTTTCTTGACAGTAGCTCTTGAATAGTTATGGCATATCCTCTTAATGTCATCCTAGTTTTCTTGAGTTATATCTCCTCCTACCATCAAATCTAGAGCTTCAATACATTCTTCATTCACTCCTCTCAAGAAGAGTAGCTTTTGTGATGCCTCATTAAGCTCATGTTGAGTGTTCTTTTGGAGACTGAAGATAAATCTATATATATAGTCTTCCAAGCTATCATATTTCTTATAGGACAACTTAAAGATGTCATCTCCTCTCATATTATTCCCTCTACAATATCCCTTATACTTCTCCAAGAACTTAATCTTCATCCCATCTCAATCACATATGACACCATTTTCTAAAACCATGAACCATCTCAAGTTTGAACCCTTCAAAGTTGTAGGAAACAATTTAAGTTAATCAACACCATTATTGTAGTCATAACTTATGCAAAGGATATCAAATTCAAAAAGAAGGGTATTAGGATCCTTTGTCACTAGGCCATAAAACTTAGGAAGAGCTAAAGAATGAATATTCTTCATGTTTTGATTATCTTGTTGATCAATATTAGGGGATGGAAAGGTAGGAGGAGGAGTTGTCATTCTTGGTGGACCTCTAGGTTGATAGACTACCAAATCCAATTGGTTATTAGGTTCCTAGTCTTGATTGGAAAGGTTTTTAGGATGGTGAATGTGAAAATTGGCTAAGATTTTTGCAAAAGGGTTGAGGTCTATAGAATCTTCAAAAGTGTGGAGTATATGAGGTTTTTCTTTTGAGGAGGATGAGAATGTGGGAAAATTTTGAATAGTGTCAGCAAAAGGGTTCTCTTCTTCTTCTTTTGGGTCCCTTTGCTGCACAAAGATTTCTCCTAACTGATTATCAGGGTAATTGGGAGATATCTACTTAAGGCATCTCTTCTTCTTCTTCTTCTTCTATGCATGCAGTTGGATAACTTGAACTTTTGTGAAGTCTAAGAATGCAATCTAACAAGTCTTTGAAAATGGAATATTCAAAAGAAAATATTTAAACTAACTCCTATCAATGGCTAAATTAGGTTCTTATCTTAACACCATCCTTGACAATGATGCCAAAAATGGTCGACTCCACAAAAGGTACTAATAACTAGGTCCATGAGTCATTTTGGGAATTGAATATTTATCCAAGTAGCTACTTTCTTATAATGGAGACAATTAAATATCGATCCAAGGACATGTACTTGAAATGGTGCAGCACAATATGTGCATTGAGTACCAACTAAAGCCATTCTAACATGAAGTTGTAGGAAGTAAATGTTTGAAGTAAATCTATTCTATGGCTATAGGGAAATAAAATTATAGAAACTACTTAAACTTGAATAATTTGCAAAAAAAGTACTAATTTAAACTCTCACACTTAAGAAAAATAAATCTTCATTTGAATCAGGCAAGGACTACTTTTCCTATCATGGCTATAGGAAGAGTCATAAGGATTGGACTCTAGTGGCTGTAGGAATAGTCCAACACTAAGACTTAAAATTGGAAAACTAGTCTAAATAGAAATTACTCACTAATTGGCCTCCCTCAACAAGTATAAAAAATTTAGTTACTCAAGATAGATTAAAAAAACTTCATTATTTTATTTATCAAAACCAATTTCATTACATTCATAGTTGAATTGAACTTCAATAAAACTATTACAACTCTAACTTGATCTCTATTACAAATACTGCTATGTAGAGGAGTAGCTCTTTATTTATAATAGGAAAATAAACTATCAACTAACTAATCACACCATAAGAAAAGGGGTGAATCATAAGGAATAATTACATCCTAGAAAGGAGCATAACTACTCCTATAATAATGAATATAAAACTTGCTCAACATCATAAGGAATAAATATAGCATCTATAACTTTCTAGATTTCATCATCATTAAGATTTCATCATTCTGACTTGATCAAACTAGACTCGTTCCATCATTCTCTTGTGGATTGCTCCAAGTAATAATTTATGCTACAAGACCGGGTCCTGCAACTACTTAACCACTTTGTTGTATGATTGGGCTTACAACTACTTTAATCGTTCCTTCTTACCTGCATCATAAATGGTTATAGGAAAAAAGAAAAATACATCCATGAGATATACAACACATATTCATTTATCACAAACCAAATTATTCATTAAAACATAATTATAAAGTACTGCATTATAGGCATATTGCATAAAAGGTTTATAAAGTCTAATTAATGAAATTCAAAGCTTATAAGGTTGTAGGTCAACCAAGTCAAAGTTAAAGACTAAAAACATGGAAATAGAGACATGTTGGCGAACAAATTTGTCTTCCTCTTCTAAAATGAAATTAGTAAAAACTCTATGCCTCTGAAGACAAACAATTCATCAACAGTTGGGTAAGCATCAGAGATTGCTTCCCTCTGAATTTTAAAGGTTCAGCTTCCTTGTAGGATATTCAATGAATTATCAACATAAAAGTAAATGCATACACTTTTAACCGAAAAGGACTACTCAGATACTCTTAGGTATTGAGGTGATCTCAATAATAATACGACAATAGATTCAAACTACGAAGAGACAAAGATCTACTAATCTGCTTCTAAAACAAAGGTGTTCAGTAAATAAAATAATTAAAGAGAGATAACTAGAAAGAATCCAGAAATGACTTAAACATAAATAATATGTGCACAGATATAATGTACCAACTCTCAAAGTAACTAATACATTAGTAATTTCAATTCAAAGATTTAAATCAAACCATGCATTTATATATTTATATCTGATCGGATCAAAGTCTAATAAAAAAAGTCACGAACTATTTCTTTAATAACAAAACTTAAAAGACTACTGAAACTATCTATTTAGGAAAACTATCTACTTTTCTATCCGTATTTTCTAACCCTTAAACCATCTAATGCTCCAACATTTATAGTTTTAAGTCCAAGAGAGCCTCCAGAAAAACCCGGCCTCTCGAACACATAGCAGAAAATAGCTAACATAACTAGTTGCACATTTAGGCTAAAGTTTTAAGACATATGTTCGTAGAATAGAAAAAGCTATAAAATCACCTGGAACTATGCCATCTTCACTCACGGATCCTCTGACATGGCAGTCTTAACCAACTTCCAAGTTCTGAAAGCATTCACAAGTTCCTGTGCTGGCTATAAGTGCAAGTTCTTTAACCCCATTAACTTTGCCCAAACTGCATTCTTTTCCCATTTTAGTTCCCAGATTCTTTGTAACTGCTTAGGCAGTTGTCCTCTGTTCAACAACAACATGGATTCCACATTGGCGATCTTGGTTAAGTATTGAACCATTAGCTCTTCATTCTCCTTCAAAGCTCCTATGGTATCAATGAAGACTTTAACTATGGCATCAACATCCCTATTTCCTTTATTAATTTGTAGGATACCTGACAGACTCACTATCTTGATGTCTTTCAAGGCATTAGCATGCATGTCCTTTACCTCTTCCCCTACTGCCTGAATTTTTGAAATTGCGGCTTTGAATAATGAACCTTTCCAGCTAAGGTTTTGCTTCAGAATGAACAACATACAGGGATCAACGAGCTTCATAGGATTCTCCGCCAGGAACTGGGTTACCCCATAAGTTTCTATCTCCCATATATGAGTACAGACTGTTGCACATTTTTCCTCTTCCAATTCCTAGGTAGGAATCAGAGTTTGTACTTCTCCAAGTAAAGCCTCACCATCCATACAAGTGGACACATCTCCTGTATGAAAGTGCAGCCCTCATCAGTGATGCCATCTATCCAGGCTTTCATAGTTTCTATTAGGGCTTTACCCTGTTGCATCTGCTTCACCAGCTTCTTGCTTTCGACTGAGTTAGGATCGAAACTTTGTGGGGATTGAGTGAGTGGCAATGCTCCAACATCAGTGAGGGAAGAAATGAACTCAGCCATAGTGAAAACAAGTTGTTTCAGTTCATGCTTCTCCCTTCCATCCTTTTGTGACTGGTTCAACATATGATCAGCTGAGAACTTGAAGATATGATCTTTTGAGTCCCTAGTCAAAACCCCTAGTTCCATTTTTGTAACCTCGAAGTCTTCTGCTTTAGGTTCACGGGCTCCTTCTTTAGGCTTGAAGGTTGCTATTTCTGCTGTTACTTTTCCAGTAGAGGGATCAATAGAAAGTCTTGTATCACTTTTCATCCTTTTAGCTTTAGGAGTTCAAACATCATACTTGGTGATGATTTCTTTCATGGGAAATGAAACTGGTTTGTAACTCTTCCTCTTATTTACTGAATTCGTTAGCCAGGGAGGAATTGGATTAGAAACCATTTGGTTGTTAGGTGTTTTGGCAGGTGTGTTCTCAGCTTGAAGATTCTTTGAATCATTGGTAGGTACCTCCTGACCTTTGTTTTGTTGCTTTGGTGAAAAAGAGATTTCTTCATCATTGATTTCAATATCAATGTAATCAGATGTAGGAGATGCCATATGAGAGTGACTTTTTGATCTTGTTCTGGCTCTTGTTCTGATTGTTGTAGGATGTCCACTGAATATTGCCCTTTTCTTAGGAGATGAGATTTTACCTGCATTAGGAACCAAAGGAGACACATTAGGCAAGTCATGGTTCATATTTATTGAAACAGAGTTTGCAGTTCTCTTTTTAGGAGGGGGGTTCTTTGTTCTTCTCTACTTTTTCTTTGTCAACCAAGCTTCTATAATTTTGAAGATAGTTCTAGCCCTCAGTTTTATATCATCATCTTCTTTTCATGCCCAATCTATAGCCAGGGGATTCTTTGTTCCCAAAATATCGACCTCTAAGACTATGATTTCAGAATTATCTTCCTCTACCCCACTTGTATCAAATTTTAATTGTAGCAACTCAATTTGTGGAACTAGGAGTCTTGAACAATCCCTTTTCATTACTACCTTTTCATCACTGAGGTCTTCCCACAGATCTTCAAGGTGTGAACTAGGAGAAGGGTGAATGCTCAGACTTAGAATCTGTCGAGCAAAGCCTTTACTATCAAAACCCTTTCTTGGTTGATAGAACTACATATGGAAACTCACCAAATTTCTACCTATCACTAAGGCATCCACCATGCTATTGCAAACCAAGGTTCCTAATTTAATTGGAAACATCAGAGCCTATTTTTCTTCTGGAAAATTGTTCTTAATCACTACAAACAATTGCTTACAAACCTCGACTAACATGAAGCAATCAAAAGAAAATCTAGGGAGCCTGATAGGTTCTTCATCAAACCCTCCAATCTGAATATAAGTGAAATGTTGAAATTGAACATAAAAACTCCCATAGGTTTGGACTAGCTTCTGGGCTTTCAATGACATTCTTTGATTTGAGTCTCCCGCTAATTGTTGACATAGTTTCCAAAGAAAGACATCATGGAATCACCTGTAATCTCCCAAAACCCTATCTTTTCTCAACAAAGTATAGTACTCAAGAATAATTAAATCTTCATTCCATGGGGTATGTTGAATCACTCCCGAATCTTGTGTGCATGCAAGACAATAAATCAAATAAGAGGACATGAAGAACTCTTTCTTAATTGATTGAGCCTGCTTTAGTTGATCCCTCAAGGCACTGGCAATGATTTCTACCCAATCTAGGTGTTGTCTCCCTTCCAAAATTATTTCTATGAAGTGAAACATCCACTCTTCAAAGAGGAGAACTTGCTCTAAACCCTTTACCTGGTGAAGTAAAACTATCACATCATGAATGGGTGGCTTCATATGGTCTTTGGTGAGAATTTTTGGCAATTGGGATCCTCCCTTATAATTAGTTTGGGTCCATTTCTGGGCCATATGACTACAATTTTTATCTATGTTTTCTTGGAACTGAGCCAAAGACTGGGTCGGGGTAAAGCTAGCGAAGGACTCTTCTGGGATTTTGAAAGCTGACATCACGATTTCCCTAGTCACGGGTAACAAAATTTGACCCTCAACATTCAGTATGCATTTGGACTTGACATCATATCTACTAATACACTGTTGAATTAGCTCTGGGGTAATGATTGACGAGGGAAAAGCCGCAACTTCAAGCAATCTGCTCGAAAGGATTTCAAGACTATACTCTTCCGTAGCATGGTTCGTAAGGTGAACATCCATTTCTCCTACCTCAATCCCTAAAAGGTTTGTTTCTGTGATGACTGGGGCATGACACTCCATGTTCTTATAATTCCCAAAGAAATGCATGCTAGACTTCTTCCTTTTTTTTACTGGAAAGACTAACCAAAGTAACCCCCCCTTTCTTCAACAAAAAATCAATCAAACAAGAACAGGAAAATAAAGAGGGCTTTCAGTGGCTACTTGATTTCTGAAGACTCAAGCAAAACTAGTTTCCTCTTCCACAACCAAGACTCCGCAAGATTATGACAGGAAAGAGAGAGCTTACAAAGATATTTATATTTTGAAAGATTTTGTTGTGAAGGATCAACTTAATGAGCATTAATTAGGAGCATTAATTTGGAATGATGTGAGTAATAATGACTTAGTAGTAAGATGTCCTTCAAATCTGCATTCCTTATAATCATCATTAATCTTTCCATAAGTAATATCTCCCACTCGTGTTAGAGATTTCCTTAATCGCAACCCAAAACTTTACTTCAAGCTTGCCCTGTGGCTCCCTTCAAATTAAGACTGTCCACATTGGTAACTTAACCATTACTTCACCGTCAGCTTACATCATCTATCACATTACCTGTCACTTCACTTATCAATCTTCTCGCTAACTATCCTTGAACCTCTTTGAACTACTTTGAATCGGAGTTCAAAGGGGTTCAAAGTGGTTCATTGCAAAAAGGTGAAGTAGACCGGGGTCCACCTACATAAAACAATCATTAGAAAGAAAAACTTTATTGAACTGCTTCGAACTACTTTGAACCAGAGTTCAAAGAGGTTCGAAGTGGTTCATAGATAGCATAGGCTTTGAGAAATACTGAACCATGGAAAGCTGACATTTTAAGGAACAATCTCAGAGGCCTTATCTTGACGATTAGATGGCTCAACAAACTATGAGAACTGTTGAGGAAAAGACAACATGGAGATGACATCGGATTAGACTTTAAATAAAATGAACAAATGAGGGTTGAAGGAACTTTTAACATGGTGACTCTAACTGACTCTAACAGCAACTCTATTTGGGGACTGCATATTGCCAAATGCGTAGAGAACTCATAAAAACTTGTTTTGTTGAAAAGACAACTACAGGGAAAGAAAATTGAACACAACAAAACAGCAAAACAAAAAGCGGGGAAAACCAACCCAATATGTACAAGGGGGCTGATTGGTTAGACTGTTAAAGCTTGCATAGCTTGAGGTCCTACCTGTTGTAAGTAAAAGGCAGATTCACACCATCTAGGTAGGACAACCAGAAAGCATTTGAACCAAGAGCTTCAGAAATGATGAAGGGGCCTTTCCATAAAGACTCAAATTTCCCATGAGACCCTTTGGGTTCCCATCTTTTATCCCATAATAGCACTTCATCACCCTTCATAAAATTACGAGGTCGTTCCCGCATGTCAAAAATCTATTTTACTTTAAGTTGATGCCTTGTAATATGATCTACCAAATCATCTCTTTCTTCTTCCAGTCTACTCAAATGCATGACTCATTTCTCCAAGGGGTCTTTAAAGTACTAATATTTGATGATAGCTTGGAGCTTAGCCGTGGAAAGTTCCAGAGGTAGAGATACATGAGCTCCTATTCCATACACTAGTTCAAAGGGAGCCATCCCAATTGCTCGCTTCAAAGTAGTTCGATCTTCCCATAAAGCTTCATACAACTTCTTATGCCATTCACGGGGATTGTCATCCATTAATTTTTTCATTATTGCCACCAAGTTCTTATTACTGGATTCTGCTTGGCCATTCCCTTGCAGGAAATAATCAGAAGAATGAGCCAAAGATATGCCATGTTCATAACAAAAATTCAAGATCTCTTCAGAAGAAAAATACGTAGCATTGTCTGCTACTATCTTAATTGGTACACCGAACCTGACAAAAATGTAATTTAAAAGGAACTCACACAACTTGGGAGTTTGCTTTTTTAGTGGGGACTGCTTCCACCCACTTGGTAAAATAGTCAGTGGCTGTGAGAATGTAAACATGCCTAGTGTTGGATGGGGGATTCAAAGGTCCCACGAAGTCTATTCCCGATTACTTGAAAGGTTTGTCAACAATCACATGTTTAAGGGGCAGGGCAGCAAGATGAGGTCTCCTAGTGAAAAGTTGACATTTTTCACAATTACGGACATATTGGTACGCATCCTTGAACATTCTGAGCCAGTAAAAGCGATTTTGAAGAATATTAAATGCTGTTATGGTTGAGGAGTAGGGTCCTCCACAAGATTCATCATGAAATGCTTTCAATAACTCTTTTTTTTGCTCAACATCTACGCACCTGAGAAAGGTTCCATCTATTCCCCGCTTATATAGAATTCCCTGAGATATCACATATTTACTTGCCTTTAATTTCAAGTTACGCCTCTCTTTGGGGTTTAGGTGACCGGGACACTCACCGTAGGTAAGGAAGTAAGTCATGTCCGAAAACTAGGGGTCGGTCAGACTAACTAGCAACACCACGGGTACTTCATCAATTTTTTTAGATGGATCACCATTCTCTGCTATTAACTTACATAGGCCTCTCCCCCTCACCAAATTGGTCAGCTTGATTATTAGGTCATACTCTTGAATCTTTTCTATCTAGACTGCTCCATTGTTCATGCCAATATACTTGAGTCAAAATACTTTTCATTGTAGTTTCAGGTATGTAAACTATACAATGGGAATGAAGTATATAATACCTGAACTGTTTCACCACTTTTACTATAGCGAAGGCATGTTTTTCCATCTGGGAATACTTGAGCTCATGTATTTTCAGAGGTGTGCTCATAAAGGCTATGGGTGCTTCCTAACCTTTTTCATCCTTTTGCATCAAAATACTCGACAAAGTATGCTCAGAGGCATAACAATAAATAATAAAGTCCTTTTTGAAATTGGGAATCCTTAACATAGGCCACTGAGATATTACATCTTTAATATCATTGAAGGCTTTATGTCCATTCTTGTTCCACTTAAAGGGAATTTTCTCACTCATCATATCAACCATACACCTAGTAATCTCTGAAAATTCAGGAATAAACGCACGTAGGAAATTCACCTGGCCAAAGAAGGACTTCAATCTACTCCAGATTGACGGTAGGCTGAATTGTTGGATCACCTTAACCCGCTAGGGATCAATCCAGACACCATCCTTTGAAACAACATGACCTAGTAATTTACCTTCCTCCACAAAGAACATTGATTTCTTGGGGTTCAAAGAGATGACGTGACTTCTACATCTCAGGAGCACCGTTTCGAGATCCTTTAAATGTTTACTCCTCTTCTTTGAAAATATGGTAAGATCATCTAAGTAAACCACTATAATTTTGTTTTGGAGATCCTCAAAGGAAGAATTCATTTCCCTCTGGAAAGTTTCTCCCGCATTAATCAGCCCAAATGACATACGACTATAGGCATAAGTTCCCCATGGAGTGATAAAAGCTGTCTTGTGTTGGTAATTTTCTGCCACACTAATTTGGTTGTACCCAGAATAGCCATCTAGCATAGACATTACCTTAGACCCTGATACAACTTAAAGAACATATTCCATCACAGGTAATGCATAGTTGTCCTTCAAACTTGCCTAGTTCAGGTTACGAAAATCAACATAGATCCTGATCTCACCATTCTTTTTTTTCATAGGAACTATATTGGTGATCCAAGTTGAATGATGAATGGGATAGATAATTCTAGCCTGGAGCATTTTTTCCACTTCCTTCAATATGGCTTCAGATACTTTCGGATATAGCTCCTTAACTTTTGACAAAATGGGGTAACACCAGGCTTTAAAGGGATTTGATGTTCAAATAGGCCTCCTCTAAAATTCTTCAGGTCCTCATACCCCCAAGTGAAGACGTCTCTATATTTCATAAGTAACCTCTTCAAATCCTCTTTTTTAGATGAAGTACATGTCTGACCAATAGAAATCCATTTTGAATTGCCCTGATCTCCTATATCAATCTTGTCATACTCTTTGGAATTATGCACATGAGATACCTTCTCTTTAATAGTACTATCATCTTTTCTCTTGAACAAATGTTCTAGGAAGACGAGGCCTTTGGGAATTTTATTTCCTTTCAGCTGAATCACTCCATCACTACCTGCAGCATCTTGGTAGACTTCTTTGCACTCACTATTAGATCCTTCAAAATATATATTAGAAAAACTTGCGGCACATTCTAGAAAATCTCTAAGCTGGGAGTCACTATCAAAGACTTTCCAATACTCCACATTATTAGGTATTCTTGGCTTGTAGATCATCTCAATTTGATATTTTTGAGTTTTAAAGTCAGGGTGAGGCAACAATAATTAAGCTGATACTGCCAAGGCATCTGCTCTGGTGTTCTGATTTTTGGGTATAAATTCTATGGAGAAAGCGTCGAAGAAATCTAGCTCATCCCATACCAAATTCCTATAGTGCTTTAATCTTTCATTCTTAATAGAGAATTGTCCTCTCACCTACTTCATGATTAACTCAGCATCACCTTTTACAACCAATTTCTTAACTCCCCTCAGTTTTGCCTCTTCCAATCCTAGCAATAAAGCTTCATATTCTGCAGTATTGTTAGTATTTTTGAAATCTAACTTGAAAGAAAGAGGAATACATTCTTCATTAGGAGGGAAAAGAACTACCCCTGTGCCTAAACCTAAATTAGAGTAGCTACCATCAAAATCCATTTTCCATACATCCTCTTCCTTAAGGGAAGAAGCTTCACCATCCTTTTCAAGATCAGCTAAAATGACATAGTTACTGAAGTGACATTCCTGGTATAGGATTTGAGCTTTTGGATTATCTGAGGGTACCACAGTATATTTATTTTTAGGCTTGGGTTCTAGTTTTACTTTCATTTTTCTAACTAGGATTAAGGCTTTTGACCAATCCATCTTAATGTCTCCTCCTAAATCTTTGCAAAAGGTTCTACTGAGTAGCATACCATAGCTAGCTGGAATATCTACTACCAAGATAGTCAACTTTAGACATTTGTTGGGGTACACAACAAGAATGGCTTGGGCATCTTTAACTTGACCCATTAATGGTACTTGTTTCCCATCCATAGATTAACAGTGGCCAAAGGTCTTAGTCAAGGTGAGGCCTAGGGCTCTTGTGACTAGGGCAAACATGATGTTATCTGATGCACTAGAATCGATAATGCAATTGCTAAGTTTCTGGCCATTCAACATCAAGGAGATATAGAATGGATTAGGCTTCTTTTCTTCTATTTCTCTTTTAGTTGAATTGACAAAGGGACAATCTTTTGGTATCTATGGAGTGTCTTGGGGCTTAAAGAAATGGGGTTCCTCAACTGTGGTTGTCTCACCTATGAGAGGTTTATCTAATTGAGGACTTGAACCCAACTCTCCTTTAACATATTTTACTAGTTTGTCCATCTCCTTGGGATTCATGTTGAGGTATTCGGCAAGGGAAATGGAGATTGTGGTTGTTTTATAGAATTCGACAAATTCAAAAGGAGAGGAAGGAATTGGATTACCTCTTGGAAAGATCTTTGCCTTTGGACTCTTTGGATTTGTAGGAACCTCACCACTTCTAGCATCTTTTCCTTTGGGGTAGGCATTGGCAGAACCAGTGCCAAGAGTGAACTTATGCGTTCTTTGATTTCTTGTTAGGATAGCACAAGATGGATCTTGTAGAGTTTCCAAAACACCTCCACCTCTATCATAACTTGGCTCATATTCTAAAAAGAAAGAACTAGAGAGCCCAATGTCAGGTGAATCTTTCTCTTCATGAAGCTCTTCTATACCAATGGCATCTTTTGTTGCATTTATTTGAAGACACCTCAACCAATCAGTACATGTTTATCTATCATGATCAGTTGTTAAGTGAAATGAACACATCATTTCCTTTGGCGCGGACTCTATTTGCAATTTTGGTTGTGAACCCACCAGGAGAGGAACTTTGCCATGAGGTTGATTATACTGCCTTCAGCTTACATCTTGGTAAGGAGACTGATATGAAGTATTGGTTCTATTCTGTTGTCTCTTAAGCATGGCCATATCTTTCATCAACCTCTGCATCAAAGGATCTATTGTTGTAGAAGATGAGGAGCTTCCTGAGGCCTAAACTTCTCTCTTCCATTTACCAGCCATTATAAATGTATCTTCATGCTGAATAGCTTGTCTTTGTGCATCAACCAAATCAACCACTCCATCTTTTAATAAGTGAAAAATTATATAAGGTGGTACAACATTTAAGAAAAAGATCTTATTCTCATCACTTGGTACAGAATTTTCTGGTATCCTTTGCAAGATTCTATTATACTTAGCCACAAACTCCCGCATAGGTTCATGAATTTCTTTCTTGAGTTGACTAAGTTTGAGCAATAATGACATCTCATTATCAGGAGTTTTAAATATTGTTTCAAAAGAAAATCTCATGTCATTCCAATTAGTAATTAAACCATTAGGTAAATGACTGAACCAACCAGCTGCAGTGTCAACTAAAGTTCTGACAAAAATTCTGACTGCTACTTCTTGGGTAGGAACATTGATAATACCGCATGTAGTATGGAAAGCACTGAGATGATTGTCAGTGGTTATCTTTCCATCTCCACTGAATTTAGGCAAGACTTGATTAGCACCTTTAGGAAGATCTCCAGAGGGGTTAGCTACTAAATTCAGTGGGCCAATATTCTGACCCCAGGGTTGATTGGCAGCCATGTTAGGTAACTGGAAATTCAAAGGTTGGATATTAAGAATAGTAGGTACCACAGTACCTAGGGATACAATAGCTTGGAAAGTGGGTGGAACAATAAGGATGGACAGAGGTGATGAAGGTCAGCTAAAGGTTTGGGTCTTCTTCTTCTTAGGGGTATCCCGATCAGATGCAAAACTTAGATTTCTCAAGGCTTCAAAGTCTTCATCTGCTAATCCCCTACTCCGATCACCTCTGGTGTACCTTTTTTCTACCAGCTTCAATATTAGTTTTGACCTTAATTTCTTGCGGGTGTGTGTGCAAGCCTATTTACAATAACTTCTTCTCGAGCAACTAGTATACCCCTCAGGTGCTCAGCTATTTCTTCTTCTCTTTCAAGCACTTCTTGGACTTGATGAAACTGTTGATTACTGTGCTTAAATCTCTATGTTGCTGTAGCTAGGCTTGAAATTATGTCTTCTTGTGTGTCTTCAAATCCTAGGTTAGGTTGAAGCACATGAAACACATCATTGTGTGGTAACACCATCTTGTGGCATTATATCAATTGAGAACCTAGTGTTTTATATTGTACTCTGCCTAGTAGAGTCGCCAAAAATTTGTTGGCAAATAGATTTTTCTTCCTCTTCTAAAATGAAATCAGTAAAAACTCTATGCCTCTAAAGACAAACAATTCATCAATAGTTGGGTAAGCATTAGAGATTGCTTCCCTCTGAATTTTAAAGGTTCAGCTTCCTTGTAGGATATTCAATGAATTATCAACATAAAAGTAAATGCATACACTTTTAACCGAAAAGTGTAGAAGGCCCACTTAGATACTCTTAGGTATTGAGGTGATCTCAAGAATAATCAGATAATATATTCAAACTAGGAAGAAACAAAGATCTACTAATCTACTTCTAAAACAAAGGTGTTCAGTAAATAAAATAACTGAAGAGATATAACTAGAAAGAATCTAGAAATAACTTAAACATAAATAATATGTGCACAAATATAATGTACCAAATCTCAAAGTAACTGCTACATTACTGATTTCAATTCAAATATTTAAATCAAACAATCCATTTATATATTTATATCTGATCGGATCAAAGTCTAATAAAAAAAAGTCATGAACTGTTTCTTTAATAACAAAACTTAAAAGACTACTAAAACTATCTATTTAGGAAAACTGTCTACTTTTCTATCTATATTTTCTAACCCTTAAACTGTCTAATGCTCTAGCATTTATAGTTTTAAGTTCGAGAGAGCCTCCAGAAAAACTCAGCCTCTCGGACACATAGTAGAAAACAATTAACATAACCAATTGCACATTTAGGCTAAAGTTTTAAGACATATTTCCATAGAACAGAAAAAGCTAGAAAATTGCCTGGAACTATGCCATCTTTGCTCACGAATCCTCTGACATGGCATTCTTAACCAACTTCCAAGTTCTAAAAGAATTCAAAAGTTCCTGTGCCAGCTGTAAGTGAAAGTTCTTTAACCCCATTAACTTTGCCTAAACTACATTCTTTTCCCATTTTAGTTCCCGGATTCTTTGTAACTACTTAGGCAGTTGTCCTCTATTCAACAACAACATGGATTCCACATTGGCGATCTTGGTTAAGTCTTGAACCATTAGCTCTTCATTATCCTTCAAAGCTCCCATGGTATCAACAAAGACTTTAACTATGGCATCAACAACCCTATTTACTTCATCAATTTGTAGGATACCTGACGGACTCACTATCTTGATGTCTTTCAAGGCATTAGCATGCATGTCCTTTACCTCTTCCCCTATTGCCCAAATTTGTGAAATTGAGGTTTTAAATAATGAACCTTTCCAGTAGAGGTTTTGCTTCAGAATGAATAACATACAGGGATCAATGAGCTTCATAGGATTCTTTGCCAGGAACTGGGTTACCCCATAAGTTTCTATCTCCCGTATCTGAGTACAAACCACTACACATTTTTACTCTTCCAATTCCTAGGTAGGAATCAGAGTTTGTACTTCACCAAGTAAAGCTTCACTATCCATACAAGTGGACACAAACTCTCGTATGAAAGTGCAGCCCTCATCAGTAATGCCATCTATCCAAGCTTTCATAGTTTCTATTAGGGCTTTACCCCCCTGCATGTGCTTCACCAGCTTCTTTCTTTTGGCTGAGTTAGGATCAAAACTTTATGGGGATTGAGCGAGTGGCAATGCTCCAACATCAGTGAGGGAAGAAATGAACTTGGCCATAGTGAAAACAAGTTGTTTCAGTTCACGCTTCTCCCTTCCATCCTTTTGTGATTGGTTCAACATATGATTAGCTAAGAACTTGAAGATATGATCTTTTGAGTCCCTAGTCAAAACCCCTAGTTCCATTTTCATAACCTTGAAGTCTTCTACTTTAGGTTAACGAGATCCTTCTTTAGGCTTGAAGGTTGCTATTTCTGCTATTACTTTTCTAGTAGAGGGATCAGTAGAAAGTCTTGCATCACTTTTCATCCTTTTAGCTTTAGGAGTTCGAACATCATACTTGGTGATGATTTCTTTCACGGGCAATGAAACTGGTTTGTAACTCTTCCTCTTATTTACTAAATCCATTAGCCAGGGAGGAATTGGATTAGAAACCATCTGGTTGTTAGATGTTTTGGCAGGTGTGTTCTTAGCTTGAAGATTCTCTGAATGATTGGTAGGTACCTTCTGACCTTTGTTTTGTTACTCTGGTGAAAAAGAGATTTCTTCATCATTGATTTCAATATCAATGTAATTAGATGTAGGAGATGCCATCTGAGAGCAACTTTCTGATCTCATTCTGGCTCTTGTTTTGATTGTTGTAGGATGTCCACTAAATACTACCCTTTTCTTAGGAGATGAGATCTTACCTGCATTAGGAACCAAAGGAGACACATTAGGCAAGTCATGGTTCATATTTATTGAAACAGAGTCTGCAGTTCTCTTTTTAGGAGGGGGGTTCTTTGTTCTTCTCTACTTTTTCTTTGTTAGCCAAACTTTTGTAATTCTGAAGATAGTTCTAGCCCTTAGTTTTATATCATCATCTTCTTTTCATGCCCAATCTATAGCCAAGGGATTCTCTATTCCCAAAATATTGACCTCTGAGACTGTGATTTTAGAATTATCTTCCTCTACCCCACTTGTATCAAATTTTAATTATAGCAACTCAATTTGTGGAACTAGGAGTCTTGAACAATCCCTTTTCATTATTGCCTTTTCATCATTGAGGTCTTCCCATAGATCTTCAAGGTGTGAACTAGGAGATGGGTGAATGCTTAGACTTAGAATCTGTCGAGAAAAGCCTTTACTATCAAAACCCTTTCTTGGTTGATAGAATTGCATATGGAAACTCACCAAATTGCTACCTATCACTGAGGCATCCACCATGATATTGCAAACCAAGGTTCCTAATTTAATTAGAAACCTCAAAGGCCATTTTTCTTCTGGAAAATTGTTCTTAATCACTACAAACAATTACCTACAAACCTTGGCTAACACGAAGAAATGAAAAGAAAATCTAGAGAGCCTGATAGGTTCTTCATCAAACCCTCCAATCTGAATATAAGTGAAACATGGAAATTGAAAATAAAAACTCCCATAGGTTTGGACTAGCTTTTGGGATTTCAATAACATTTTTTGATTTGAGTCTCCTGCTAATTGTTGACATAATTTCCCAAGAAAGACATCATGGACTCACCTGTAATCTCTAAAACCCTATCTTTTCTCAACAAAGGATAGTACTCAGGAATAGTTAAATCTTCATTCCATGGGGTATGTGGAATCACTCCCAAATCTTGTGTGCATGCAACATAATAAATCAAATAAGAGGCCATGAAGAACTCTTTCTTAATTGCTTGAGCCTACTTTAGTTGATCCCTCAAGGCACTGGCAATGATTTCTGCCCAATCCAGGTGCTGTCTCCCTTCCAAAATTATTTCTATGAAGTGAAACATCCTCTCTTCAAAGAGGAGAACTTGCTCTGAACCCTTTACCCAGTGAACTAAAACTTGTTAGGAATGGGAACACTAAGAGGGGGGGGGGGGGGGGGGGTGGGGTGAATCAGTGTTCACTGTATTTTAACTTTTCACTTTAATCTGAATACTGAATTATAAATGCTTAAGTACTGAATTAAACATTCACATAAACATGAAACATAAAATCAACACATGACACCAATATGGTTACGGGGAAACCCAGATAGGTAAAAACCCTGGTGGGACTTGATACCCACTAATAATCTGCACTAGTGTTTTGTGATCCTTCTTAGAAGATCCTTTACCCTATTAGGAGTAGCTTTACAATACTTTTAGTATAGTAGACATTGTTAAGGGTCAGACCCTGTTAGGAGTCTTTTACAATGATCCCTATTAGGGGAGTGGACTCACTATCTTAGAGCTCACTGCTCAAATGATGAAGGCTACAACCTTCTGAATCAGATACACACTATATTTGTAGGTGAACTATCACTGCGACACTGCTTGTCAGATCAGTTCCTTTGGTGCGCTGATGCTTTGACCTCTAGCAAAGCTCTAATACATCTTATGCTCACTTTGCATACCTTTGCTCTGCATATCACAACTCTATTACAACTTCCATACCAATTACAATGGGCGCACCTTATATTTATGCGCTCATACCAAATATACAATTAGGTCGGCCCTATAAGTAATTACAAATAACACTTCCAAATGAATTGGCTTAAGTGTGCTTACAATTATACATGTACATATGTCAGCAACCTAAATACAATGGGCACATAGCCTCTACAACATTAATTTATAATCGCAAACCAAAAAGCTAACTGTCGGCTCCATGCTTTGTTCTCTGCTGGCACACACTGGTTGTGTAACTTCAACTGACTATAACTTTCACATCTTTGCATATCTACTTATGCACTCTTAGACTAAGCATAAGTATAGTCTAACAACCTTAAATTCTAGGGCACATACCTTAATTCATCCATACACATGTGCGCTGATGCTCCGAGTCTCTGGTGCTTTGTATGTTGTCCAGTCTTCAACACTTAACTGAATTATGATCTTTACACTTAGTGCGCTGACTCCAAACTATTATATGACTTTGTTGCCATAATGACAACACTATATCTAGTCATAGATCTTAGTATAGAAAACTTTCCAACAATCTCCCCCTTTGTCATTGATGGCAACAAAGGAATATTGCCAAGTCTCTAACTGTCCCTTTACACAAAACTTTTTGTCTTCTATACATTTTATACAAATTCTTATATCTCCCTATACATATATATACTCCATAGTCTATACAACTCCCCCTTTGACATTAATGACAAAGGTGCATCAAAAACTTTATCTACATACACTTACTAAGGGAAAACATTCGGATATGCAATCTTGAGTTTTTGGATCTCCTTCTTCCAAAAGGTTATCAGAGAATTGACTATCTATAGATGGGCGCATAATGCATATTGTAGCTTCTCCATCTTCTCTAGTTCTGTGTTTGGACCTTGATCATAGGTTATCATGGTCGCATCAATCTCCTTTATGTTTTGACTGAGAATGTCTAGAGAGGGCGCAAGAGCGTTCCTCAATTGAGTCTGTCTAGACCTTATCTTCTCCATTTCTTTTTGTGCCTTCTCAATTATATCCAACTATCCTTGATAGACATTGTTGCACATGTTTACATCAGTGGATGTGTCTAGCACTGAAATCTTCACCTTCTCAATCATTGCCTCTGCATATTTGATCTTCTTAAGATGGGCATCAGTGAACTTATCCTAATCCATGGATTCTACAATGGCTCTCCTTCCTTGATCTTTAAATTCCTTCAATGATGCCTGACCAGACTTAAGAGAGGTCAAGTCTAGTGCAAAATTACTCATTAGTTCATTGAGTCTCTTCTTTAAGTACTTTTCCTCTGCCACTATGGCCCTAGATTCTTCTAGGCTTGAAAAATTTACTTTGAACTGAGAGATGACTGTGCTCACATCATCAACTGAATGTACATTTATCATTTTCTTGTCCTCTGGTAGCAAACTATTCAAAATATTTACTGATTCTACTAGGAGAGGATTTCTCATTACTTGCTTCTCCTTAGCCTTCTCCATAGCTAGGACGCTGAACTTAATCAGGTCTTCTTCCTTCCAAGAGTCCAAATTGCTAGTGTCAGGTGTGAAACTTGACAACAATGCTGAGGAGGGAGTGATGGGAGTGCTATCCATCACCTCTTGCTTCACCTTGACCAGATCAATAGAAGATTCATCTTTCTTTTCTACCTCTACTCCTTCTTTCTTTTCTTCATCAGATATCTCTTCTATGATTACTTCTTCTTGCTAAGTGGGAGGGATATTGCTGCATAAGATTTTTGCTTCCTCAGTGCTGACAAATGCTTCCTCAAACTTGTCTAACTCCTTATCAGTAGCCGCCATGGCTATTTCCACATTATCTATGATAATTATGCTATCTTTGGGTGATTCAGTCATGGGCGCAGATTGATCTGCTTCTGTTTGAGTTTCTGCTATGGGTGCTGAGTCCTGAGGACCTGTCATTGGTACATTAGTGGGCTTTGCCACTTTATCTTCCTTTATGGGTGCATGAGTGATGGGCGCAGTAGGTGGTTTGATCTATTGTTCTAACAATGCCTTCTCAAATGCTTTTTTTGTTTCCTTCGTTATCAACTCATAGTCCTTGCTCATGATATGAAGAGTTCTCATTTTTGTTCTAAGGTGCGGTTTCACAAAATTCAATATCAGTTCCACTTCTTCTTTAGAGCATACTGGCAGAGTATCTTCTAATACTTTTTCTCTTATTCTTTGATCTTCTTGTATAGGATAAAATATGGATGAGGTCCTAGAACAATGGTTTTCACATAAAAAGAGACCCCAAAACCAATATTTTAAACATACATTTGAATTGTGTTGATATGGAAAGTAAATGTAAATGACTAATATTGAAATTAGGAAATAAAGGTACTTACCTCTGAAAAGAATCGGCTGAAAACCCTATCAAACGATCTCAAAAACTGTTGATTCTCGCATCTAAACCGAAACTATGAGATCTATAAAACCCATAAATATTTTTCTAAGATGAGATCAAGTCGACCTTGAACCTCATAAAAGGTCAATGATAACCTGGAGATTTTGAAGGTCGACTTTGATTTTGTTTGTGAATCTCAGAAGTTCGGCGAAAAGGGTATCCAAATTCACTCTCAGATCCAAAATTCCACACCTGTACCTCCAAAAAAATGGTTTGGTTTGTTGGGGGAAGGGGTTTGCCTTAGTCAAACCCTAATTTAGGAATTAACCTTGAAATTGAATTGAAATTGAAATTGCTTGAATAAACAAAGTAAATGGAACAATTCACCTTGCTGGAGTTGAAACCCTTGTGGAGGATTCAAATCTTTGAATCCACAAGAATGGATGAATGTATAATCAAATATAGGATGTCTCCAATCAATTGTCTTTAGATCTTCAACACCAATCTTGAATGGATCTTGAATTAGGAAGAGGCTTGAATGGAAATGGATGAATCTTCAACAAGAGAGCTCCATAGAGCTTGAATCCTTCAATGGCTACTAATGGATCTCCTTGATGAATTAGATGCTTGAATGCTTGGAGGCTTGAATTCTTGAATTCTCTTGCTTGCACTTGAGATCTTGAGAGATTTCTTGATGAGATGAGATATGAGATGGAGAAAATGAGAGAGGAAGGCTCCCTTTTATAGTGATCTAGGGCACAAGAGGGGCCTTGTAGAAAACAATAATTAAGGGCCCATGGCACAAAACTCTAGAGAGGTGCACATGGAGAGGAAATTAAATTAAAGTCCTAACACAAAAATATAGGAGGGGACCACCCTTAATATAGAAATAAAATAATTATTTAAGAGCCTTGTCACAAAATTTGAGATAAGGCCAACCCCAAAGTTAATTTGAGCATTAGGCACAAAACTCGAGAAAGGCTAATCTCCAATAATAAATTAGGATTCCTATACAATTATCAAGAAAGGTCCACCTCAAATATTAATTTGAGAATTCGACACTTAATCCGAGAAATAGTGGCCCCAAAGAGGGAAAATGCAAGATTTTAATGAAATCCCAAAATCAGAAGCAAACCCCGAAGATCCCGGACCCTAGGGTCAAGATTGAGCTCAAACTTGACTAGGTCAGGATTGAGGTTGACTTTGACCCCATAAGGTTGACTTTGACCTTATGGTTAAAAACTTCAGGTTCATAGTCCAGAATGCCAGGAAAATGCTAGGAAGAAGTGGAAAATGAGGCAAAACAAGGGAAAAAGCCAGATCCAAGTCGAGTACCCATTCAAGGCATTTAACATGACCCCAAACCACTTACTCAGAGGGCTAAATGCTCTTATCATGGAAGTGCTTCCATTTTAAGACAATACACTTCCTCATTAGCTTGTCTCTTCAAATTTTCCAAAATATCCCATACTTTATCTGGAATTTCTATTTTTATCTCAAGGACTATTTTCTTGAGCTTGATCATATGTTTGACAATCATACTATGAATTTATGATTTGTCAATCTCACTATAAGATTCATAGAACTTTTCTACTTGATCAATCCTGCCCTCATCAACAATTCTTGTATAAAGAACTTTAAGGCTAGGCCTGGATCCTGCCTGAGGAGGTGCTTGAGTGTTTTTCTTGCTCCTTAATGCTCGTGAGGATGGGTGACTAGTGCTACCTTCTTTATTTCTTTTTTAACAAAGGTTTATACTCCGGAGGAGTATCTTTGGGCGCAGAAGGAGTATTGTCTTCTTTATCCTTCTGACTGTCATCTTTTTCAACTTGGGATCTTCTTGTTCTTCTACTGCGCTCTTCAATTCTAGGGAAATCTTCTCATTCCTTGCTTTATCAAGGCCTGCTTGTGATACACCATGAATTCTTAAGATCTCTGATGTGACCTTTGTAACCTTTCTTTTTGTTGTAGCACTGTTCAGCTTAGCATCAACTTCTCTAGTCTTCTCTTCATAGGTTCCCCAACTAGGTTCATTGTCATCCTTAGGGGCTGCTAGCAGTACATGTGCATAAGCTTCAAGAACTTGTTCTTCAACCTCATACCCAAGTGGATGAATCCACTTAGTTCTAGGTTCCACAGCTTCCATACATGTAGTATCAATCTCCACCATGAAGAAAATTGTATCCTTATACTTTTCTACAATACTCTCATGAATCCTGTATCTCATCTGCATTCTTTCTCTGAAGGTCTTCAATTCCAAAGTGATGAAATCTCTTAGTGTGCTTTCTGTGGATGCCTTGTTTGATATCTGTGGCATGGTAGGAATGAAATTGTTTAGATACAAGTCTAACACTTTACCAACTATATGAAGGTACATATAGATGATTAGGGACCCAAACCTAAATACCTTGGTCTTATCATGTTTGATAGCTTTGATATTGTCTATCAACTATGCATGCAAGATCTCACACAAGTTGAACTCTCCATCTTATTACACAAGATGGATGGCTGCTAGAATAGTGCCCACAGACACACTATTCACCCTACTGGTATGATGAAATCTGTAACCCAATATCATTGATATCAACTTGATGTCTGGTTTCTCTATAGGCTCAATGGTCATGCCACACTTATCACTTCTTGATTTACACACTTGCTCCACCATTTTCCTAACATCCTTACCCACAAGAAGGATGGTGTCTATCTTAGAAAGGCCTATCATCTCATGAATTTGGTCTCCTATTATTCTTACTGGTACATCTCCAATCCAGAACAAGTCATCACAGATTCTACTCAAGAATATCTTAATCCAGTCAATTTCATAGAATTCAAATGCCGTGGCATATTCAACAATGGGGTGATCATTCCATTTTGTGTATTCATCCTATGAAAATTTTGTCAGGTTTCAACATTGTGTCCATGTGCACCCTTAACCTATCTAGTCCAACAGGTTCCTTCTTACAATAGATGTAAGCCCTTATGTCTTCTACATGCATGACGCCCATCGGCGTGTGGGAAAATGCTCCCTCTAAATCATCTAGGGTTGATTTAAATGGGTGCCTCTTGAAAACATACCTCTTCTTAGAAACATCAAAAACAATAGGAGTGGCCATGACTTACTTGATATTCGCTTTCCAAATGATCTCTGAGATGTTTTGACGGCTTCCAAAATGATGCAACAAGCTAGGGTTTCTTGTAACTGATCAAATGCACTACAATTACTGATGCTCAATCTCCAAATCTTCACAACAACTTCCAAGGCTCAATCTGCACTCCAATCGCTCTGAGTATGAATGCAATAAGTGAGCAAATAAATTTTTGTGTACTTAAAGTAAGAAATTTTCCATTAATGCAACTCGCGTAAACCAGGCTGTCACTTCAAATTTTCAAACTTGAGTTCCACTAACAATCAGCATGTGTGCTCTTGCACAAAGGTTCCTATACACTCCAATAGCTTAAGTCCAAAGGCGCATACTCTGAGGATGAGTATACCAGCCATGTAGGGGTCTAGAGCTAAATTAGCTCCCCCTATGACCTTGAGGGCCATTTATGCAGATGTAGAGGGTGCGTCCACTTGGGATGCATCCAATACATTCTCAATAGCATTTTCCTTCTTTCCTTCTAACCAAATCAAGCTCACATCATCTGAGGCCTTTACAAACTTGACTTCTGCTTTAGGATCCAAAACTGGTTCTTCGGTCCTTTTAGGGCTTTCCTAACCTTGCGTCCTTGATCTAAAAAACTTTGAGATATGTCTAGCCTTGTTACAGGTGTGACAAATCATTGGAGGTCTATTATTCTTCGGCGCATTGACATGAGTCACCATTCTACATGTTCTAGCTGAGTGACCATTATTGTTACATATATGACATGTAACATTTTGAGAACTTCTTGCATTGGTCTGATTCTGATTTCTTTGATCATGTTGAATCCTGTTCTTCTTACTAGTCTTGCAATTTATTGCTCTATGACCAAATCTATTACATGTATAACAGTAACCATTGAAAGGTTTTACCTTTGTACAGTTCCTTACAATATGTCCATGCTTGTTACATGCAAAACGAGTGCGTTCTATAGGCTTGCACTCATTCTTAGGAGGATCACTATTGTATTTGGTTTGATCTTCAATCTTCTCAGTATTAGTAGAGTCCTTTTGTGAATCATTTCTTGCTCGTATACTGTCAATCTGATTCTGTTCTTCATTGTATCCAATACAGCTAGTGTCTCCTTTGATTCTTCTTGTATACAACTGTGATTCTACCAATTTAGCACTGGTGTGTAATTTGTCAATATGATCCTTTGACTTCTTTAATTCAGATTCCAAGTTTTCTTTGATATTCTTTAGCTCCAAGATTTCTAAGTTAGCTTCCCTTAGTTCTTCATTTAGTTGAAGGTTCTCCTTGACTTGTTCATTGTAGACATCTTGATTGTTCATCAGTTTGTCATCTAATTCTTCAAGCTAACTTAACAAGGATGCATTTTCTTCACTCAACTTCTTGAATTTTTCTTCAAGTTCACTATTAGAGTGTCCTTTCAAATCTTTTCTTAGTCTTTTGATAACTAATTGAGCATCACTGACTTTTTCTTTTAGTTCTTCAATTTCTCTTTCTGAATTGTCTAGGTGTTCAAGAGCTGCTTCAAGATTCTTCTTCAAATGTTTCATATCTACTTTTTCCATGATCTCCTCAAGTGGTTAAACTTCTTTGCTAAGGACCAGAGCTCTGATACCAATTGTTAGGAATGGGAACACTGAGAAGGGGGGGGGGGGGGGGGTGAATCAGTGTTCACTGTATTTTAACTTTTCACTTTAATCTGAATACTGAATTATAAATGCTTAAGTACTAAATTAAACATTCACATAAACATGAAACATGAAATCAACACATGACACCAATATGGTTACGGGGAAACCCAAATAGGTAAAAACCCCAGTGGGACTTGATACCCACTAATAATCTACACTAGTGTTTTGTGATCCTTGTTAGAAGATCCTTTACCTTGTTAGGAGTATCTTTACAATGCTTTTAGTACAGTAGACCTTGTTAAGGGTCAGACCCTATTAGGAGTCTTTTACAATGATCCCTGTTAGGGGAGTGGACTCACTGTCCTATAGCTCACTGCTCAAATGATGAAGACTATAACCTTCTGAATCAAATACACACTATATCTACAGGTGAACTGTCACTGTGACACTGCTTGTTAGATCAGTTCCTTTTGTGCACTGATGCTTTGACCTCTAGCAAAGCTCTAATACATCTTATGCTCACTTTTCATATCTCTGCTCTGCATATCACAACTCTATTACAACTTCCATACCGATTACAATGGGCACACCTTATATTTATGCTCTCATACCAAATATACAATTAGGTTGGCCCTATAATTAATTACAAATAACGCTTCCAAATGAATTGGCTTAAGTGTGCTTACAATTATACATGTACATATGTCGGCAACCTAAATACAATGGGTGCATAGCCTCTACAATGTTAATTTATAATCGTGAACCAAAAAGCTAACTGTCGGCTCCATCCTCTACTCTCTACTGGCACACATTGGCTGTGTAACTTCAACTGACTGTAACTTTCACATCTTTGCATATCTACTTATACGCTCTTAGACTAAGCATAAGTATAGTCTAACAACCTTAACTTCTAGGGCGCATACCTTAATTCATCCGTACACACGTGCGCTGATGCTCTGAGTCTCTGGTGCTCTATATGCTGTCTAGTCTTCAACACTTAACTGAATTTTGATCTTTACACTTAGTGCATTGACTCCAAACTACTATATGACTTTGTTGCCATAATGACAACACTATATCTAGTCATATATCTTAGTATAGACAACTTGCCAACAAAACTATCACATCATGAATGGGTGGATTCATATGGTCTTTGGTGAGAATTTTTGGCAATCGAGATCCTCCCTTATAATTAGTTTGGGTCCATTTCTGGGCCATATGACTATGATTTTTATCTATGTTTTCCTAGAATTGAGCCAAAGACTGGGTCAGGGTAAAGTTGGCGAAGGACTCTTCTGGGATTTTGAAAGTTGACATCATGATTTCCCTAGTCACGGGTAACAGAATTTGACCCTCAACATTCAGTATGCATTTGGACTTGACATCATATCTACTGATACACTGTTAGAGTAGCTCTGGGCTAATGACTGACGGGGGAAAAGCCGTAGCTTCAAGTAATCCACTTGAAAGGATTTCAAGACTATACTCTTCTGCAACACTGTTCGTAAGGTGAATAGCCAATTCTCCTACCTCAATCCCTAAAAGGTTTGTGTCTATGATGACTGGGGCACGACACTCCATGTTCTTATAATTCCCAAAGAAATGCATGCTAGAATTCATCCTTCTTTTAACTGGAAAGACTAACCAAAGTAACCCCCCCTTTCTTCAAAAAAAATCAATCAAACAGGAACAAGAAAATAAAGAGGGCTTTCAGTGGCTACTTGCTTTCTGAAGACTCAAGAAAAAATAGTTTCCTCTTCCACTACCAAGACTCCGCAAGATTATGACAGGAAAGAAAGAGCTTACAAAGATATTTATATTTTGAAAGATTTTGTCATGAAGGATCGACTTAATGAGCATTAATCGGGAGCATTAATTTGGAATGATGTGAGTAATAATGACTTGGCAGTGAGACGTCCTTGAAATATGCATTCCTTATAATCATCATTAATCTTTCCATAAGCAATATCTCTCACTCGTGTTAGATATTTCCTTAATCACAACCCAAAACTTTACTTTAGGCTTGCCCCATGGCTCCCATCAAATCAAGACTGTCCACATTGGTAGCTTAACCATTACTTCACCATCGGCTTACATCATCTGTCACATCAGCTGTCACTTCACTTATCAATCTACCTACTAACTGTCCTTAAACCTCTTTGAACTACTTTGAACCGGAGTTCAAAGGGGTTCAAAGTGGTTCACTGCAAAAAGGTGATGTAGACTGGGGTCCACCTGCATAAAAAAATCGTTAGAAAGAAAAACTTTATTGAACTACTTCGAACTACTTTGCACCGGAGTTCAAAGAGGTTCGAAGTGGTTCATAGATAGCATAGGCTTTGAGAAAGACTCAACCTTGGAAAGTTGACATTTTAAGGAACAATCTCGGAGGCTTTATCTTGATGATTAGACGGCTCAACAAACTATGAGAACTGTTGAGGAAAAGACAATAGGGAGATGTCACTGGGTCAGACTTTAAATAAAATGAACAAATGAGGGTCGAAGGCACTTTTAACATGGTGACTCTAACTGACCCTAAGAAGAGATAATAGGAAAAAAAAGTAAGGACTAAGACACAACACTATATAAGAGATGAGCAATTTTTTATTCTCATCAAACATCAACCTTTCGGGTCACATTACGAGATCCATTAAGAAGTTGAATTTTTTTTTTCAACTCATTAATCTCTTTCTCATTCTCTTGATGGATAAAGTAGTGTGACCCAATATGTTGATGTATAAAATTAGTCCATACACAATCAAATCCAAAACAAAAAAATTGATGTTTGTAGATAATAATGTGCCTTGCTTGAATTTAATTTCAAGCCAAACTTCAAGGGAGCCTGGGCAACTAGAAATCATGCTAGAGTGCTAGGATTGATGGAGATTTGAGGGTTTCAACATGCTTCAAGCCTTTTTTTCCATACATATGCATAACCTATCATATACTAACCTAGCGGTGTAAATGCATTGTTAGACTTCTGGTAGTTATCTTTTTGGCATGCATACATCAATAAGATGTTTGATATAGTCAATGGGGTTGTACTCAAATGGAAAGACTGTAAGGTGAACTCTTGTTGGAGAACCATATTAAAATCCCCCAAAGTTACATAATTGTGGATTCAATGTTGACTTGAGTTGATTGAGTGGCTTAAGTAACTTCTAAGTTGAATATGTTAATGAGGAGGAGGTCGCCGTTGTGACCTCCAACATCTTATGGACCAAAAAGAGAGAACACAAATTTGATAGAATTGTATGATTCGGTTCCACATTGATAATCTCTCTATACTATTTGAGACACCCTGAGGAGACCACTATTGTTCCTACTTTTAGTATTGATTCTTTGACAGGGGATTTAGGCTTCTATTGGCCACATCTACCCAGCCATATATTTATCACACCATATGAAGGAGATGCTGACCTTTTTTCCTTGAAAAATCCTTCATATGATGTGCTAGAATATATGGTTGGATAGCCACTAACGCTTCTGTGAGTTTAGAGGTTGAAATTTTGTAATTTGCAATTCCCATAATTTTAATGAGCCAAATGGCAACAGATTGTACAGTGCTATCTTTAAATGCAGGATTAACTAGTAAAATCTACTTATATTTTATGGCTTGTACTGTGATATTCTTAATGTATAATTAACTAGTAAATTTTGATATTTTTAAATGCAGAAGTTTACTAGTAAAATGTACTTATGTTTCATGGGACCATTTCACTACCAATGTCTTAATTACTCACAGTGCAAGATGAAAATATTTCAAATATGTGTTATGATGCTCAATTGTTGGTGTTGATTACCTATAATTTATTTTTTTGTGCATGATTCTCACCCTTTGTGGAAACATGCAAAGGACCGTAGACATCGTCAACCCTTTTGTTGAGGATCTTGCATAGATGGCACCCATAAAGTAGAGGTAATGAATTAAAAAATATACAATGATTATGATGTATGCATAATGTTCATGTTGTGTTTTATGTAATTTTTAGCATACAAATCATGTAATTTTTAACTAACTTAAGATTTACATATGTAGGAAATTTAACCCCTTTGATGAGGATCCTACACATGGACATCGATGGATAGGTATAAGTCAATACACCCTATAGAAACATTTTATTATTTTCTTACTTTCTCTTTACCCTCAACATCAACTTTAGGCTGACTTCATCAACATTACCCTCATTTAGAAAAATATCTCACTCCTTCAACTGCATCTCTCATTTGATGGGCTGCACGTACCACAAAATAGGTATTTGTCAGATTTGTCTTCCTTGAGTGAGGGAAATGCGGGAATAGAAGATGAAAGTGAGACATGTAGTAGGTCTACAATAGGGGGATCAATTAGAGGTCAAAAGATTAGAATAAAATTTAATAAACGCATGCATTTTTTCCTTGCTAAAGGGGGGTCATGTTCTTATGATGATGAGACAAAAGGAGACATCAAGGTTCCCTTAAGGTATACACATCTTCAAAAAGAATGGGTACCCAAGGAATTACCTCCACCTAACACTAATTTTTGTGTTAACAAGAGGATATATTGCATAGCTCCATCATCGTTACATGGTTTGGGCCTATTTTCCATGGATGGCATAAAGGTCAGTTATAACAAAGTTGTTGAATTGATGGAGTATGTAGGACCTTGTTACAAGTACAATAGTTGGATGCAGATAGTTCAATATAAAAAACAATATGCGTAGGTATGCATTGTCAATAAATTATCTACAATGGAAAGAAAATGATCAAAGTAAAAGACTTGCTATGTACATCGATGGAAGGCCAAAAATAACAAGGAACATTGTAGGTTTTATAAATAGTATGCGTCCTGGGTCAGCTAATAAGCGACCCAATTGCATTTTCAAGGCGCATGAGGGAAATCATGTTTTTGTATGTGCGATAAAATCAATAATTGCAAGGGAAGAGCTCCTAATAGATTACAATTTGAATTGCATAGATAAAAAGAAAGTTACTATCATGGAACATGTAAATACTATATATATAACATTTAAATTGATTACCTCCAATTAATAACTCCAATATACAATATACCATTTTATTAATAAGTTTTTTTGCTAAGTCATCTATGGCTTTTATTACATTGATGTTTTTATATTTAATCTTTGTCACAAGGCGACATGGATCCATCGACACATGACATAGGCGGGGATGTTCCTCCCACCCCTTCTTTGGCGAAGGTAAACCTTAGTGTAATATAATTGTACAAAATGTTATATTATTATGTTATTTTCAATAGGGTTTTGGAGTTATTTTGATTGTTTTACTGATATTTCTATCACAAATTGATGCTTAGGGAAAGGGAAAAACACCAGTAACAAATGAGCAATTAGTTTTTTGAGATAGAGGCGACATTATTATGCGATGCTGACATCGCATATACAGGTGACCCCATAAACATGATTACAAAGAGCCTAAAAAAAATTAATTAAAAAATTCTTGCCCTTGTGGTGGATCCAAATCCAAATCAGGAGATAGAGGCAATGAAAAATGAATTGATACGGAGAGCACATTGTTTGGAAGTAAGCAAAAATGAATCTTTAGCTATAACAAAAGTTCAATAAATCTTTATATTTATTACTATTTTATGGATTATGAACTAAAATATGTATGTGTTCTTGTTACAGGATTTTTTGAGACCTCAACGAGTTGCTCGACATGATGAGGGTACTAGCATAGTTCCTTTAGGTAAATAATTCATTCGTACAAATAGATTGAGTAAATCTGCGTGGCAATTAAAAAACATTATTTTATGTCATATGCTAAATGGGTTGTGGGTCCAGATGGAAATTTAAGTATCTCTAGATGATGACATTGTATGGATGATTGTTTTTATGTTTGACTATAACATTTTGGAACAAATTCAATAATCCATTGTGTATATTGTTTAGTTCTATATTTAAAAAAGATAAGACATTTGTATATATGATTATTTTTTAGGTCATGATGAAGTGAAAATGCCTCCTTTGAGGATGACACCACTCTGAGATTGCTGACTACAGGGTCGGCAACAAGGAGCATGCACACATCTATGTCTGCTCCGACTAGAGATGGTAAATCCTTGTTTTGCTATATTTTTTTGTTTAATTTATGATTTGGTTTGTACTTTCTTGGGTGCATTTGATCATAGTAATTGATTAACTTGTTGCATTAATAGATACACAAGATAGAACAGAGACCGATGCTGGTCGTAATTTACCATCATTTCCTGGATCATCTCACATTGATAGTACGGGATCATTTCGGGTGTCATTGTTGTTGGCTGAGAAAGATATGATTCTCTTAAAAGTACCTAAGCTTCCAGGTACTTAATTTAAAATTGTTATTATTTATAGTGTAATTGTAGCTTACTTATTCATAAATCATTTTGGATTGATGTTCCCATGATGTTTTTGTAGGGAATGATGTTTTTTTATGAAAGTCTTTAAGAAATAACACTGAATCTATTCGGGCCCACCATACATAAGCGGTACGTAGCTTCATATCATTGGTAGAATATTTTTCCTTTCCTCCATTTATTGTACTATATTCAAGGTATGTAGCTTCAACTAATTTTTTTATCTAACAATTTAGTTTTTTCTTAAAACGTGGAATGACCAAGCTCCCAAATTAAAAAATCAGCTAATAAAATCTTTAGAGGATCTCTTTGGTCAATTTTTTTTTGACAAAGCCAAAATTCTTCAAAAATATTCCAAACATCTCAAGTGTGTGAGGGACCAATACATAAGGGCTCTAAAGCTCAACCCAAAGTACGAGCGTCCTCCTATGGTTCCAGAGATGGAGTGGATGATTGAAGATGCAAAAGAGAAAAGGCTCAGAGATGAAGGAATTCGACCAACTGAAGGCAAAAATAGGCATGTGATAGTATTAACGTAATTATGCACTAATTAGTGATCTTTATATTTATATAATCTAACATATTTTAAACTTTTCATATATAGACTTTAGGACACCTCTAAGACTACACATGCCAACAAAGATAAGGTTGGCCAACACCATCTTGGCTTTGGTGGATATGTGAAACTTCACGCACAACTTGTAAGTACCAGTAAATGAAATTTTGTATCAATTTTTTTTAATATAAAATTATAATTTTTTTTCTTTAATCATGAATTACATACAATATTGATGATATTAAGCCAACAAAGCAGGGCTTTGAATTTAATGTAGCACCCATGAAAGAAGACAAACAAATATGCTTCAAGAAAGGCTATAAAGTCATGGTTGCACACCACCGCATAGAATCTTGTGGCCAAAGTGAAGATTCTGGTGCACTGATTCACATAGGTAAATAGGCCTAATGAAAAATAATTCAAATTGAATACTTGAGAAATAATCTATTTGATGTTAATTTTGAACATAAATTGACTATTTTTGTTTTATAAAGCAAACATTGATAACAATGTGCATGACATTTCACTGCAACCTTCTAATCCTGACATAGTTTCTACACATGATGAAGGCCCTGATGTGCATCACAATGATGGAGGTATTCATTTTCTATTGAAAATTAATTATGTAATTATTAATACAATTTAACATCTTAAATTGTAATTGGTGTAACCTTTTTGTGAATATTTTAGAGCATGCAAAACATCATGGTGACAGAGTGGAGCATGATCTTAGTGTTTATCATGTTGAGGTTGGGGCTGAACAAAATGTGATTGTAGATGATGCGGCACTGTCAGGTAAAGAAAAATCCTTGTTATGTTCTTTTGATTAGTAAAATACTTTTCACATTAATAAAAAATGTTATGAATTTAACCCATTTATTTATTATTCCAGCAAACCCCCCTTTGGTGCAGTAGCCTCATGCTCCAAAAAAGATGAGGAGACGTCATATCATAACATCAGAAACACAAGACGAGTAGAATGCTGAATATATTGATGTTCTTATTAGCATTTTCCTTAAAAAATTGAAGAAAAAACCAAAAAAGAAATGATTGTTATAAACCTTGTTTGATAATACAAGAACATTGTCTTAATAAGTGTGTTGATGAATTATTGATGAATGTTCTATATTAATGAATTTTATGTCATGTTAATGAATGCTATGTGATTATAATGATTGATGTGTTAATGAATTATTGATGAATGTTGTGTATTAATGAATTTTATGTCATGTTAATGAATGTTATGTGATTATAATGATTGAATGTTATAGTTCGTAAATGGATGAATGAATGAATGAAATATGTAATTAGATGTTAATGGGGAATTTTGAGTGATTATAGTGGGGGGAGGGGCCACATGAACTTCCATCTTCATGTGGCTGGCCTTGTTAATTAGAGAATATTAAAGTATTCTCGAAACTAAGTGAAGCTCAAACTAAACCAATCAACACCTACCCATCCAAGGCAAAAAGTTCATGGTTGATAAGCTCGTGAAAGGAGGCATGTTCATCTATGATGTTTTCCAGACTTGTGCCTACTTAAATGCATCTTATTTATCCTGCTTATGGTGAAGAACATAGTTCACATCATCAAACATATAAGTTTTTCCTTACCTGATCGCTTTAAGAAATAAAAAAATTGTCTACTGGCTACCAAACTACCAAAGAAACCAAAAAATAATATATTTGATTTCTATCACTGGTAAGCAAAAATACTTTTAAATTTGACTATATAAAGGCACATCAAATTAATTATATTCATCACTTAGTTCACAACTTTTTCTCCTAACCTTTACTCAATATGTGCACCAATAAGTAGTAAATTTGGCATTGATGAGTGCACTAGTTCATTATCACATTCCTTAGAACAAAATACAAATAAAATGGAACCGTTTCAACCAACATGAATCTCATTTGATTGAAAACTACCCTTGAAAGGAATGAATTGACTATGAAGAGACCTTTGCACTAATGAAAAAAATGAAAACTATTAGATTTGTGTTCTCAACACAATTTGGATGACACATCCATCAAATGGATGTGTAAAGTGCTTTTCTGAATGGATATCTCAAGGAAAAGTGGTGTGAAGCAACCCAATAGATTATAATTTCAAGACAAAGAATATATCGTTTGTCAATTGATAAAATCACTATACAACTTTAAAAATAATGTCATGTGTGGTACATCAAAATTGATGAACACCTCTGCATGGAAGGATTTGATTTAAGTCTTTCAAATTAAACTTGTATGTTCAAAGGGAACATGAAGATATCATCATCATGATTTTTTATGTTGATGACCTTTTGATCCATATGAGTAGAAAAGTATTCATTTCAGTAGTGAACAAAGATTTACCAAAGTCATTGAGAAAACATATCTCAAATTTCAGCAATATTGAATTGGCCTGGTTGTATGTCAAATAAAGAATCATGTCTCTGCCTCTCAAACAATAGTATGCCAAGGAACTTACTGAAAAACTCAAGGTGAACAATTGTAAATAAATTTCAAGACCCATGGAACATCTATCACAATCATTACTTTCCCACCATGGTTTACCAAATAAGGTATATGATTCCCCATACATACAAATGGCTAGGAGCTTTATTTATTTTATCAATAAGAGACTAGATCTAGGATATTTTGGGCAGTATCTCTCTAGACTCATGCAAGAGCCTAGACAAATGTAGTGGAAAGCTTGTAAAAGGTTGTTGTGATATGATCTTGACTGGTTATATGGATGTCAATTTGGACTAGTATATAAGAGAAATAACAACTTCTACTTGACTAGTTATATGGATGTCAATTAGATAGGCTCCATTGATGATCATAAGTCAACATTTAGGTTATGTTTGCAATATGTGTTTAGAAGCAATCTCCTAGGTAGGTAGAAAATAATTGACTGTTGCCATATCTTTTACTTAAGTAGAATCCTAGGTAGCACAAGGAGCTACATGCAAAATTACTTGGCCTTAAATAATTTTCTCCCTTTTGCACCTTATGTAGTATTTCAAATTTGTATCTCAAGACAAAGCTTGAGAATAAATCCATAGTTTTTGCTAGTTTGTCTCACCCTTGATGTTGTCAACTGATCTATTCACATTGCTTGAGTAGTTTAAGTATTATATAAAGGTGCTTTATGTATTCTCATTGTAATTTATATCATTAAGGACATAATGAAGATTTTTTGGGATGAGATTGAAATATGATGTTTATCAGTCTCATGAAGGTTCTCTTAGTCTCATGTAAAATCTATAAGTTCTACTAGGATATTTTTTTGCTAAATTGGCTCCCATGTGCATGTTTGTCATATTAAGTATCTCCACATACTCATTAAGATACCATGTCATTGGAAGATGACCCCTTGCATAGATGAGTGCAAACTTTATAAGTCAATACACAAAATTATAAGTAAATGTTATGATATTGTTATTAGGATTTAATTGTATAGTTTTTGAGTTAAATTCATTAATCCATATTTCATGTGTAGTGGTTCACAAGAATCTATATTTCATGAGAATGAATGGTACACTTACTGCTCATTGCATTATATTTATATCTATATTGATAATCTTATTCATGTACAACAAATAAATTGGAGTCAAGATTATGATGTAATGAGGAGTCAAATTGCTTGTAAGGATAGTTAATTGGGAAAACAATCTGCAAACACCTTCAAATGCATGGTGGGGAATTGCCAAAATTCTATGGAAATGATATGTCTTTATCATGTATTATACTATTTTTTGATATTTAATCAATGTTAAACATTTAGAAAACTTTAAAAATATTTTATAGAATGTCATTTATTGTATCAACAAATGAGAAAGATTATACTTTCTATATATTGTATAATGGAAATAATTATAGAAATTGTATAATTGAAGAAGAGAGTTCTGAATTATAGAAATGACTTTAGTTTTGTGAGTGTTTTGGATAATGTTTGAGTAATCCTTGAAAAACCTGTTGAGCAGCACTACTAGGGATTAAAGGTTAGTGAGCACTTGAGTAAGGATTGTTGAGAGATTAAGTTGATTGGGTGAAAACTTTGATATGGTTGAGGGACATTGGGGTGATCACAAAGGCGTGGAGCCTATTAGTGGCATAAGAAGTTTCTTTTCACTCTGATAGGATATGGTGTGGATTGGATCCATAGAGATGATCCATGAGAAGAAGCTTGTTGGGTGTTGTGACAACACTAATGAAGTCCCTCTTGATATTACTGATTGAAAGGTCCCTTAACCACATCAATGGTTTCATCCAATCAACTTAACCAAGAAACAATCTCTTACCCTAGTGCTCGCTATGCCTTAATCCCTAGTAGCCCTGCTCAACGAGTTTCTCAAGGATTACTCAGAGATATCTCTCTTCAACCTCCTGCATATCCCTACAATCTAACATATATGGACACATATAGTACAAGGATTGTTTTCTCCCACAAGCCACAATAACCACAGTAAGTGGGAGAGCCTAAGTGCTCATTGAAACTTCAAAACTAATTGCTGATTGCACCAAGTCACTCTTTAGGAACAATCAACAATAACTTGATTTTCTTTGTTTCAAACCTTAACAAAATAATACAAAACTTGCATGGAATGAATAAAAATTAAACCATAACCATTCTAATACATTTCCAATCAAGATTGCATTAAATGAAGGGTTTAACAACACCAAAATGAGGATTGTGCCCTTACGGCCTGGATTGTGCCAATTTGCAAGAAAATGATTTTATTTGATTAGAATTTCATTACAAAATGCTTCCTCAACCCACAAATTCACTACTATCAAAATCCTAAACTCTTCTCTAACTCTTCCTCATGCACACACCATTACAAATAACCTCTTCTAATTAGTTTAATAGTTTGCAACTTCTCTGCAACCGACAGTCAACCAGTTATATGACTGTTGTTTTTAGTTTATATTGTTGTCAAGTTGACAACATAGTTGTCAACTCAAAAACTCTTCATCTTTAGGCCCATTTGTATTAACCTTTCAAAGGCTTTTAGGACTTCTATCCTACCACTTAAAACCTTAAAACCTCCCTTATAGACCATGATCCCTTCCAGATCTGTAGGCACCTGAGCTGTTTCAAATTCCAAACTAAGGCTAATATAAATATCTGGTCTATATGTAGTGTGATTTCTTCCTTGAATGTTGCAGTTAAGATTTGCACTGTTAGATATGTGTAATATTATTTGTTATCAATGATAATTAGAAACTTATTCATAAAAGGAAAATGTTACATCAAAAATTTCAATTTTTGAGGTAGGTTCAATTTATCAATGCTATGTTTTTAATATTTAGAAATGTATCTAGGTAGGTATAGTATGGAAGCCACTCACAAACATTGTATAAATAGGTAATTTCAATTTGGCTATAACTTCCCAAGAGAATTGTTTGTCCATTCTACTTTTTAACAAGTACAGTGATAATATAGATCTCTTAATTGCATACCAAAATTATTATTTTTGAAATAAAATGCTGTCATCAAAATTTCTACTCTCACTGGACACTTTTGACGTTGTAGTCGTAAAAAATTAGTTTTCCTGATTCCAACTTCGATGCAACTTTCGACAAGGACCTCGTCGATGCCATAGAATCCTCATAAAAAACTAAGCCTTTCGATGCCACATTTTCAAATATTTGACCTCTTTTTTTGATGAAAAAAAGGGTTAAAAGTTTGACTTTAAGTGGAAACATTGATATTATTCTCGCCAAAAATGAGTTTGGTTGACTCCAATCATCAACGAATATTTCAACCAAAACCTCATCATAGACATAGCATCCTCTTCGAACTATGATGCGAGTCACCATCGAAAATCATATCTTTCGACACCATATTTTACAAGCATTTGACCTCTTTTTTGATGCCAAGAAGGGTCGAAATTAAGATGCTCAAATTGGTTGTTGATCAATCAACCAAAATATTGAGACAAGGCCTTTGGTTGAAATATCGATCAATGAGCATAGAAATATTGACCACTGCACATCAAAAAATTAATACAATTTTAGTAGTGTAAGTCAACGTTTCTTAATGAAGTTTTGGAAGAAGAGGTATACATTGAACAACCTGAAGGATTTTCTAATTCAGAAGGTAAGAACATGGTGTGTAAATTACAAAAATCTTTGTATGGGTTGAAACAAGCACCTAGGGTATGGTATGAGAGATTGTACTCATATCTGATTTAGATTGGTTTCCTAAGGACACGTGATAACAATAATATGCATTTGAATACTAAGAAAGATGATAGGTTGCTGATTACAGATATATTTGTAGATGATATCATTTTTGGTGGCAATAAAGAGATGAGTAGATCATTTGCGGATGAGACGAGGAAATAATTTGAGATGTGTATGATCAGTGAGATTAAATTCTTTATTAGATTGTAGGTTAAACAAATGAAAGATGGTATCTACATCAGCCAGTCCAAATATGTGAAAGAGATATTGAAGACATTTGGGTTAGATGACTCAAAACTGGTTGGTACCCCTATGGTAATCAATTATAAACTACCAAAGGAAGATGATTGTGTTAGAGTAATAAAGTGTTTTCTTATTAATTGATTCATATTGATTTAATTATTAAGTCACTAATTACCTCTTTCGACTTAAGCTAAACTTTAGGCATATAATAATTAATTTGTTTATTAATTATTATTGTGCAACCTAGGATTTTCCCTTTTTTGGGTTTCTGATCTCCTTTTATAAGGATTGATCTCATAACACTTTGTAACCTTTTCTGACAATTCATTATTTGATTTGCAACTTTTGTTTTTGTACATCAAGGATTTCTCCCCTCTCGTGGATCCATATGTTCAGGTTTCCATAGTTGTTTACTTCTCTCTCTTTCTGTGACATGTGTTTGCATGTAGGTGTTCTTGGGAGCTGTGGGTTGTTTTTCATCAACTCCAATATGGTATCAGACCTCCTGCATTTTGGGATTTGTTTCTCTTGCATTCGGGCTCCGTTTTTGGCAAACAAGATATTGCCGAAAAGCTCTTTCTAAGATTTTATCAGATCTGATGGTTTCATGTGTCATTTTTTCCTTTTTCTAACGCCACCCATTCTTAGATCCTTCCAGACACTTTATTTGGGCCCTCCAGTGTAGCTGTTGGTTTTTTGCTCATATCTTGAGCATACAGTGTCAAAATTTGGCAAACAAGATATCGTTGGAAAGATGATTCTGAGTTCTTTCTATATCTACAGGTTTTATTTTCTATTTTTTCTTTTTTGATGGTGTTTTTCACTGTCAAAGCTAGATGTTTAGTTCTACGCTTTGGGAGCTCTATCTTGCACATACGGACTCCATTTTTAGAAAATGATATATCGTTGGAAAGATTGTTTTGTAAGATTTCCAGTGCTATGAGTCATTTTTCTAGATTCTTCTCTAGGTTCATTTTATTCAGATCCTTGCATTTTTGCAATCTGGTGGATATCTTGGATGTTTCAGGTCTTGGGATCTCTTCCCTTTGAGGGATGACTCGTCTTAGGCTATTCTTTTGTTTCAATAGCCTTCACTCTTCTTTGAGCAGTGTATAATTCACCTTTGTAGCATTATTTTATGCACACACACTGAAATAAAGTTCTATTCTATTGCATGTATGGGATCTTGCACATATTCGTGCTCTTTGTACTCGCACTCCATTATAAAGTGCCAGGGTTTTTTTGATGTTTGCCTTTTTTTCCATCTAATTTTGTCATGTGAGTGTTCCTCTAATGAAATTAGCCTCAAGTATCTCTATTTGTGTTTTTACTCTCTCTGCACCTTTGATGTTTCAGATTCTTCTTCATCATGCAGTTCATATTGGATGATATTTTTAGTGTACCTATCATTACTCCCTTGTCAGTAGTATGGGGGGGGGGGGGGGGTTCTTCTATTGGTTCTACTGCTTCCCTGGTTCGATAGTGTGAGCTATGTATTTAGTATTTGATTCTATGTGCTAGGCAGATGCAGTGGCTGGGTACCTATGCATTCCGGTGAGATGGATCATTTACCATATGGATACTCTTTTCTTTCCTATTTTTGGATGTACTCTTCTAGCTTTGATTGATCAACTCTTTAAACTTTTGGTGTTTTTATGCCATCTATATTTTCAAGTTTAGGTGTTTGCCTCTGTTTGCCTCCTAATTTGAGTAGTGTCATTTGAGGGCACTTGTGCAGATTACAGTATTCTGTATCTGTGACTTCAGTTATTTGCCTTTGTTTGCCTTCTGATTTGAGTAGTGTCATTTGAGGGCACTCATGTAGATTACAGTCTTCTCTACCTGGTCATATTTCAGTGGAGGATCTTCAAATCACCAGTTACCTCTTGATAGAGTTTTAGTTTCATGCTTCAGTGATGTTGTACATGTTCATCCTTGTTCCTTATTTCTAGAACATTCCTAGTTTTGGAGGCTTCTTTAGTCCTTCAGAATAGTCTTTGTCTCTTTTTGGAGTAGAGTTTTTCCCATGTGGTTTTCTCTATTTCTCCGCTTTATAGAGACTTTCTTTTCTACTTGGGTACCCGATCTAGCATTTTGTTACTGGGACCCATTTGCTTTTAGTTGTTCTTTTTAGGTTTTTAGCTTCTCCCAAAGTTTATCTTAAGGGGGGGTGTTAGAGTAATAAAGTGTTTTATTATTAATTGAATTATATTGATTTAATTATTAAGTCACTTATTACCTCTTTCGACTTAAGCCAAAATTTAGGCATATAATAATTAATTAGTTTATTAATTATTATTGTGCAACTTAGGATTTTCCCTTTTTAGGGTTTCTGATCTCTTTTTATAAGGATTGATCTCATAACACTTTGTAACCTCTTCTGACAATTCATTATTTGATTTGCAACTTTTATTTTTGCACATCAAGGATTTCTCCTCTCTCATGGATCCATACGTTCAAGTCTCCATAGCTATTTGCTTCTCTCTCTTTATGTGATAGGTGTTTGCATGTAGGTGTTGTTGGGAGCTATGGGTTATTTTTCATCAACTCCAATAGATTCTAAAGAGGTGTATGAGATACTTTATAGGTCCATGATCGGTAAGCTACAATATGTGGTTCACAACAGACCAGACATAACATAGGAAATTGGATTAGTGGCCAGATTTTATGTTAATCCTAAGAAATCCCATTTAGTTGCGGTGAAGAGAATCTTCAGATATCTTAAGGGAATTAAAGACTATGGTCTCTTGTATGGACATAAAGCTGATTTCTCTTTGAATGTGTTTACCGATGCTGATTGGGTAGGCAATGTTGATGACCAGAAGAGCACAAGTGGAGGTGAATTCTTTCTTGGAGATAGGCTTGTATCTTGGACAAGTAAGAAGTAGAACTATATATCTCAATCAACAATGGAAGTTGAGTATGTTGTTGTTGCAATTAGTTATACACAGGTAGTATGGATAAAGCAGATTCTGGAAGGAATTCAGGAAAAGGTAACTGAATCGGTGGTTATTTATTGTGACAATACAAGTGTACTTGTGATTTAAAATTGAGCAAATGGATGTTAAAACAATTTTTTTACATGGGGATCTTTAAGAATAAATTTATATGTGATAGCCCTACAATTTTGGTGAAAAAGGAAAATAAAACTTGGTTTTTAGGCTAAAGTGGTCATTATATGCTTTAAAATAATCATCTAGGATGTGGTACCATAAGTTTGATGCATGTACATTAATTTTAGGTTATTTTAGAAGTAAAGAGGATCATTGTGTTTATACTAAGGTTTTTGATGATTAGTTGCTAACATTGTGTTGTATATCAATGACATGTTGTTTATTGGTAATAACAAAGTGATGATTAGAGAGCTCAAAACTTGGATTTCTAGAATAGTTAATATGAAAGATTTGGTGGTTGATAGATATATTCTTGGGATGAAAATCAAATAAGGATTAGGTTCATATAAATCTTTGGTTAAGTCATAGTAAGTATGTTGATACTATTTTGTAGAGATTTAAAATGTAGAACTGTAAACCAACAAGTATTCTGTACTATATTGAATTTAGATATGTGTCCTAATTTTGACGATGATATTGAAGAGATGTCTATTGTTCCTTATGACAGTGCCATTTTTATTTTAATGTATGTAATGGTTTGAATACTAAAATAGATATAGCCCAAGTAATGGAAGTTATAAATGGGTTTATGTCTAACCAAGGTAAAGAGCACTCAATTTTTTTTTAAAGGGCATTTAGGTACTTGTAAGGTATATTTCTAATTATTATTTGTTTAATCATGGTAATGATGATATGGATAAGTCATTGGATAAATAGAGGGTTTTGTTGATGTAGATTAGGAAATGACTTAGACATGTGAAGGTCCACTAGTGTATATTTATTTACTTTGTTTATAGGTGCAATGAATTAGATGAGTAAAAGACAACCTACAATTACAATATCCACTATTTATGTAGATTATATTATTGTTAAGCATGCCTCTATGGAGACAGTTTGATTATAAAGACTTGTTAATGGTATTGGTCATAATCAACATGTTGATGTCAAAAAATATTTGTGCGAGAGATGGTTAAGAATGGATACTTCTTGATTGAAAAATTTCATACTTTGAATAATGTTGTAGATTCTCTCATGAAGCCACTAATCACATATAAGTTCTCTTGGTGCAAACCATAGGTCTTGATCACAATATACTTAATTTTTAATATGTATCTCTATGGAGTAACTTATAATGTCTGATGTCAAGTGAGAGAATGTTAAGGATTTAGGTGGATAAAAGTACAAACCTGTGTCACACTTTCTTAAAGAAAAAGATTACCACAACAAAGAATTTCAATTTCAATGGCATAAAAGTGACATTTTTATTTTGAATTTTAAGAAAATTGATGAAGTTTATGCCTATTATTTTTTAAAAAATATTTTACCAAGAATTATATGTTTTTTTAAATTTTTAAAGACAACTTTTCTATTATTGAAAAATGCTAAAAATCAGGGGGTCTAGCTCCCACCAAAAATCCAAATGTAAATGAACTTATTTTTTCCATATTTCAACATTCCAAATAGATGACATACATAGCCAGGGAATGAAAAAAGAAAAAATAGTTTTCAATGTATATTTTCTCTATTATAACATTTCAAAGTCTAATATACTTGAATTCGACATTTTTCATCTCCCACCATATTTTCTCTATAAAATGAGTCTTAGTAAAAGAAATATACATTTTTGGAGAATACTAGATCTCCTCTAGTGATCCATATATTTTTTAAAAATATGATTCAATCTTTTTTTTCTTTTTTTTTTAATCGACTTCTTTCAAAATATTAGAATACCTAGTTGTAGTATATTATAATTAAGATATATTAAATCTAATCAAAACATTATAAAAACTATATGAAAAGATTCTTGGCTTTGAGATCTACAAAATGGTATTTTTAGTTTTTTGAATAAATTGAATTTTGAAGGAGAATTTTTTGTAGAAGTGAGAATCTTTGGTTTTTTGAGGAATTTGGTGATGTGGTTTCCACTTAGGATGTCACCTGGGAGGTTCTAGCAGGAACCCCATGAGTAGATACTTACCACTTCTTTTTTCATCTAACATATTTGGCTTATATATACTTATATGGCTTCGGTTGAAACTGTTTCGGTCAAAAACCCCCTACCATGAGGACGCCATGTAGTTACCACACGGGATCAACTGAAACCCTTCCAACTGAAACATTTTTGGCTAGATTTGTTCGCTTCACTTAGCCTAAAATATGACATAGATTTGTACTTTTACCCAGGTACCATCAACCTTGTAAATCCTTTCATAATTATTTTCTAATATCATTTGTGATTTACTCATAAGAGGTTAAATTGTTTGAAAATAGTGGTGAAAGAGACCATGTAATAATGGAGTTACTTTCACCATTTTCCTCTATGAAAAGGATACAATAGTTAGGCATCACATTTGAAATCTCCTATTTTAAGGTGCTTGGACACTTGTTATAAGTTGTAAGTGCATATATGATGGCTATGGCAGTCATTATGGGTTCCTATGATAATCATTTATGATAAAGACACATATATTGGTCTAGGGGTGCCCAAATTAGCTAGATTCCATATGATAATTGTAAGAAGCATTTGTAAGAGGCTATTATAAGATGTTGGCATGAGTTTATTTAGATGGTTTTGATACATGTTGTTTGGTGCTAACACAATGGTATTCGTCCTCACAAGTTTCTATAAATTGGAGCCTTGAGTTAGAGTTCTTCATTCACTTTTGTTCAATGTGAAAGGTGATGGAGTTCTAGCACATTTTACAATAGTTTATAGACAAGTTTATTACTGTTGTAATTTTCATTAGATTAGTAATATACTTGTCTTTTTATTTTTTGTGGATTTGTTTGAAAGGTTTTTTCTCCATGTAAATTTGGTGTTTCATGTGTAATGATTTTCTTTTTCTTCTTTTGATTCTGCAATCACCTTATTAAGGGTTAATCTTTAGTGTCACCTTTGCAATAAATTTTAGTCCAAGTTCATATTGCAAGCTTCCAAAACCTAGTTTTATAGACAATGAGGTTTATATAATTAATTTTATATATTATTATATTTGTTCATACATTTATCTATAATATATTTACTAAAATTCTCTTTTATCATGTTTATTTATTTGATAATAAAGAAAGTATCTTTGTATCTATATGATCCATGATTAGGCATATTTCTTTCTTATATGGTATAATTAATAACATATAGAGAATAACATTGATCATTTATCATCCTCTCACAATAATTCTCATAATTATATGTCAACTCTCTTGTATTCTCATACAAGCTAACCATATTTTTGAAAATATTTTTTTTAGTGCATAGTGATATATTATCATCTCCCTTTCTCTAATAGCTATAATTTATAAGCTAACAATTTGTTGGCTCAAGTCCAATTGGTTAGGTCAGTAGGATTCTCTTGTTAAAGACTTAAGTGCAAATATCTTTTGAGCGATAGCTTAATGCTAGAGTGTGTGTTCAATAGTATCCCCATAGCTGGAAGCAATTAGACTAATTTATCTAGAAGCTAGAATTGTAAGATTTTATCGTAGATATGTTGTAAGATGGTGTGGACCTAAAACTAAAGCCTCACTATATAATCTATTTTTTTAGTTTCTTCATATAAATAAAGTATCTTGTATGTTTGCATCATGATTGTTCTATTAATCTTTTATAGATTATGTATTCTTGTATATGGAAATAAAGATATGTGCAAATACTTAGAATTAAAGCGGATGCTAGTACATATCTCTTTAGATGTAAATAATAGAAAGTAATAGTGATGTATTGCTATTATATTAAGAGAAAGGTGACATTTTTATTAAATCTACTTTTTATTTTTAGGAAGGATTCAAGTTTCAATTTTTTCTTCTTTAGTTTAGTCTTCTGTTGATGCATGTGGTAGTGCTACATCAAGATGTATGCTAGCCTTCATAGATTGATATGATATCATTTTTGTACTTGTGTGTTCGCAACACACCTCTTTTATTTGTGTTGGTGTTTGTATTAGTGTAGTCATATGGACAACGCTTGTGTTCACACCCACATACCATCACCACTATTAGTATTATCACATTTTACGATATAAAAAATGATAGACATATTTTACCTATTTTATCAATAATCATTACATAGACTTAGTCATGATATACATAGAAATATAATATTGATGTTGAAAAACCTTAAGAGGGGGATTGAGCACAAGTGGTACACAATGTGATGGAAACACAAATGAGTGATGGAGATTGCAAAATAAAATGTAAAGGAGAACAATATTTTGAATGTTTTATATTTCAATAGGAAGGCAATGTTAGATTTTTAATTTATTTTGGACTCAGGAAGGGTATATTGGAGTTTTTAGGTGTTGATTTTAGGGAGGGTAGAGGGAAAATATCTTCTAATGTCTTCCTATATGGAAGTGGAGGATTAGAGTGAAGAATGTGAGAAAATAGAAAGAGATTGTAAATATTCCATAACTTGGATGGTGTAAGGGGCTTCAAATCTTCAAACTTGAACAAGCTTCCCCAAGTTGTGTGATCGCTTTTGTTGTGTAATATTTTGAAATAATTTGAGAATGTAGAGACAAAATTGCATCCCATGTTTTCCAGTGTGAGTGTTTATTGAATGCTATTAAGAAAAAGAGGGATTAAATTTGGTTTTGAACTAGGCTTTGTTGTAAGTTAATGTTGATAATGGAGTAAAGCTTAGGGAAAGCACATGGGCATGTAGAGTTACTTTTTGAAATTTGATTGACACTAATGCCCAATACATAGGGTGTTTTAGACACGAACATTGATACACAAACATTTCCTTAAGAAGTGAAACGCTCAAATTATTAGAGTTTATAGATGTGCCAATCCTAAACTAAGACTACTTACATTATCCATGTTGAATTATATAAAAATCTAAAAAATGAATGAAATTTCTCATTTAAAATACCAAAAAAAATAGATATTTCACATAATTCAAAATCAAACAATTCATAACAAAACCATGTTAATACATGATTTATTCCCATCTTAAAATTCATATTATCATTACCTTAATCTTTAATCATTTATTCAATTTCATAATTTATTTAACATCTCTAGAAACCATAACATCCCAAATATCACACACTATCACAATAATTTTAAACAAACCAAATAATCAATAACACTTTTATTTATCATTTCTAATTTATCTTTACCCATGAAGGGAAAATTAGTGAGTGCTACTTATTAACCTATATGTCCTTCTCAATAATTTCAATGCACTCCATAAAATCATATACTTTCCAAATTCACGTGACTACTGTTTCAAAAAAGGTAAACGTCACCATCAGGGCAAAATTTACTTACAGGGGAAACTGTAATTTTCCAACTATTTAAACGCTGTTGTTGAAGTTTGTTTTGTAAAAAACCGAGATTCTGTTGATCGAAGTTAAAAGCAGTTTTAACTGCAATTATTCTCTGTTACTCGAAACCTGCACCTTCTCTTGTTATCATTCGGCCAACTGCAAAAGCTATACGATCGTAGCAAACATCGTGCGAAGGTATGTACGTACGATCTGGAAATTTGAACCGAACAATTCCGCCATATTTTCGGCCAAATTGTTCTTAAATTTTGTTGTTCAAATATGTATATCTAGAACCTTCAACAATTTTTTTTTTTGTATATATATAGTGAGTATATCGCATTTTTGTATACAGTGTGATAATATCTTTGTGTTAAGTTGCAGGGAAAAGACAAGTGAAAACGGAAATTCAGAAGATGCTTTAGTTTTGGAATGTTTGTACGCTTCAATTCGGGTAAGAAACAGATTTGAGTTTCCAACACGGTTGGAACTGATATTTTCGTCGTTAATTTTCGTTTTCTTCACCGTCTGAAGCAAGTATTTGTGTAGTTTTTACGAATTTGGAGCGTGTTTCTGTGTAATTTGCTCCTGATTTGAGATATTTTTGAAGATTTCATCCGTGCTACATGTAATTTACGTTTCTTATGATTTCTGTAGGATTTGAAGCGTGTTTGAGAGGAGTTTAGGCCTGGACCGCCTGATTTGGCATGATTATTGTAGGGTTTGAAGTTCGTTACAGTTTACTTTGTACCTGATTTTGATTCCTGTAGTGTTTTAAGCGTCGTGCGTAGCTCACGCACGAGTGATTCTTCTGTTTTGCCTTTGTCCCTTTCTGCGAGTATTTGTACCTTGTAGGTCGTGCAAAGTCGCTCAGTGGAAACAAAGATGCCGGGAGCAAGAAGCGAGGTTGTATTTGCAGCGTCGCCAAAACTGAGAAGCCCCGGGAAGTGTTGCAGAGTAAAGCTGAGAACGAGCTCCGGCATCGTTACCTTGAATTGCCGGAAGAATGGTAACGTTTCCACTCAAGAAAAGGCTGATCTAATCTACGGCGAGCTCTCAGACCTGCCGGACTGGAGAGAAGCTCAGCGTATTACAGCTACTGGATCGCAAGATTCTGATTATTTGAACCTCCCGCCAGATTATTCGGTCTATAAATTTTGGTCAGAGCTGGAGGACATAGGGTTGGACGAAGGCGGAAGCTGCGAACTTCCTGATTTTCCAGAAATGGACGCCGACTTTGATTTCTGGTTGGGCAATGGCGACGACGTTCTCAAGTCTGCAGATGCGGAGGATTTTGGTGAAGAACTGACGAATTTGGAGGTAGAAAAGGAGACGAAGTGGATGGATTTCCTGAATCCATGCAGTTTTCATAATTTTGATGATCAGACCATGCAGATGATTCCCCTGCCTGTCGGATCTCAAGAGCCAGAATCGGAAATTGCTAAAGTGGAGTTAAATAATGAGAGCTCGATAATTCCTTCGAGTTCTATGCAGCTTCTCCCTGACGATGATGCAGAAATCGTAAGCTCTGGCGACTGTATGATGTTCAAGAAAGCTTCCACGTCTGCGAGGAGCCACAAGAAAACAAGGCTGAATCCCGCGGTAGCGCGTTCTTTTGGCGCAAGCTTCAAGCTGCAGAAAATTTCAGCGGAAAGGGACAATGTCCAGAAAACCTTCAGCAGTGAAGACCTCGAGTGCAGCGAAGTACTGTCGGACAGCGATTCCGAAGGAGAATCCGTCGAAAATCTCCGTGTAAAGCCTTCTGCCAGACATCCGAAGAGGAAAACCCGTGTCCCTATCAGTAGAAACCAGCTTCCCGAGCAAGCGGTGAATGTGATGAAAGCGTGGATAAACAAGAATATGAGCAATCCTTATGCTACTAAGGAGGAGAAGCTTGAGCTTGTAAAGTTCAGCGGTTTGACACTGCATCAGGTAAAATTCATGAATTACTTAGATATTAATTGCTAATTGGACCGGGTTCAACTCATCAATTTATGTTTTCTGATCCTTTTGACATTACTGTTTACAATTTCTTTAGAATTTATTGTTTTAAAATTGGTTCTAATCTCTTTACATCAATATATTCTATTGCCTTTTATTAAATTCATAATTTACTTAGATATCAATTGCTAATTGCACTGGGTTCAATTCATATAAATTTAAGTTTCTGATCCTTTAAGCATCATTGTTCACTATTTCTTTAGAATTCATTGTTTTAAAATTGATTCTAATTTCTTTACATCAATCTATTTTATCACCGTTTCTAATATTCGTGATTTATTTAGATATTAATTGTTAATTGCAGCGCGTTCAACTCATATTAATTTGGATTTTCTGATCTCGTTGATATCACTGTTTACAATTTCAGTAGAATTCATTGTTCTAATTTCTTTGCATCAATCTATTTTATCACCTTTTCTCATCCATATCACTGTACAATTTCCACTGTAGCATTTCACGGCTCGATCTGTGGAATCTTATGGAAATAATTTATTTCGATTTTGCATTTGTGGATTTGTTTATAAGTTTTTTTATTTGCTGTTCTTTTAAATCGATCATATCTTTAAGCGATTATTGTATTGCTTTTTTATCCCCCACAGGTGGAGAATTGGCTGTCCAATACCAGGTACAGGCTCAAAATTCAGAAGGCGCGCTCCGCAACAACTGAATATGCAGAGGACACGAGTGCAAATCCCGTCCGTAAAACGCTCGTTGCAAGGAACAAGAAGAAATACTTTGCCCTTTGGTAGTGGAAATAAAATACATCACAGATTTAGGGCTAACTGGAAGCTGAGACAAAATATAAAATTTGCCTCAAACAGTTAGAAAATAGTTAATCTCTTTATTCTATAGTATCATTACTCATTAGATCACAGCCATTGTTTTTCATTCAATAAAGCCAAAACTATATAGCCATTTAGGCAAGTCATTATATCATAATACTAGTAGGAAACTACAGTGTTTGAGGAGATGAAATAACGATCGTTTGTGCTGCTCTCCTCTTAATAAATTGTTCATTCCGAAAGAAAGAATGCTACAGTAGAATCTCCTGTACTGGTTTTTTCCTGAAAGCATAGAGCGGCTTAAGCTTTAAAAAGCATGATGAGCATATTCTGAATTTGAATGAAACTTGAAAGAACTAATAATACTAGATCTGTTATCATTCAGATCTTTATGTTTTTGATTTTTTTTGATCGGTTTTTATGTTTTTGAATTTTGCCTTCAAGTTATCGCTCTATTAAAAAGTTAACAATTTAAGAATGAAGTATTGTCTATGTGATCTATTTCTTTACCTATATGATTTTTTAAAAATGCTTTCAGTATTATTGTAATAAGATAAATTAGATATTAGTATCTATTGAAAAAGCAATCTATTTATTACGCCCAAGGCGTTTCCTATTTGAGAAGGAGCTAATTAGAAATGATCAACAGTTGTCGATAACGTAGAGGCAAGGATAACCATGTAAATCATCACAGTCGTTCATCGTGTGTTGCTTGTTGTCATCAATAACTATTGGTCTGGTGCATCTAAAACTGCTTGGGTAGCTTCTCACTAAAAAAGATAGAGTAAAAGTCTAGGATGTGGAAGCAAAATGATGTGCGGGCAACTGAATTAAAGAAAGTATTTTGAAGTGTACTTCTACAAACATGTAGCATGATAGAAAGAAATATTGACACAGTTCCTTTGGAACTAAAATAGCTCTTTTATTTCAAAATATATTGCAGATACTTTCTTGAAAATAATTTGCACCTGTTCATAATGGTTATTACATTAATGAAGAGGAATTTTATCCAGATGAAGATAATAAGTTCAACCCTTAAAATTACATTATAGAAAATGTTAATGATATAGCTAGGTGATCCTTAATTATTTTGTCTGAGCTCTGCACTGTGTTTCTTATAATGCTCTCCAACATGATTTTTCTTTGTATCAGACTTGGTCATCCTTGCTTGTTTATTTATGGATTTGGCTCAGATTGTCAATCAAATGAAGATCAAATAATTTGCAATTATAGTCTGCAGGGCGTGAATTGACTTCAACCCCATTATCTTTAGAAGCGTTCCTTGAAGTAAAACCAGGCCGATGCTCTGTTTCCCCTCTTTATTAGCTTGCATGTTCATATTAAATTTCTGTCAACACCAGGCCATTAAATTGTGTCTCAAATTCCTTTTCATTTGAAAATACCAAACAAAACTTATATTTGCTTAAATCATATTATCTTAAGACCAATTGGATTAGATTCATTTCATGTATTATAAGTAAGAAGGCTTACAAAATTAGGATTTTGTGGAGCACGATTACAGATCCAGGAATTTTAAGTATCCAGGCTACAAACAAATTAATTTTGAAAAATGAAAATATAATAAATATCAGCTCATTACAAAACAAGCCGCTCATTCCATGTCTTGTATGTGTCCCATCCAGTCTTTTTTTTTCATATAAAAAAATTCACGTCTTATCTAAGGTTTTTTTGGAATTGTACTATAGTGACTAATTGAAAAGGATTGAAATTATCTTGTCATGAATACAACAATAACCTAATAAATTCCTCTCTAAGATGAAATTAACAAAACAAAACTTCAAAATATGTAGTAAGATTTAAAATCGTTCTGCTCTGAGTGAGAGTTGAACTCAAGACCTAAACTTCAAAATATGTAGTAAGATTTAAAATCGTTCTGCTCTGAGTGAGAGTTGAACTCAAGACCTCCCGCTTACTAAACGGGTGCTCTAACCAACTGAGCTATCAGAGCTGTTCGGTGGCTCTAAAATTCTCTCAAAAGCCAGAAGAACACTAAAAAATAAAACATTCAAACGAAAACTTTAAAAATACTTCAAAAAAAACATTCTCTACGGCTATTAATTTAAAACTATTTCCTATAAAGCAACTACCATGTAAGTCTAACACGCTATAAGACGAGACTAATATTTATTTATTCTGTCATTTCTATAAAACCCACATGTGGGACCCATTATTAATTATTTCTTAAAATAAAATATGATATATATTTATTCTAAAGAGGAATTTTAAGATTCATATTTAATGACGATGAAACGAAATTATTATAAAGAACAAGTAAAACAAGTGCCACGCCTTTAATTGTGTAAATTATTCTAGTTTTAATTGTTTATATCAATTTGCTTTTAAAAATAGTAATTAAATATAATTTAGGTGATGAAATTTTTTATACTTTTCCTTATAAAATTATAGTTAATTTAAAAATCTAAACAATTTTAAATTGTAACTAGTTTCAATTGTGATGGATAAATTGTTTAGTTTAAGTATGTAAAATAAAATAATTATAAATTGTAAATTGTAAATTGTAAATAGTTTCAATTATGATCGATAAATTAGGGTTAAGGTGTTCCATTTGGTTTCTGTGATGATTATATTGGTAACAATAATTGTAATTTTAATGGTAACATTTTTAATTCGAAATGTATGGCTAATCTAATTCAAATATACTATCTATTTATAGCCATAATTTAATCATAAGCTTGATTGGAGTCTAATGAGGATCACCATAATTGTAATTTTTTTTTATTAGTTCTATGTAAAGCATTGTTGAAAATTATTTATTTATTTAAGATATAGAATTTGTATTGTATAAATTGATGGTTAAGAATTATTTTAAAAGTAGAACTATTTAATTTAACTATGTAAAATAAAAGATGTTATAATTTAGCCTTAAAAGTAAAAGCTTAGGTAAGAGTGATTGTTGGATGAGTCTTGCTTTATGCTTACTTTATAGTTGGGTCATCATAAGGTATTAGATTGATTGCTGCATATTTCATTGTTAGAAATAAAATGCTAAATTATCCAAGTTTAGTACTGTATAATTTTTGAAGACAATACTATAATTTAATAAAGCATATTTAGAAAAATTGTATCGTATATCTATTAGGTAGAAGAAATATATTTATTAGGTAGAAAAATATTTTAGAAAACAAAATCCCCTTTCATCTTCTTTCATAATTTCTTATGAAGCTCGTGCCAAACTTATTTTATTGCATCCTATTCTTGCCTTTCTCTAGCATACCATAATATGTAAGAATTAACTAAACATGAGCATGTCCACATTCATGCATCTATTACTTTTTTAGTCTTTCCTTGAGTCCTTCACTCATCCATACGATAGCATAAATAATGTCATTCATTTATAGAGGAAAATTTTAATTTTAGTAATGGCATGAGAAGATATGGAAATTCCCAAAATTAGAACCAATTGTAGCACAAATGGAATGCATACAATTTATGCTTTCACCATTCAGATTAAACAATATTTCTATGCAGTAGCATAGAAATTAAAAAAAAATAGTGAATTTCACTATTCAAATTGAACACCCAAAAATTTCAACATTCAAACTGAGCACCGAGTCATGGTGTGATCACGGTGACGAGCGAGAGCCAGGGGTGCAGGAATGATTGTGGCAAATCAAGTGTGATATGGTGAATAGTAGTAGCTTACATATACCAATGGTCTACCTGCTATCAACGTGGGTTTTAGAGTTGGATAAAAAATAAATGTCTATATCAACAATACATGGATTAATGCCACTTCTACCTTGAGACACATTGGATTACCTGTTTTAGGAAAGACTCTAGCTGCTCCAATATGACGACCTTTACGTCAAGGGGGGCATTTTAGCATACCCACACATTCTGAAGCTAGATTTGATTTCTCCCAATGTGAACATCTTCGCAACATACGCCTAAGTGGGAGAAGCAACCTTCCCCTACATATTTCTGTCAGGGACGTCCATAGTCATCATACGATTACATTTAATTGTGTTTTTCAGATACGCAAATATTTTAGGAATTCTGATCCATCTCCCACTCCAAATCACTCCTATGAAAGTGCGCTCCTCCTTTGCCTTTGTTTCCCTAAAACCCTTTCTTTCGCTTCATTCTGCAAGCATACAAAGAGAAAAAGACTTAAGTAACTTCAACCATTGATCTTCATGTGCAATGGACAGTTTTGATGCCTCGCACAAGATTCAATGTTGTTAGCATCATATCATATGGGTAGGAAAATGAAGTTATTGTTTTATGCAGAGTCGTGCAAATTGAAGAGTGGCATGAAACTCATGAATTTAAAAGAGTGGCGTGAAACCTGTGGGAAATAATCACGCTGTAAGACTAACCTGGAAAAAATAAAATAGCACCCAACAATTTTTTATTGGCACGAAAAACAACATTCACCCCACGATAAGAAAAGCAAAACAACTGAATTTCTGGCGTCTGACTTATATTTTTAAGTGGGCATCTGAATTTATGGCAACAAAACTATAAAATGCACTGAGACAATCGACGGGAAATGGAAACTCGAAATGAAAAATGTTGAGAACAAAAATTATTTCTTGGCAGGGCATATCTCGAGGAAGGTAACCACGTAATTGGTAATAATTTCTCTTTCTTCGTTGCTTTCCAACTCATCGACAACTTCCTAATATTCTATTGTCCTTTCTCTATTTGGCCAATTAATTTCAACAACATTTTTAATAAATCTTTCACCTGCACGATGCCATAAAAATAGGCACAACATTGTTCCCAGTGAAAATATAGATAGATTTTGTTTTCAGACATCCCACATTAAACTACTTCTAAGCATGAGACGATAAACCTGACGTGAGAAATAAATGTGGGCGCCGTACATGAGCAAGCTCAAAGGGGAAGCCTATTAGCTTAATTGTACTTTGATATATAGCCCTTCCTATTTGTCTTGGTCATATTTATAGATGTGTTCAATTAGTAGATTTTAAAATTCCTACCCTCTATGGCCATTCCTTTTCTTACCAGCAAGTTCCTTAGATGTGCTTTCATTAGTATTTTGGGTTTGGAATTCTGAATGTTATGATAATGATGTTTGCTACATTTTTTTTAGAGCTTTTAGATATTTTGTGGGGAAGATGCCTTCATCTAGACCTATTATAACAAAGTTCTTAATAAATTACATGGGTTCAAAGGACGTATCAGAACAATGGAAAGTTAACAGATTTAATATCCCAATGTGTCCCATTGTTCAAGCCACTCCAGTTGCTGACAAATAAATGTGTAAGAATTTATTTTCATCAAGAAAATACCTTGTTAAGAAAGCTTACTTTTGTAATAGGCCAAGTTTGGTTGGTTCATTTTCCTCTTAGGTTTCAACTCTAGGTGTAGAAAGGGTAGTTAGAGTGACCAAAGACTTGATGTCGGAATTGTGTATGTATATTGAATACAAGGTGAAGACTACCATATCTAACAATGAAAGCTAAGAACATAATATATACTTGATGGATCTCCCTATATGTATTAAACAAGTTTTCTCATGTGCAAGCTTGTACCAAAATGGGAGTTTTAGAACAAGGTATGCATGTCCATCATTACTGCTACAAATGCCCCAGCATGCAAAAAGTGGCATTATAGACAACGTAGCTGCACTATTTGATAGGGTGCCTCAATGAAATATGGTCTCCTTGAATGCTATCATTGCAGGATATGCACAAAATGGTTTTATAAACTTTCAATCAAATGTAAAGCCAAACCGTGCAATGTTTTCTAGCATCCTCCCTGCCTGTATTGAAATGGGAGTCTTGGAACGATGTAGGTTGTACAGGATACCTAGCCAACACCTCCAACTACAACATTTATAGCTTGAGAGTGAAATATGATACTATGCTACTACATGTTGATTTCCAAGTGGTCTTATGTCTTCAACCGTCTTATCAAATTATCCAGAACAGTTTTTTGTGTTTCATTTGTTGTTTGTTTATGCATTTGACCAGAGGTACTTACAATCCTTTCCCCTTTGTTTATTCAATTGTTGCAAGGTTAACTTTAATATTATATCATTTTTTGAAATCTAAAAACTTATTTTGAAATAGAGATGGAGAGGGAGATATAGAGGACGTGAAGAGAAGGGAAGGTAGAGAGGGGAAAGGAGAAAAGGGAGAGATAGGTTGAGATGATATTTTTAATTGTGTTTATGTAATTGAATTATAATTTTCTAATCAAGTCTTTTTGATTTAGGGGTGGATGTATTGTTGTTTTAAAGTTTCTATTTTTCCATTAAGATTCTTATTGCATAAACAACATCATTTCTTGAAAGGTCAATTGAACTTATGCACTATACAAATGCAAACAAAAAACATAAATCAAATTTTCACATAATTAACTTTCCTTTATTACTAATTAATCATTATTTCATATTAATTCAATGTTTAGTTGTGAATTTTAGATTCTTTATTTTTAGCTTGATATTAACATAATGACTAACATCTATTACTACTCTCCAATAGTTATTAATAGTTTTAAAATATATGTAACAAACAAGTTTCCAATTGATCCATTCATCAACTCCCTCCATACTTGTTTACAATAAAATCCTTTTAGTCACTTTCTAAATTTTTGGTTCATTTGTGAATCTCTACCATGTTCACTTGCGACATAAGTGATTGACCTACTATTCTAAAAAGATTTTTTAAAGAATATTTTGTTATATATTTTATTATCTTTCATATTAATTATTCTGTTATACATCCAATTTTTATAAAAGTTGTATAATAATATTAACTTTACTTTTTAATAATTATTTTATTCTACATAATATTATAATATAGTATAAACTATTTGATAGATTTAAAAAATTATATTTATTGTAGATATTATACATGGTATTAATAATATATATAGTATTTTAAATATTTATCTAGATATTCAATGTATAAACTATGTTACATGCAAACAAATCAATAAAACTAAATCCGATTATTTGTAGATTAGGATTTCTAGAGTTTCATCAATAAATAGACTAAAGGCTTCACTATGCGCATATAAAAATCACTTCATACATAGAATTGAGACTCTCAAATATATTGATGACCATCACTTTCCCTATTCCTCATCATCTCTTTATTAATATCTCCACATCTCCCTACCCGAATCCCTCCCTATCTCCCCATATATTTCTCCTTCTCTACCTCTATCTACCTCTTTAACTCTCCCTATTTCTACCTCTATTTTCTTGTCTATACTTATCTTTATTTTTTATCTCTTTATCTATCTCTATCTTTGTCTCCCCTCCCACTCTCTCTATATCATTGCATATCTCTATCTCTTTATCACTCTAACTCATCATCTATATGTTTCTATCTCCTCCTCCTCTTCCTCCCTCCCTCGCTATTGCAAAAACAACATGAGCTTATTGGTGATCCTCCTCATCCTCCCTCCCTCGCTATTGCAAAAACAACATGAACTTATTGGTAATGTAGTTTGATTAGCTTCCCGATTTAGAGATTTTATTTCAATCATTTTGGATCCCTCTAAATAGCCTTATATTTGATTCAATTACAATATCACTTCTTCATCGAGACCTTTTTCTACAAACAACATAAATGTCTAGATGGCCCATCAATTGACCTCGTTTATTATACAAATGTATGTAAAAATAGATTAGAATTTTTAAAAATTGACCTTCTACACTTCTTCGGTGTACCCATTGCACACTAAGGTGCGATTGCTAGTAAATTATATCATGTCGTTAGATGTAAATTGATGTCCGTCGAAAGATTATTGATTTAATAATGATTTATTTATTAATTATGATTGACTTTATTATAAATTAATTTATGTTTAATAATATTGTAAATTTTTTATTTTAATGTTAAATTTATTTATTAATTGTAATTGAGTTGATCATAAATTAATTTATGTTTAATAATGTTACAAATTAATTAATGTTTAATAATATTATGATTTTTAAAATTTTAATACTAAAATTGAATTTAAAGAAGTGTTTTGAATTTCAATGAAACTTTAAAAAATTAATAATAATAAGTCTATTATCATATTAAAAAAATATGTGTTTGGATTTTGTGTTGAAATTATCCCTCCATTAAAAAGTTAACTAATAATCTTATTTTTATAATTCTTCAAACCATTGCATTATTTCTACCCGACATATTGCCTATGTGATCTATTTTTTCACCTCCATAATTTTTTTAAAGTAAAATGTGATTTTTATCATAGTAAGCAAAAGTAGAAGTTGGTATCTATTGAAAAGTTGATATATTTCTAATACTTTTTGAAGAGATAAGTTGACATTTGTCAAAAGATTATTGATCTAATATTAATATTTAATAATTTTGATTGATTTTATTATGTATTAATTAATGTTAATAATGTAGCGATTTTTCTAATTTTAGTGCTAAAGTTGAATTTAGTGTAGCTTGTATTATTATTACTTGTCTATAGACTAAGTAAGTTCTATTGCATCATTTTATGGATTGTTAAGCTTAATGAGTGATTAAAACTAATTGCATGAACCAACAAGTGCCACGTAGTGGCCAAGTACTTGCCTTTAGCATTCTAGTGTCATTTAATTTTTAGATTTTTATTATGTTTTAAATTTAACAATTGAAATATTACTTTAAAAATAGTTTTAAAATTTTTATTATATACTTTAAATTAATTAAATCTATCTTAAAGGAATTTTATTTTATTTTATTTTTAAATTAATAAAAAAACATAGTTATTTTCAAAACTTTATTTCAATAGTCATAATTGTAAAAATTAAAAATATAATTATTAAATATAAATTTTTAAAAAATTATAATCTATAATAAAAAATATGTGAATAATTTATATTAAAATAAATATTTATTAATAATAATTCTATTTTTAACATCAAAAAATTTGATATGTGTCTAGTGGAGCCTGGTAGGGTAGGGATTTAATGATATATTGGTTATTAAAATGAGAATAAAAATAATGTGGGGACCCATGAAACATCATAACTACCGAGTAGGCAGTTGGAAGAATTCCACAAAATTCATGTATAACACTTCAAATTATTTAGCCAGTCAAATTTTTAATAAATAATTTTTATATATGATAAAGTTAAAAATTTATCATTTTTACTATATAAAATATAAAATATATAATACAATAATAAATATAGTAGTTTTTGATTGGTGTAGAGACATTGGTTTAATCACTAGTTAAACTAGGAAATCCAAAACTCATTGCAATAGTACTTGCTTACCTATCGACAAGTACTAATAACATGAACCAATAACATTTTAACATATTTTATATTCTATTATAAATTTTATGTTTTTCATACTTACAAATACAATATTTTGAACTTTATAAATTTTAAAAATTATTTCTTGAACATATGATTGGCTCATTTAATTTGAGTCTTATTGCATGAATTTCTAGAAAAAATGTCTCATTAATATTATTATAATATATATTAATTTTTATTTAAATTAAGATATATTAAATTAATATTTAATTTTATTATTATAGTTTTCTTTCTAAAAATTGATTTAAAAAATTATTATAAAATTAATAGTACAAATTAAAATATTAAATTTTTTAACTATGTGAGATATAATATTTATATTAAAATATTTTAAATATATGTTAAGTATCAATTTTTATTAAAAACAATGATCATAATATATACTAATTTAATAGTATAATAGAATTATACTTTTTAAAATATAATAAATTTATTAAAATTCTAATTATACATTTCACATTATAATTACACTTATTACTTAATTAAAAGCAAGTACTCTTGACACATTTTGATATTAAGTTTAGTAGAATAAATATGCCACATTCAAGAAAAAATTTTTATTTATATAATTTTTAAACCTTCAAACATTGAATCAAAATAAAATTCCTGCACTACAACATTTGGGGTCGAATTTCGATGCCAATTTCGACGGCAATATCATTTGTGTGTTTTTTTTTGCAAGTGCGCCCGACGGTGTCGTAATAGTGAACGTGTCGTTGTAATTTTGACACCCGCGTGATTATAAACAAAAAAGAAAAGAAAAAGAAATGCTCATTTGTAATTTTCGTGAGATGCGAAGAGGGTTTGACGATTTGGAAGCGCGAACAGGGCTTGCATATGGCAGCCATGACTTGTTGAGGTAGGCATTTGAGCTTTGACTTCTCATTAACTCAATTTCATTTTGATGACATTTGTTGATTTAATGGCACAATATGAATGTTAATACTGGCATTGTTTACATCTTTTCATTTGGAATGCTCGATGACACGTGAGCTTTGAGAGCTAGGGCATCATTGCTATTACCTTCAAGACATTGTGTGAAGTGTTTGATCTCTGTTTATTTATTTTGTTGTTGATATTCACTATGTGGTACTCCCCGTTTATGATCATTTCATGAGGAAATGTCTTGATGGCTCGTGGGCTGCAAGCTATGACATCATACATTGTTTATGAGCTCACTATTGAATGCTGACATTGTTTACACCTTGTCATTTGGAATGCTTGATGACCCATGAGGTTTGAGAGCTAGGGCATCATTGCTATTATGTTCAAGGCATTGTGTGAAGTGTTTGATCTCTCTTTATTTATTTTGTTGTTGATATTCACTATGTGGTACTCTCTGTTTATGATCATTTCATGAGGAAATGTCTTGATGGCTCGCAGACTGCAAGCTAGGGCATCATACATTGTTCATGAGCTCACTGTTTAATACTGGAATTGTTTACATCTTTTCATTTGGAATGCTTGATAAATTGCGAGCTTTGAGAGCTAGGGCATCATTTCTATTACCTTCAAGGCATTGTGTGAAGTGTTTGATCTCTCTTTATTTATTTTTTATTGATATTCACTATGTGGTACTCCCCGTTTATGATCATTTTATGAGGAAATGTCTTGATGACTCGTAGGCTGCAAGCTAGGGCATCATACATTGTTTACGAGCTCACTGTTTAATACTGACATTGTTTACATCTTTTCATTTGGAATGCTTGATGACCTGCTAGCTTTGAGAGCTAGGGCATTGTTTCTATTACCTTCAAGGCATTGTGTGAAGTGTTTGATCTCTCTTTATTTGTTTTGTTGTTGATATTCACTATGTGGTACTCCCCGTTTATGATCATTTCATGAGGAAATATCTTGATGGCTTGTGGGGTGCAAGCTAGGGCATCATGCATTGTTTATGAGCTCGCTGTTTGAGCACCTCATGCCCCTATTTGATTGGTTGGTGATCTATTTGCTATATTGATGCTATTAGATCAAATAGGGACATCAGTAATAAAATAATACTTACTATTTTGAATTTGAGCTCAGGCATCATGCAATATTATTGCTGTCAAAATAGTAAGTGTATTAATATATGATCTAATAACAACAACCTCATTGATCCTTACCTTTGACTCCTCCATCATTATAGAAGAGATAAATACCTCCAACTATATTTCATAATTCCTCCTTTGAAGTCATAGGTTAGTTTAAAATGGAGAGACTATACAAACTCACTAATTTAATCCCAAAACATCATATAACTGAAATTAATCACATCTCAAAAATGTATAGATTATACTATATACCATTATATTATATATATCAAGTATAATTATGAGTTTACATCATATATTTAGTCTTAATAACATCTTATAAAACAACATAAGACTAACCCAAAATACTTTATCTTAGTAAAATCTTAATAAAATAATATATTTAGTTAAGTAATAAAATCTTATAAAATAACATACATTGTGTGAAGTGTTTGATCTTTCTTTATTTATTTTTCTGTTGATATTCATTATGTGGTACTCTCGTTTATGATCATTTCATGAGAAAATGTCTTGATGGCTTGTGGGTTGCAAGCTAGGGCATCATGCATTGTTTATGAGCTTACTGTTTGAGCACCTAATGTCCCTATTTGATTGGTTGGTGCTATGTTTGTTGTATTGATGCTATTAGATCAAATAGGAACATCAGTAATAAAATAGGGACATCAAATATGGACATCAATAATAAAATAATACACTTACTATTTTAAATTTGAGCTCAAGCATCATGCAATGTTATTGTTGTCATTGCATGCTTGCTGCTGTTATGCACCATAACAGAAACAATAATGCAATGTTATGAAATTTTGAGATTAAATTGGTGAGTTTGTATACTTTCTCCATTTTAAACTAACTTATGACTTCAAAAGAGGAATTATGAAATATAGTTGTAGGTAGTTATCTCTTCTATAATGATGGAGGAGTCAAAGGTAATGATCAATGAGGTTGCTCCTATTAGATCATACATTAATACACTTACTATTTTGAATTTGAGCTCGGGCATCATATATTATTGTATACATTGTTTATTTCATTGAGATTGTGAGCTTGACATTTGTAATGTATTTCTTGTTATTAGATTAATATTACCATGTTGTTGAGGTTGTAGATGTCCTTTTACTGATCTTGTATAAATAACATATATACCATGTTTACTCACATCCCATGAGGTGTTGCTTGATAACACATTAGACATCATACTTTTTGCTCCATTTTCCTTCCTTCTAGGTTTTGGATCATACAAGAGTATACTGGATTGAACCCTGGGTCAACACTTCATTACTTCAGGCAATGTTTGGTACCTTCATTATTTATGTTCATCCATTTATGTATGTTTGCATTCATTCACATTCTTCTGAAAGTTGGCTATTAGCGACCATATAGGACCATTCTTGATATTTTTGGGTCATTTGATGAAAATATGTAATTAGGGACATCAGTAATAAAATAGGGATATCTTAATCTTTATGAGCTCAAATTCAAAACAGTAAGTGTATTATTTTATTGTTGATGTCCCTATTTTATTATTGATGTCCCTATTTGATCTAATAGTATCAATATAACAAACAGAGCACCGACCAATCAAATAGGGACATGAGGTGCTCAAACAGTGAGCTCATAAAACAATATATTTAGTCTTAATAAAATCTTATAAAATAACATATATTGTGTGAAGTGTTTGATCTCTCTTTATTTTCTTTGGTGTTGATATTCACTATGTGGTACTCCCCATTTATGATCATTTCATGAGAAAATATCTTGATGACTCATGGGCTACAAGCTAGGGCATCATACATTGTTCATGAGCTCATTGTTTAATACTGGCATTATTTACATCTTTTCATTTGGAATGCTTGATGACCTGTGAGCTTTGAGAGATAGGGTATCATTTCTATTACCTTCAAGGCATTGTGTGAAGTGTTTGATCTCTCTTTATTTGTTTTGTTGTTGATATTCACTATGTGGTACTCCCAGTTTATGATCATTTCACGAGGAAATGTCTTGATGGCTTGCAGGCTGCAAGCTAGGGCATCATGGATTGTTTATGAGCTCACTGTTTGAGCATCTCATGTCCCTATTTGATTGGATGGTGATCAAATAGTAAGCTCATAAATAATGCATGATGCCCTAGCTTGCAGCCCGTGAGCCATCAAGACATTTCTTCATGAAATGATCATAAAAAGGGAGTACTATATAGTGAATATCAACAACAAAACAAATAAAGAGAGATCAAACACTTCACATAATGTATGTTATTTTATAAGATTTTATTAAAACTAAATATATTGTTTTATTAAGATTTTATTAAGACAAAGTATTTTGGGTTAGTTTTATATTTTTTTATAAAATTTTATTAAGACTAAATATATGATGTAAACTCATAATTATACTTGATATATATAATACAATGGTATGTAGTATAATCTATATATTTGTGAGATGTGATTAATTCTAGTTATATGATGTTTTTAGATTAAATTGGTGAGTTTGTATACTTTCTCCATTTTAAACTAACCTATGACTTCAAAGGAGGAATTATGAAATATAGTTGTAGGTAGTTATCTCTTTTATAATGATGGAGGAGTGAAAGGTAATGATCAATGAGGTTGCTGCTATTAGATCATACATTAATACACTTACTATTTTGACAGCAATAACATTGCATGATGTCCGAGCTCAAATTCAAAACAGTAAGTGTATTATTTTATTAAGACTAAATATATTATTTTATTAAGACAAAGTATTTTGGGTTAGTTTTATGTTATTTTATAAGATTTTATTAAGACTAAATATATGATGTAAACTCATAATTATACTTGATATATATATATATATATATATATATATATATATATATATATATATATATATATATATATATATATATATATATATATATATATATATATCTATATCTATCTATATCTATATACTTCAAAAGAAGAATTATGAAATATAGTTGTCGGTAGTTATCTCTTCTATAATGATGGAGGAGTGAAAGGTAATGATCAATGAGGTTGTTACTATTAGATTATACATTAATACACTTACTGTTTTGAATTTGAGCTTGGGCATCATGCAATGTTATTGTTGTCATTGCATGCTTGTTGTTGTTGTGCACCATATATTATTTTATACACTATTTATTTCATTGAGACCATGAGCTTGACATTTGTAATGTATTTTTTGTTATTGGATTGATGTCACCATGTTGTTGAGGCTGTAGATGCATTGAATCACCACTGCCATTCTATTTTAATAGCAACAATATAACAAACAGAGCACCATCCAATCAAATAGGGACATCAATAAGATATTTAATGCATTATTACTTCATCACTATGATAAAAATTTCATTGACTCAAAGCACATAGAATGTGGATAGCTTCATTACTTCATTAGATCTGTACCTTTCTTAATTTCACTAGCATCATGCAGCTTTCTTACTTATCTTTTAAAATGTAGATTCAAATATACTCCATGCCATAGCATTAATGTATAGATGATGCATATTTGTGTACCTCTTTGTTTTGATGTAGCTTACTCATTGCATGCAATGTGGCCTCCTTGGGGCTGCCAACCATGTTGTGATGTTATGATCTTTACTTGAAATCCATGATATACTCCTCCCTTAATATACAGATTTGGTGCTTTTTTCCTCCGATTTGATGATGATATATACCCCTTCCATTGCTTACTCATGCTTTCTCATGACTGCCTTGTGCTGATGGGAATGGTGTGTGACTGTTGTGGGTGCATCATTTGGAAATGATGTCATAGCAACACTAGATGAAACAAAAATATTTGGTGTTGCTGTTGCACTGTTTAAATGATGTAGTCACAATAGCAACTCACTAGGTGTTCATGTAGACATAAATGCAGCCATTTACTTTCTGCAACATTCTTTTGAGTGCACATATCTTGTAGCATGGTTTTTCTTTCAGAAGTCTATGGCTTGACTATGCACATGCATAATTGTAGACGAGGATCAATAATAGGATGCCATTCATTGCTTAGATATTTTTTTATCTAACCCCCATCTCTCTTTTCTTTGCAAGTTCTGGATCATGCAGGGGCACACTAGATTCATACCGGGGTAAAAAATTCATCACTTTAGGCAATGTCTAGCACCCTTATTATTTATGTTCATCCTCTTATGTATGCTTGTACTCTTGCATTTTCTTCTAAAAGTTATTTTCCTTGTATAGTATATAAAAGTTATTTTTCATACATATACATGCAATCTTTAGATGCAAATATTCCTTTTCTTTTACATGTATCTTTGCATGAAATAAACACAAATTAAACAAGATCATCTAATAATACAAACTAAGGTACTGTAGTCACTCATCTAGTAATTAGTTCCCCAAACCATTACTAAGGATTGAACATAAGTCTAAGTCCCCAAACCTATTGTTCTATGTGTCCTTATTGCCTTCATAATTTTTGTTCAACCCCTATAAGATGCCCAAGCCTAGAGGCCAATGAAAGTACCTAAGAGCACTTGAAAGAAAGATGAATGAAACCATTGTCCTTATGTGGGTAAAATCATATAAGTGTTCTTCCTTTGCATCACAACTCCTACTTGAGGATCCACAATCATGCATTTATGTTCAAGACTTATTATTACCTTGGTCCTTTTGAATCTTAGGATGACATCTCAATTGGGAAAGGAAAACCAAAACCTTTCATAGACCAATAACAACCAAGGCATGTGGGTGCTCTTCTGTTGTATAGTTATACTCATAAAATATATGTATAGTTATAAAATTTCATGCCTTGAAATTTTATAACATAGTTCCTCTTCATCAAAATAGAATGGAAGTGGTGATTCAATGCATCTACCCACATTCTATGTGCTTTGAGCCAATGAAATTTTTATCATCATGATGAAGTAATAATGCATTAAATGTCTTACTGATGTCCCTATTTGATTGGCCGGTGCTCTGTTTGTTATATTGCTACTATCAAAATAGAATGACAGTGGTGATTAAATGCATCTACAACCTCAACAACATGGTAGCATTGATCCAATAACATAAAATACATTACAAATACCAAGCTCACAGTCTCAATGAAATAAACAGTGTATAAAATAATATATGGTGCACAACAGCAGCAAGCATGCAATGACAACAATAACATTGCATGATGTCTGAGCTCAAATTCAAAATAGTAAGTTTATCAATATATGATCTAATAGAAGCAACCTCATTGATAATTACCTTTCACTCCTCCATCATTATAGAAGAGATAACTATCTACAACTATATTTCATAATTTTTGCTTTGAAGTCATAGGTTAGTTTAAAATGGAGAAAGTATACAAACTCACCAATTTAATCCTAAAACATCATATAACTGAAATTAATCACATCTCACAAATGTATAGATTATACTACATACCATTTTATTATATATATCAAGTATAATTATGAGTTTACATCATATGTTTAGTCTTAATAAAATCTTATAAAACAACATAAAACTAACTCAAAATACTTTGTCTTAATAAAATCTTAATAAAACAATATATTTAGTCTTAATAAAATCTTATAAAACAACATATATTGTGTGAAGTGTTTGATCTCTCTTTATTTATTTTGCTGTTGATATTCACTATGTGGTACTCCCCGTTTATGATCATTTCATGAGGAAATATCTTGATGGCTCGCGGGCTGCAAGCTAGGGCATCATGCATTGTTTATGATCTCATTGTTTGAGCACCTCATGTCCCTATTTGATTGGCCGGTGCTCAAACAATGAGCTCATAAATAATGCATGATGCCCTAGCTTGCAGCCCGCGATCCATCAAGACATTTCTTCATGAAATGATCATAAACATGGAGTACCACATAGTGAATATCAACAATAAAATAAATAAAGAGAGATCAAACACTTCACAAAATGCCTTGAAGGAAATAGCAACGATGCCCTAGGTCTCAAAGCTCGTGGGTCATTAAGCATTCCAAATGAAAAGATGTAAACAATGTCAGTATTAAACAGTGAGCTCATGAACAATGTATGATGCCCTAGCTTGTAGCCCGTGAGCCATCAAGATATTTCCTCATGAAATGATCATAAACAGGGAGTACCACATAGTGAATATAAAAAATAAAATAAATAAAGAGAGATCAAATACTTCACACAATATATGTTGTTTTATAAGATTTTATTAAAACTAAATATATTATTTTATTAAGACAAAGTATTTTGGGTTACTTTTATGTTGTTTTATAAGATTTTATTACGACTAAATATATGATGTAAACTCAATATAACAAAAAAAGCACCAGACAATCAAATAGGGACATGAGGTGCTCAAACAATGAGCTTATAAACAATGCATGATGCCCTAGCTTGCAGCCCACGAGCTATCAAGATATTTCCTCATGAAATGATCATAAACAGGGAGTACCACATAGTGAATATCAACAACAAATCAAATAAAGAGAGATCAAACACTTCACACAATGCCTTGAAGGTAATAGCAACGATGCCATAGCTCTCAAAGCTTGTGGGTCATCAAGCATTCCAAATGCAAAGATGTAAACAATGCCAGTATTAACATTGATATTGTGCCATTAAATTTGACCTCTGATTTGACCTTGATAATGTCCCCTCCATTGCTTATGCTTTATCATGACTGCCTTGTGTTGATGGGCATGGTGGGTTACTGTTGTGAATGCATCATTTGGAAATGATGCCATAGCAACACCAGATGGAACAATAACATCTGGTGTTGTTGTTGCACTATTTGGATGATGCAGTCACAACAATGATTCACCAGGTGTTCATAGAGACATAAATGTAGCGACAACATGGATTCACTAGGTGTTCATAAAGACATAAATGTAGGGCTTCATTTGGATTCCAGCACCTATACACTGCACATGTTCCTGAGTGCATTTTCTTGAGTGCACATGTTCTGTAGCATAGTTCCTTTTAGAAGTGTGTGGCTTAACTATGCACATGCATAATTATAGATGATGATCAATAATAGGGTATCAGGCATTGCTTAGATGCTTTGGATCTAACCCCATCCTTTCCTTCCTTACAGTTTCTGGATCATACATGAGCATACTGGATTGAACCCCGGGTCAACACTTCATTACTTCAAGCTATTATCTGGTACCTTCATTATTTATGTTCATCCACTTATGTATGTTTGCATTCATTCATATTCTTCTGAAAATTGACTATACTCATATTCTTCTTGTGTCCGAGTCTTCTAACTATGATCAATTTAATACTGTAAATCTTGACATAGAATTCGATATCAACCTATCATATATCTATTCCAAATGATATAACTCTATTTGAATAAACATACATGCCAACCATTTGACAAAATGTCCATATGAAATCTAGAGCAATACATTAATTTTATAGCAAATTCATGATTTTTAATGCTCCCTGATTTATAGTGAATTAATTTTATAGTGAATTCATGATTTATAATTTAGTTGTAGCAGCTCAATGTGTTTGAACTCAGGAATACCCCTTACTTGGTTTCCTACAAATTCTTTAGCGAAATTTGTTAGAAAATTAAAAGTTTGGTCGAAGTAAGTGTATAAATGAAGGATGAAACACATAGGAAGCTATGAGAAGCTATGAGAAGGTGACATGAAGCTAATGAAATGAGACATCTCCAGTTTGTTTTGAAGATATACACATTAAGGATCATGTCAGATAATACAAGGGAATTTGATCAAAATAGAGAGACAATCACTAGATTGTTGTCTAACTTTCAAAGAGAAGGTGATGACAAATGTTATTGTCCATGCAAGAGTTGTAACGGCTTAAAGACAAGAAGAATCAAAATAAAAACAACAAAGAGACATTGTAGGGAGAATGGTCACATTGAAGGGGGGTTTGATTATCATCCAGTGGCAAGTTGTTTGTTATATTGTTTTCACAATTAATATACATATGAACCATGGAAGGAGGTTTGATTATCACATTGAAGGGGGGTTTGATTATCATCATTTTTATATAGGTCTATCTCCCCAATGTGAATATAGAGGAACATGGAAGTGTGAACAATATTGAAGTTGAAGATGATGATCCCATGGAAGATGACGATCATGTGCTAAAAAACACATTTGAAGATGATGGTATGAATGCATTAATCATTGACACATTTGGTATTGGTGCTACTGGTGTTGGTGTTGCTGCTGCTACTGCTGCTGCTGATGATGATGATGATTATGATGAGGATGACATTGACGTCGTCCATGATATACCTCTACTTGAGAAGGAAAACATGACCTTTTACGAAGGCTCCCAATCTACTTTTCTCTTTTCTGTATTATTGTTGGTGAATTTGAAGGTTATGAATGGTTTATCCAACATAACAATGTCACGTATGCTAAGGTTTGTCATATATGTCATTGTAGTCTATAAAAGGTGAAACATGTACCATTAAGATTATTTATAGTAATGACTTATATTATTTGTTACAGATTGGTAGGTGAGTTTCTATTACCACCATCAAATTTTCTCCATCACTTGTACCATGAATTATGTGCCACTATGAAATAGATTGGAATGAAGTATCAAGCAATAGATGATTGTCCTGAAAATCATATTATTTATCATAAAAAAAATAAAAATGCAACAAAATGCCTTGAATGCCATACAAGAAGATATCGAGATGATCAAATGACAAAAAAGTGCTTCGCAAGGTTCTTTGTTACATCCCCATTATTCTATGTTTGAAATGATTATTCAGGTGCAATAGCTTGGCACAATTTATGGATTACCATGCATGCGACATGAGTCAAGATGAAATTATTTGAATTCCTATGAATGGTTCATCATTTATGGACATAGAGGAAAAGTGGCCACACTTTAAAGAAGAACCTCCAAATCTCAGGCTTTCTCTGGTAGCAGACGATGTCAATCCACATGGAGAGATGAGATCTGTTTACTCGGTGTGGCCTATTTTTGTTATAAACAATAACCTTCTTCCATGGATGTGAATAAAAAAGGAGCACATTATGTTGGCAATGATTGTTCTAGGTATCTTATTATTTTATTGTTATCTACAGGTAATTATAAGTCTCGGAGTGAAATGGCCACCATAATTATCTGATGTTGTTGTTAATTCAACTAGGTAAGTACCAAGTGAAAGATATGAATGTATATATTGTGCCTCTTATCGATGAGTTGTTGGTGTTATGGAATGGTTTCACTATGTATGACATCTCTAGACTAATTGAAAAATGACAATTTTATTTTCATGCAATGCTTGTGTGGACAATTCATGATGCTCCAGGGTTGACACATTTCTGTGGTATGTTATGGTGAATTCTAGTTGTACGTGATAATTCAAATTCTAAAAATATACATATTTAATCCAATTGTATTGTTATCTTGTAGGTCTTCAAACAAAGGAAAAATTTGCATGTCCAATGTGTGGTCCAAAGATGAAATCTCATCATTCCAAAAGTTTAAGAAAGTAGGTGTTTGATGAGTATAGGAACTTCCTTCCTAGAAATCATAAGTATCAAAGTGCAGAAAGACATCTTTTCAATGGGAAAGAAGAGACTACATCAAAGCCCCGAAGAATGACACCTCACCTATGGCAGTTGGAATATAATAGAATTTGAGGTAATATCATTCCACCTAATGGTTGATGTTTGAAAATTATATATTTTGATTGTGTTTTGTTGGCTAATTATGTAGTTGATCTTGAAGGTCATGAAGGCATCACCGATTGGCTTCCAAAGGGACTAAAATGTTATCCTAAAAAATTTAGTAGGCTACCCTACTATGAGCAGCTACAAATTGTGTATTTGTTTGATACTATGCATATTGGAAAGAATGTAACAGAGACACTATGAAAAATATTGGATGAAAGACGTAACAAAGAAAAATTTGGCAAAATTTGTAGTGACATTCATGATTCCAATCATGCAATGAAAAATATCATTGAATCAAATAGCAATGGAGATCAGATTAATGTAAGTGCTCTTCCTTGGTTATTAATAGAGCAAAAAAGTAATGCCATAAAATAAGTCATCTAAAAAATTTGATTTCCTATAGGATTTGATGCGGATATAAGCAATCTCATATCAAAGAAAAATGATTTTGGTTCAAGAATGAAAACACATGATTGACATACCTTCATCAAGGTAAGTCATAGTCTTTTGTATTTACAATATATTTGTGTAACTTTATTCAATTTTCATTGTATGAAATGATCAGTTGACAATTGTTGTAGTATTTTCTACCCCTATCTCTCCTAGATAACTTCAAAAATAATATAAAAAAAGTGCTATATGATCTTGGAAAACATATGAGGTAAGCAGTGATATTTGTTCAATATATCAAACAAGTAATATATTGTAAAGTCTCATATTTATATATTTGTGTCTTGAATCCCTTGTAGGTGGTGGTCATCTAAAGAAATCCATAAAGAAGATATAAAATATTGGAAGAAAATAATTTGTCGACTAATGTGTGAAATGAAAAAGTGTTTACCTTCAGCTTTTTTCAATGCACAAGAACACTACCTCATACACCAAGTTGAGGAGATTGAATTGTGTGGACCTATACATGCTAGGTCAATGGATGGTTGAGAGACACTTAAAAGTTTTGAAGGGTTTGGTATGACAAAGAGCACGTCCCGAAGGTTCTATGGTTGAGGGATATATGGTATACCAGATGATGGTGTATGTTACTCAATATCTTCCTAATCTTGCAGCAAAGACCCATATAGATTGCATTTGGGATCTCGACTCCATTAAAAAATTTGAAGGGGATTGGTGGGAAACAATAGATTTAAGAAATTGACAGGTAATAAATTATGAGATGTTATTGTAGTTAATTAATTCTTAATCTTCAAAATAAATATGTTGTAAGTCATCTATTTACTTTTGTACAGTTGCTAAAGAGTGGGATGCAATACATTTATTTATTGCAAACAATCAAGATTGGATGACGGTATGGATTGAACAATGTCAATATGATGGTCATAGATTAACATGCGAATCCATGTCTTTATTGGTTATACAAACTCATCATAATGAAGATCCCAATGTTACACAAAATGAAATAGATTTAGCATATGGTTTAAGAGATCACTAGGTGCTTATAAATTTGTTAATTAATCAACTATATATTTTTCAATTCGTGATGCAATAATTTATACATATTTGACATTATTGTAGGTGAAACACTACAAGGCTATGTTATGCAATGGTTATAAATTTTGCATCAAAAAGTTGGATGACACGAAGAGAACTCGTGATTCTAGAATAAGTGCAGTGCTCTAGGTGACTAATATTTCATCTAGAAACAACTTACATCCTCGAGAGTCACAAAATCGATACTATGGTATTTTGGTTGATATACTTGACTGTAACTTTAATTCCTTCAAATTAGTTCTCTTCGTTATGAAATAGTACAGACTATGACTCAATAAAAATGGTACTGATAGAACTATTATTGAACATGACAATGGATTTTCAATGATTAATACAAGGTTGTTTGAGCTAGTTGGAGAAGAGCCCTATGTTCTTCTAAGCCAATGTGAGTAGGTATTTTACTCAGAGGTTCCACATAAATCGGGTTGGTCATTTTTTATTAGACATGATCCAAGAGGAAGGCTGATAAAGTATAATGTGATGGAAGAAGATACCGAGGAAGATGAAGAAGTGGAATATGATGTAGATGATGATCACGATCGAGAGCTAGTTGAAGAAGAATATAAAGAAGAAGATGAAGATGATGCTGCTACTGATGATGATGATGCTACTACTGATGATGATGATGATGCTGATGATGATGATGATGATGAGGATGACGATAGTGGTGGTGATGATGTCGTCAAAGATGATATTGATGATGAGATGGATGAAGAAGAATATCAATGACATGAATGAAATGTACAATTATGCCAGATGTTTGGCATGTTCTAATGATTGTTTTATATGTACTACTCTTATTCACCTTGTTTTATATGTCCTATTTATATCTTTGATCTTTTGTTAAGAGAAATTTCATTCTAAAAGAGTGTATTTAATCTCTATATGCTTAAACAACCTCACTAGTTAAGACTGTTCTCATTTGTAGCAGACATGACAAGAATCAAATCACTTGAAAGACACCAGTATTTAGACATGCACAAATTAGTGGTGTGATTAAGAAAATTACCTTTCTTTTTAATTTTCTGGGGTATTTTTTTATATCAATGCATTTAATCTAAATACTATTTTATGAGAGTTGCTTCTGCTAATTTTCTATTTCATTGCACATCAATGATCTTAAATCACAGGGGATTCTCTTTGTTCCCTGCAATGGAGTGAGCTAATTCTTTAAGTATAAATAGATAATTTTAACAATGTATAAAGTCCTTCACAAGATGTAATAAAAACACTAGCAAGGCATGAGAATTGTTTGACAAAATGCCACAATAGTGGTGTCTCATGCAATGCTGAGATGTTTAGTTATATGCAATGCTACTTTAGTATGTTTCTTTTTATTGTAATTATAATTAGTATGAATGAAAAAAATAATGACAATGTAATATTTGTCAAAATAACATCGATGACTTCGGTCAATGTGCCTATGTGTCAATGTGGTGTGGGCACATGTATGTTGAAGATGTCACACACAAGTAATCCTAAGCGTCAATTTTGGGTTTTCCCAAATAGGAAAAAGGTCTGGATACGTAATTATATTTTATGTTTAAAAATAATGTGACAACTAATCATTTTATGAAGAACTGATGTACATTTGGTATTGCAGGGAAATAGTGGATGTCAATACTTTCGGTGGGTCGATGAAACCACATTTACATCTACCCCATCTACATCTATACCTGATGTAGGAAATAAGTGCAACTTGTGCAAGGTTCGAGAGGTAGCTAGTGCCGCCAAGATTACTTCAATGGCGAAAGTAGAAATCATATTTTTGCGATGCCTTCTTTGTGTAGTTTGTGAACTACTTTGTTGGGACCATATGCGTAAATATGGTTAATAGAGGGCTATTGTAGATACTAATTTTTTTTTTATAATTTCTAGTAGATACACATAAAGAACATGCACATAAACATGACAACTGAGAAACATAAATGTAGATATCACAACAGCTGAGAAACATAAATGTAGGCATCATGGTCACTTTTTTTGGAGACACAACATAATTGAATGGTATACCTAGATGATGCAACACAACCACTACTCCTCCAGTTCCAAGTTGACTCTGCGGGATCCAAAAACCATAGATAAAGAATAAATTTAGAGAGCGGAGGAGGGCTGTAATGACCAAAATAATACAGGGTCCCTATATTATTTCAGTCATTATGGTCCTCCTCCTTTGCTCTCTTATAAATTTATTCCTTATCTATGGGTTTTGGATCCTGCAGTGTCGACTTGGAACTGGAGGAGTAGTGGTTGCGTTGGGGTATACCACTCAATTATGTTGTGTTTCCAAACAATTGTGACCATGATGCCTACATTTTTGTTTCTCATCTGTTGTGTCCCAGGACCCCTTATGATCCTTTATGACCCTTTACAATCCCTAAGAATACATATTAGAGGTCTTAAAGTGTTGTAAAGGGTCATAAGAGGATCCTAGGAGGGGCTAGATGAGCTTCCACCATCACGTGGTTGGCCCTATTAAGTAAGGAATGTTAAACTATTCTCATAACAAAGAGAAGCTCAATAATTTAAGATCTCAATCCACATACGACAAATATATATTTCTTTTTAAAAAATAGTGTGAGACATCGCAATTACGACAGAAACCACATAATAATTGATGACAAAACTAAAAGCGACGACTATCTGTCAAAAACATCAATCACTTCAAGGAGCAATGATCACTTTAGCTCACCTCAAGAAGTCTTGACCCAAAATCAAGTCATATCGATCCATCTCAATGGATAGCACATCAACAGATCTCTGCCAAGAACCCAGTCGCAAAGAAACACCACAGACCACACCGTGAACCCACTATGAAGAGGCATCCAATGTCTCATAAGTCGCATCAAATGACCCGCTTTCTATAATCCAAGTCTCTCAGCTCGGTTCACTAAGAAGAAGACATAGGAACAAAGAAAATCCAATTCAAACCAAAGAAGTCAAGAAGTCGCTCGAATGAGATCTGAATGCAATCAGGTCCGCATATATCCCACGAACACACCAGGATCCATTCCAAATCAAAGTCTCTAGACTCAACTCAATAATCCATGAGCCACTACCGAATCTACTGCAAAGTCATCTTCGAATGACATAACCAAATCACGAGCAGGAATAAAAGACCTCAACTCACCAAACCACCTTGCAAGTCGATCGAGATCTGAAAGTAATGCAACTAGATCGAACCAAATTTGCAACCAGCTTGAACCAGATCTGCAAGAACACCATTCTGAATGGATAACAACTCGATTGAAACATATATTTAAAAAAAAAAAAAAGTGTTTGTCGTCGCAATTATGATGACCAAACTAAAAGCGACGGATATCCGTTGAAAACTTCTGACGGCTAGCTATCGCATGCACAACATCTCCATCGGCAAAAAACTACAAATGATGGCCATTCATCAAAACCTTATGACAAATAACTGTCACATGTACATCATCACTGTCGGCAACAAACTACAAATGATAGCTATCTGTCAGAACATTATGACAGATAGCCATCGCATGCACAACATATCAGTTGGAAAATAAACTACAAACGACAGTATGTTCGCCATGTTGGCACCCCCTTTTTGTAATGACCATAGTCATCGTAATTTCGACGCCAATTGTGGCCATCATTTTTTTCAATTGCAAAACTGTAATGGAGGGTGGTGTCTTTTGATAGACGGTATACTGTCGGAATTCCAATGGTCTGCCATCAGAAAAAGGTCTCAAATGTACTAGTGCTAATATCTTTTATCTTATATTAAAAAATTATTTATTTTATATATTGATGTCAAGTAATAGATTTAATACTAAATATAAATAAATGTTGAAATATTATATTGTTGATTAAAAGTTCTTATACAATTAATAAATATTAACATAGTAATAATAAATATTTATTAAAAATAGAAGCCATCACTAAGTTCTCCAGTCCCATAAATCCTTCCACAAATAACATGGTGGAATGCATAGTGGCCTTAGAAGGTTTAAAATTGTGTAGGAAGATCAACTTATGCAAAGTAGTTATCGAAGGAGATTCACAAATTATCATCAATGCCATTCGAAACAAGAAAACTCCCAATTGGTCCCTTAACTTGAAAATAGAAGAGATTAACCAAGTTATCAAGGGGATCCCGAAGTATGAAATAAGACACACATATAGAGAGGGTAATACAGAGGTAGATAAGCTAGCCAATCTAGGAGCCAACGGAGTTACAATTATGGATTGGTATATCTAATAATCTACATAGGCTTATATTCTAACAAACTTTTTGGTTTTAACACAGATGTAGTAACATTCCACTTAATATGAATTTCTACTAAACAATAGGTTTGTAGTAGTTATAGGGGGATTAGTACAAATTATAGGAGGTCATTTAGCCCAAAGACATTAAATTTGGCTATAGGTAGATACTAGCATTAGCGGCCTTGCTTGAAGATCCCCAAGCAACTAAAAATTATTACCTGTAAAACTCAGCTAAGATAGGAGGATAGGGATGGGCCGGGGTATTAGAGTAAGGGATGTAGGTACCTACAATCTTGGTTTATATTCTGTACATAGTACGCCTTTTTATTCAGAGGTGTGCATCAGGTATTGAGTGTTTGCAGAGCCTTTTTTACAGGTGGCATAACAAATAGCAGAGCACTTGCAAATAAAATCATAATTAAATGCACCCAGTTTTCCTGTTCCATGGTGAAACTACCAGCAAAGCATAAATTTGGATCATCATCTCTTATACTCATGAGCTCATCATGAACTGGCAGGGAATCAGAATTTAATCCTTTTTCTACTTGTTATCATTTCAACTAGTGATTACTTATGGAATAATAGCCGAAGCTAGAAGCTTAGTGCATTACTTATATGTTTGCTTGGGGCAGTTATCATTATCATCATTAGCGGGATTCTACCAATGATAGCACTTAGAAGGGCTGGAAAAGATGGTTTACTGTGTAGACCATAACCTTACAATACCCTACTCAGAAGTCATGAAAAATAGGCCATACTGAGGTTGAAAAAGTCAACAGTTGCATGATCGCATGAGCCCGAAAGGCTTCATGCGATCATGCGACAAGCCTTTGAGATCTCACCCTACTGCCACATAGCCACCCGGGCCCACTAGAACCTTCAACACCTCTGTCCAAATGGATACATCACCATCCACGGACCCACTCCCGGAGTCAAAGTCCCTGCTGACCGCTAGAGGCTTGTCGCATGGTCGCATGCCCTTGGGAAGCCACATGCGATCATGTGACAAGCATGAAATTGCACCACAAAAACTGTTGTGAACTGCCTTAACTGTAACCACTGATGGTTTGTCGCAGGGTCGCATGGGCTCGGAAGAGCCCATGCAATCATGCGACCAATCGTAAGATGTTAACCATTGACCGCTAGTGGCTTGTTGTTTGCTTGACTGCTGACTGGCCCCGCGGTGAAGTTAGAAACTAGGACCCACCTGGTCGCGATAGCATGCTTAGGAATTATGCCACCTCACTCAAAAAATGCGGACCCACTGAAATTCTAATCCGACCATTGTCGCATGATCTCATGGGCTCGAAAGATTCCATGAGATTATGCGACAGCCATCAGATTTCCACTGCACTTGCACGACTATTTAGAAGATATTAGAAGATATAGCTTCATGATGAATAGAAGATGCTCCTATACCTTTGTACGGTCATTGTTTAGAGATCATTTCATTAAGACTCACTAATAGGCAATTTCCAACCGGATAAATAGCATCTAGGCAAGAAGATATTGTTTCAAGAGTAAGTTTTGGATTCATAAATACTGATGATAGTTCATGGGTGTGAACACCATCAAGTTATTCAGGGAATGCGAAATGTTAGCTTGTTGCCTCTAGGCTCCAAGTAACAAAGGAAAAGGGTATTATGCAAAGAGAAATACCACCCCACTTGTTTGAGTGAAGTCCGGAAGGATCTTGAACAAGGGAAGGAGTCTTCTAGAAAAGTCCAGAATAACCGAACAATGGCTGTTTATAAAAAGTTTTATTATTTATAGTTTCATAGAGGAAACATGGACACTAGACTCAGCACCTACTACATTAAGAGTGACTGAGCAATGGCTTTCAGAGGTTGCATTTATCCAGAAAGGTGGAATCAAATGCTGAATCCTATGCATTTACCTCAGTCCAAATGGATACATCACCGTCCACGGACCCACCGTCAGAGTCATAGTCCTTGCTGACTGCTAAAGGCTTGTCGCATGGTCGCATGCACTTGGGAAGCTGCATGCGATCATGCGACAAGCATGAAACCGTACCACCGAAACTATTGTGAAATGCCTTTACTGTGACCATTGACGATTTGTTGCATGGTCACATAGGCTCGGAAGAGCCCATGCGATCATGCGACCAACCGTAAGATGTTAACCACTGACCGCTGGCGGCTTGCTATTTGCTTGACTGCTGACTAGCCCCATGGTGACGTTAGCAACTGGGACCCACCTAGTCGCGATAGCATGCTTAGGAAATATGCCACCTCACTCAAAAAGTGCAGACCCACTGAGATTCTAATCCGACCGTTGTCGCATGATCTCATGGGCTCGAAAGATTTTATGAGATTATGCGACAGCCTTTGGATCTCCACTACACTTGCACGGCTATGAGGAACTGGGACCCACCTGGTCGGAGTTGTGCACTTGAAGGTCAAAAACACAGAAGGTTTTCTAACTAGAGGTCAAAAAAATAGAGAATTTTTGGACCAAATTTCAAAAACATCTTGAGCCTTCAAAGAGAAGGTCGAAAACACATTGGGTTTTCAGGCCAAAAGACAGAAAACATAGTGGGTTTTGACACTTGAGCATTTCTTGGAACAAACAGGATGCGGCCCAAAAGAGAATGATAAGGAAATTTTGGGCAACAGTACATTCACAACAGCAGATTAAAGGGCATCTCCATAATACGTGGTTGACATTATTATACACTCTTAGAGAAAATACTTGGAATTGATAATCATGATTGGATTCCCTTTGACATGAAGGTATTCATAGCTAATTTGTTATCATTATATGGACTAAGTCATGTTAATTATGTTACTGTAAGGAGTTAATAAAATCCCTGAGGCGATGCCCTTGGGAAGGGGGTCAATGGATACTTTTATTGTTTTGCTACACAGCTAGACATGGGTAAGAGTATATGAATATATGTATAGGTATATACATATTCTTCTTAACAAACCTTGCTAAGTGCTATATTAATGATGTCCCCAGACAAGATAATGGTATGTACATACGCTTATATATATGCACATTATATATATGTATATATAAACGTATGTATATACCATCTTATCTTACTTTAAGCTAGCAAGGTCTTCTAAGCATTGTTTTTACTCAGGGAAGCATTTTGTGTTACAGAAGATGAGGCACAGTTAATGCATTTGAGAATATAGTACGGAACATAGTCACAATTGGTATTCCTATATTAAGTTAAAGGATCCTAAAGTCAAAGTTTATATTATATATATATATATATATATACTAGTAATAGTATATATAGATATATATACTGATGCCTAAAGCTAAGATATAACGATTTGCAAGATCAGAATTAGGAAGTCTTCAATCCTGTTACCTTTTATAGTTTAATATATATAAATATAGATATGTTGATAATAGTATATCTATATTTATATACATTTGATCACCTCCAAAAAACAATCTAAAAGAGGAAATAATTCAGCTAGGAAATTTAAAATTAAGTTGAAACATTCAGCATAGGATACATGTATGATAAGAACTGGGGATGTATTGAGCAACAAATAAAGTTATTACTTGCTTTAATGGGCAACTTGCAATTGAATTTTTTCCTTAATTAAGAATGTAGTATCAAGAGACAAGGACATATGTTTTTATGGAATCTCCTGGGATCTAAGAATAGTGTTATGCTGTTATGAAGGACTTAATAATAAGTTTGAACTACTGACGTTGCAAAGCCGAACACTCATCGATCTAATGTATTTTCAAGTAACAGTAGAAACTGATGTTCTCCATGAAATGAATGTATAAATTGATTCCTTAAGTTTCCATGATCCTAATAGTGAAAATGGTGTACGATTTGATGTTGAAATGAGCCAGGCTGGGAATCCACGTGCACCAATCATAGAGCGGTCGCATGATCACATGGAATAAAATAATGCCTTGCGATCATGTGACAATGGAGTTCAGGTAGGTGAATGCGCTCTACTGGAACCTACGTATGCTAACAATGCAGATGCGATAATGAAAAGTTATAAGTCTGAGCCCGATGAGGATAGCATTAAATATTATTTCATGCACTAATGATAAAGCGATCGCATGATCACGTGAATAAAATAACACTCTTGCTATCATGCGATATGGAGGACCAGGTGGGACCTGAGTCAATGGACTTACCTATGGTGGAACAAAGAAAAGGATCCAACGACCCTCGCATAATTGCGATCCTTGTCAAATACTTTTGCGAACTTGCAAGATCTTTCCACGTGTAAAGGTGGGGCCGAGAAAAGTTGTCCGGAAGGAGGTTGCATAAGATTCTTGATCGACGGCTCCCGCTTTGCCGTTATGGAAAGAAAGATGCTTAGCGGGATATTGACACGTAGCCGTGGGACCAAAAGAGTTGTAGATACTAAATCAATAGTAGTCGCTTAGTCGCTATGGTGTGGAAGATGCTTTGCGACTAAGTGGGATCCTTCCACGTGTCTAGGTGGGGCCGAAAGAGTTTGTATGCGATATCAAATCAATGGTAGTCACTTAGTCGCTATGGTGTGGAAGTTGCTTTGCGACTAAGTGGGATCCTTCCACGTGTCCTGGTGGGGCCGAAAGAGTTTGTATGCGATATCAAATCAATGGTAGTCATTTAGTCGCTATGGGAAGGAAGATGCTTTGTGACTAAGCGGGATGTTGACACGTAGCCTGTGGGACCTGAGTCTTAAAGGAACTATCGGAGATGATATAATCGTGGCCGTTCGTTTCAAAAGCTACTAGATCAATGGCATAAGTTCAAATTTGAGAATTTTTCAACGGATGCCAAACTCAAATATAGCGTCCTCTCAGATGTATTACCACATATGTCGCATGATCGCAAGAATTAAAACAATATCATGCGATGATGTGACGACATAAACCAGGCAGATGAGAGAAGATAATGAACGACAAGGAGTCTATACCAAATTATAAGGGGATTGAGGGACATTGTTGTGAAGTTATAAATGACTCAGTGATGAGTTATAATGGCCGAAAAATGGATTGATTTCTATTAAGATGATGAGCATATGGATGATTATTGTAAATCAAATGACATGTTTTATATACTTCAACTTAGCATGAAGACAAAGTGAAGAGTATGCAAATAGAGGAATCATCGAGCTACTAGAAGAAGTTGGCCAAGTGTCAAAGTAGTTTATGGTATATATATATATATATATATATATATATATATATATATACGGGTGTTTGTATATATATATTTATATATAAATTCTAGCTTCCTCCTATGAGTATTTCAAAATGGCTTATATATAATAACTAACAGGGCTTCAGAGTATGTTTGGCTTAAGGTATTGGATGTTCTTCTCTTTCCTGTTACTTTTATATATGAGTCATAAATATAGGTATACTGATGACAGTATACATATATTAATATATAGAGCTTTGCAAATATATATTTATATATTGGATTAGCCTCGGAAGATCTCACAGATCTGATAAGGGTATGAACACATGGTTATATATATATAATCTACATATATATATAACCATATGTTCAAACTAATTATTTTTTGCCTTACAATTTGAGGAGCTTGGAAATCTTTGCAGCTTTTTCTGAATGATGTAAATATTAGAGGCCCATAATGAACTTTGCTATTATCTTCTTTCCGATAGTTAGCTAGGTATGACTTGAAATTAGTCAGAGCACTAGTATAGTACTGAGGAGTATATTTAGTTCTGATGTAAATATGCCTAAAATGTTAAGACTCTCGTGGCAGGAATTGTTAATCTTTAACATTAAGGATTTTTAATCACAAGAGTATTTGTTTCTAGTATTATATTGTCAATAATAAAAGTATTTAACTACAGGCTTCATAGTCAATATCAAATATTCTTAGATAGGTTATGTAGCCGAGATGTAGAATTTTTATCTTGATGCAGGTTAACCTTGGCCTCGGAGGAATTTTGTCTTGTTTTTTTTCAGGAAGGACTATCATTCAGATGTTCAACACATATACTTGACATAGTAGGAGGATCAAAAACTCTGCTTCAATTGTACAAATGATGTAATCCTTGTCTAATCGCCATTCTATGTATAATTCATGATTTTAAAAAAGCAATCTAGAGTTTTTTCGGGACGTGGGTATGCCTACGTAAAATATGTACAAATCTCGATAGGTATCGAGCCGTGGGTATGCCTATGGAAAATATGTATTTTAACAAATATCAACAATTGTCGAGTCGTGGGTATGCCCATGTAAATTTTTGTATAAGGTCAGGACCTATGGTCCCAGGCAAGGCTGGAGGTTTTCTCAGCCCTGCTCTTTCCTACCAGCGCCTGCAGTGAGCAGGGTCACATTGTAATATAATTATTTATATTAATAAAAATGTTTAGGGCTTCGGCCTTTTACCGATAAAAAATAAAAATAAAAATAAAAATTTATTAAAAATAATAATATTTATCATATATTTTCTATTAGCTTGATTATTTTTCCTGGACAAAAGACAATATTTCTGAATTTAAAATAAGATTACATATAAGACTTGCCAAAAGAAGAAAATGACAAAGAGATAGCACTTTTGGGGGTTGGAATTAGATTGGAATTGACATTATCTAATTTCGGAGAATGTCGATTCCATGTTTGTGTCCATCCAAAAAATTGGAATTAGAATTTCAAAATTCTAATTTTGCCCCAAAATGGGCATTTGCATCTTCCACTCAAATAGGTGGAATTGGAATTTCGAATTCCAATTCTAATTTTTATAAAACCAAATTTAGTATTTCGTGGAATCTGTGACTATAAGGATATATATATATATGTGTGTGTGTGTGTGTGTGTGTGTGTATGTATATATATACACGTGTGTATATACATACATGTGTGTATATATACATATGTGTGTGTGTATATACATACATGTGTGTATATGTGTATATATATACACAAATGTGTGTATATGTATATACATACATGTGTGTATTTGTGTATATATATACACATGTATGTATATGTGTATACATGTGTGTATATACACATATGTATGTGTATATATACACATGTATGTGTGTACACACACACACACACATATATATATATATATACACACATGTGTATACACATATACACACGTGTGTATGTGTATATATATGAGTGTGCATGTGTATATATACACATGTATGTGTGTATATATACAGACATATACACACCATATTCAAAGAAATTAAAATAAAGAATGAAAATTCCTTATGCATCTTCTCAGTCATCTTTTGGGTGAACCAAACGGGTCAGCTCATATTTCGGAAACCATTTTCAAGATTTGTATCTTTCAGAATTGCAGCATGTTCCAGAATTGACTATATCCAACATTTGGTATTCCAGTTCATCAAAATTTCCAAAGGGATTAAATACAAATCCAAACTTTTACAAGTAAGATCAACAATATAGAGGCCCTCTAAGGCGGGAATCAAGGACTATAATTTCTATTAATGTGTACAAATGCTAGTCAAAACTGTAGGTGGCCAATTTTAATACAAACCTCGAACTGTAAAATGCCTTCAACTCTGAATTCTCCACTTTGTAGAGTGTGTCCTTCCTATGTTTTGGGTTGTGGACAAATAGGGTGACAAGATACATGAGAGATTTAGACAAAGCATGTTCTGAAAACTTCGACAATTTGGTCACATAAAATAACACAATTCTTTTTTGTGTGCGGTGATTGCTTCTCCGTTAGTAATAAGAATCCAATTTCAATGTTTTTTTTGGATTGGTTGAAATTTTCCAATTGGCATGTGATCCATTAAGATGGAGCTATCTTCACTAGCACATGCAATATTTGCAATAAGAGAGGGTTTTCCTCCAGATAGCATTGACTGATTTGGAAGGAATGAAAGCTTTTAAGAATACCCCACACTTGTGTAAGGATGTAATGGAGTAATCATTAAGGGGAAGATAGTTTTATTTTTAATTTTATTTTTAAGAGAATTCATTTTTATGAGAAATGGGTTCTTGTGAACGATTATTTATGAAATATGGGTCAACTAGTTTGCCTCAAAAACTACACAATTGAATTCTAATAGCAATATCAGAATTTATTATATTAAGGAGTCTCCTTCAATCTAAATAAATGAGCCCCCAAATTTTTTACAAGTTTTAATTCTAGGAGAAGAGCTTGAGCTTCTGAAATAATGTTAGTACATTGTAATTTCAAAGCTAGAGTCATTTGAAGTTCTCATTTAAAATATTTGAGAACACAACCTAGTCGTGAAACCTTTGGATTTCCTCTCACAGCCCATCAAAATTTAATTTTATCATTGAAACCTACCTTTTGTTGAATTTCACCTTTGGAATCATTTGAGTAGGTTTATCATTCTATTTGCATTCTTCAATCTCAAGAAGTATATATCTTATTCTAAAAATCTATTTTAACAAAGAATGTTTGTCCTAATGCCCCTAAAATAGAAATCTCAATTTTGTTGATGACTTCTTTGATAGGGAGAAATTATTTAGAAAAAATATATTTGTTTCTTTCCCACTAGAGGTTCCATACAATAAGAGAAGGGGCGATAATCTAGATTGAAGAGAGTAAAGAATCTTTATGCTATCTAGACCAAGAGGAAAACATCTAGAAGAGTGGGTTTTAAAAAGGAGCTAACAAATGCAATTTATTTTATAGCCAAGTCCAACATTGGTGAGAAAATTGGCAGTTAAGAAGGAGGTGATCTACATCCTCTACATGTTCTCCACATAAAATATAATTAAAAGGATAATACCAATTTTAAAGTTTGTCACTAGTGAGTATTTTATTATTCAAAGCTAATGAAGAGCCAACCTTAAGCAGAACATCACTATGCAAGAAAACCATGGATGGTTATTCCCCATATTTTGAATTATCACTAGGAACTAAAGATTTATAACCAAGGTTGACAATATAACTCCCCAATTTGGAAGGAGCCAAAATATGAGAATATTCAAATTTTGAGTGGAAGATTTTTTGTTGTTGTGGAATGGCTATTAGTCACTCTTTTTGGACTTGTGAGAAATTGCATTGATTAAAGTCCTTCCATGTTACATTTGAACAATATGAATCCCCTTTTAAAGATAAAGTAGTCCTTAACTTTTTTTCCCCTATTCTAAATGAGATTAGTTTTCTCTTCTTGTAGAGAAGCTATTGTTACCAAAGGGGGATATCTGTTGCAGGAATCATCCCAAAAAGAACACTTTTAACCAAATTATCGATTAACCATGTTAGATGAGAAAAATAAAAATGTAAGGAATTAGCTATTGTACATCTTGTATAATGTTTAATTTATTATTACATGTGTAGTGCACCTTGGGGGCCTAGATAGAAGTGCATCAATAGGATTTAACATTCATGGTGCCAATTTATGTATTGTATGTAACGTTGAAAAAGTATATTTAATGTGGATCTTGCATCAAAGGAAAACATATTTAATTTAGCATTGGGAAAACATTAATAAAGTGAAAACCTAGTAACTAGTGTTAAATGTGGGGTCAATTATTTTATAATCTCATGGTATTTGTTGCATTGTTTATGTAATATCATTTGGTGGTTTTGTGTGAGCTTTTTTCTATAAGTAAACACATAGGTAGTTGTTTAAGGCTGGCTAGTTGGGGGTTTTGAATCTTCTTCTAAAGAGTACATATGTGAAGCATGCAATGGGATGTGTGGATTCATTCTTGGACACATGGACGATGTATTAAGGAGACTTAATGTTTCAGTGGTGTTTATTGAGGCTTTGAAGATGTATTATAATATTATGTTGTTGAATAATACATGAGGCATGGATGAGTTTCATGGTTGGATTTTTCCTCTTGATGGTTTTCCTAGAATATATCTATCATATTTTGATGTTATGTTATTTATTCTCTTCCATGTGGATTCTAAATAAACCTAAACAAACCATTCTAAAGAAATCCTAGACACAAATAATTCCTAATCAACCTACAAACACTAACAAGATAATAAACCTCTCTTTACATACATTTCCATCCCTTCTTCTAGAGAGAGAGAGAGATCGAGAGAGATCGAGAGAAAGAGGCATGTTTCAAGTAGCGCTTAATGAGATTTATTAAGATTAATATGACTGTGGAGATGGAGAGGGAGGGAGGGAGGGAGTGATGGAATATAGAGAGGTGAGCTAGAGAAAATGTGAAATGGAGATAGCGAGGGCAAGCAAGGGAGAGAGGAGAGATTGATATAATTAGAGAGGGAAAGAGGTAAGGAGAGAGTGATGGGAGATAGAGAGGTGAGATAGGAAAAATTAGAAAGGGGAAGAATGTGTGTGTGGTGGGGGGGGGGAGAGAGAGGGAGGGTGGGAGAATGAGGAAAGGATGGAAGTAGGGAGGGATAGGTATATAGAAAATGTATTATGGAGAGAGAGAGAGAGAGAGAGAGAGAGAGAGAGAGAGAGAGAGAGAGAGAGAGAGAGAGAGAGAGAGAGAGAGAGAGAGAGAGCGGGGGGGAGGGGGGGAGGGAGGGAGAAGCAAGAGTGATAGAGAGAGAGAGATAATGGGAGATAAAGAGAGTGAAATGGACACAGAGAAAATTATTATAGGACCTTTAGAACATGTGGGAGAGAAGAGAGTGAGATAGAGGGGGGGGAGCGGGGAGGGAGGGAGAAGCGAGAGTGATAGAGAGAGAGAGAGATAATGGGAGATAAAGAGAGTGGAATGGACACAGAGAAAATTATTATAGGACCTTGGTGATTATTCATATTTATCTAAGTCTAATAAATTAAAGATCTAGAGCTTGGATAGAGAGGAGAGAGTAAGATAGAGAGAGGTAGAGAGGGGGTAGGAAAGTGATAGGAAAATAGATAGGTCTAGAGTTTGGGGGAGACAAAGAGCATAAGATAAATAGATAGAAAGAGAATTGCAATGCCCCCTTTTAGGATTTTGGCACAAATTTCAATTCCCCCCCGCGCCTCCCCCCCTATTTAAAGCAATTCAATAGAAGACTCCATATGATGAAAAATGACACAAAGCAAGATGAAAGAGGGGCCAAGCAATGGCACACCCTAATGATCCAAGCCTACCCAACACATGCGGAAGCAAAAAACAACAACAGTGAGAGAGAGAATGCAGAACGATTCATATATTATCATCAAATAGAACCATAAATGCTGGGCTGTAAGGCATTCCCGGTTAGGGCCGGATATTACAATGAATCACATAAGTCCTCAAACATGTGAGGATCCATTACAAATCTCCGATCTAATGTCTAGTATCTTCTATCCAAAAATTGACTCCCAAAACTACAACCAAACAACTACATTTATACAAGAAGCTACCGAGCTGAGTTGGCCTTCAGATCCATAATCAATGGAAGGAACGGTCAGATCTAGGACCACATGCTTCCCAATGATGGATTACAACATTAAATCTGTGATCTAATATAAATGCACAAGTCGGCCACAACAGGAACTAAAACTAAACCGTCGGTGAGCAAGATAATGGAGCAACAGATAGGCAATGCCGAGGGGTAAGTGCACAAAGATGGGGGACCAAAAAGGGGGTATAAGATGCCACTTTTTTCTTGAAATCAGCAAACTCTGAACTTCAACAAGAAATTGAAGATAGTTAGACTCAAAATTTTGAGATGTGACAAAATCAAGAGTTGTAATACTTTGAATCTAGTTCCTAAACTACTAACTTATTTTGAAAATGGTGTAGATTAAGGCCCTCAAAAAGGGGGAGCACAAAAAGTGGTCCTATTTTTTGTCCAAAAACATAACATAGCGTCTGGTGTGCTCCCCCTAAAATGTTAACTTTTTTTTTGAATTTTTTTAATCGCTCTAGTGAGAAGTTAGCTAACACCACGTAGTTTATCCTGGATTTTTTTGGTAATTTTTTTTATGAATGTATAATTTTTTATGAATTTACGAAGTGCACACATCCTGAAAACATGAAATTTCTATGTGCTCCCCCTAGAAATTA